>CM053577.1:116115997-116196790 GCA_028646485.1 Cryptoprocta ferox
AAAAAAATCTTCTGGAAGGTGAAAGAAACAATCAACAATACTACAAGGCAACTGACAGAATGGGAGAAGATATTTTCAAATGACATATCTGGTAAAGGGTTAGTATCCAAACTATATAAGGAACTTATAAAACTCAACACCCAAAAAAGGAATAATCCAATAAGAAATGGGCAGAAGACATGAATAGACATTTTTCCAAAGACGAGCAGAGGGGCAGCAGGCACATGAAAAGATGCTCAACATCACTGATAATCAAGAATGTAGAAATGAAAACTACAATGAAATATCACCCCACACCAGTCAGAATGGCTAAAACTAACACCACCATGAACAACAGGTTAAGAATATGGAGAAACGGGAACCCTGTTACACTGTTGATGGGAATGCAAACTGGTGCAGTCACTCTAGAAAACAGTATGGGGGTTCCTCAAAAAGTTAAAAATAGAACTACCCTATTATATATCAATTGCACTACTAGGTATTCATCCAAAAAATACAAAAATATTAGTTGAAAGATGCATGCACCTTGAAGTTTTTAGCATCATTATCTACAATAGCCAAACTATGGAAACAGCTTGTGTCCACTGAGTGATTAATGGATAAAGAAGATGTGGTATATATGCATGTACACAAAGGAATATATTCAGCCACATAAAGAAATGAAATCTTCCCATTTGCAATGGCATGGATGGAGCTAGAGAATATAATGCTAAGTGAAATAAGTCAGTTAGAGAAAGACAAATACCATGTGATTTCACTCATATGTGGAATTTAAGAAATAAAACAAATAAGCAAAAGGAAAAAAAAGAGAGACAAACCAAAAAACATACTCTTAACTATAGAGAACAAACTGGTAGTTACCTGAGAGGAGGTGTGTGTGGGGTTGGGTTATATAGGTGATGAGGGTTAAGGAATGCACTTATTGTGATGAGCACTGGGCATTGTATGGAAGTGTTGGATCACTATATTGTACATGTGAAAACTAATATTACACAGTATGTTAACTAACTGGAATTTGAACAAAAACTTTTAAAAAGGCTCAGAAAAACTTAATGGAGAAGGTGATATGTGAGTTGCATTTTAAATGTCACAGTGGTTCTGTGAATGAGGGTAGGAAAGAGCATCTCTGGCCAAGAGAAGAGCCTGGAGTATGAAACAGGAGGCTGAATAAGACAAGAGATTACAACTAATGAAGAGTTGGCTGGGTTATTTTGCCTGTGGAGACTTGACTGAATGAGAATTCACCTACTGTTACTTGGCACTGGGGGTTCAATTGTTAGGTGGTAGCACATGCTACTTAGATAACACTAAGTATTTCCAGAGTCTTTGCTCTGCCTCATACCATCACTGACCTATGTCCATAAGAATTTCTGGGACAGAAGCAACAGTATCTTCCTGTTGCAGGGATCTTTTACGCAGGATCCTTGATTATCACACTGGGATTAGATCTGCTGGTTTTACTGCAGTAGTTAAGTAAATATGAAATGAGGAAATTAATCCAATGTGATTTGTAACAACAAATTGGAATGACTTTGATCTTTTCCTTATACAGACTTGGAATCTGACCTATGAGATTCTATACATTTTTATGTACCCTTTTGGTTAGTATTCATTTCTTGATTAGCTCATGATATATATAATATATTAATGTGTATATTAATATAACATACATATATAAATATACTATATAATAATATATACTACAAATATATTACATAATACATAATATAAATATATATCAATATAATAATAAATTAATTTTAAAATAATAATGTATATGATACAACATACATATATTAATATAAACGTGTATGTACATTAATATAAATATATAATATATTATATACATTATATATCATATGACAAGTTATATATAGAGAGAAGCTACTTTGGGACCCTTTAGCATAGTTTCCTAAACTACCACAATAATTGTGAGGGATAGAAATTCCCTGGAAATTCTAATTAATGAATCAGAATCTGTCTGAAAGAAGGTTGTAGACACTTGTTAAGTAATATGTGCTCCAGGCATTTCTTATGGTCAGGCTAATTTGGGAAACACAGAGCACTTAGCATATTACTGAATATTAGACAGTAAACAAATACTTCCATCGGTAGCATGCAAGGTAAGCATGATGATAATGATGATGATGATGATGATGATGATGTAAATTTTATGGATTAGTAAAAGCTCAAAGAGAATCACTTGCACAAAAGCATATCATTAGCATAGAATGACCTGGCATTGAATCCAAAGCTTCTGTGCTCCATTCCATTATAGATTGAATTACAGACATTAAAATGATAAGATCTGATTATGATTTATGTTAGGACTCGGGAATTAACTTTTCTTTTTTTAAAAAAATGCTTATTTATATATTTTGAGAGAGAGAGAGAGACAGAGAGAGGGAGGAGCAGAGAGAGGGAGAGAGAGAACCCCAAGCAGGTTCCGAGCTGTCTGCGCAGAACCCGATGCAGGGCTCAATTTCAAGAACTATGAGATCATACACTGAGCCAAGATCAAGAGTTGGCGCTTAACTGACTGAGCCACCCAGGCACCCTGGGAATTAACTTTCTTTTATTGGATTTCAATTTTTTTAGTTTGCATTACTTCGGATGTGCATACTTTTAAGGTAGTGATTGAAAAAATCTGAGAGCAAATCAAGCTAAGTAAACTGAATCTGTTGGAATTTGACTTTATGAATCCAGAGATAGAGAACTCAGTTAAAATAGGTTTTGATCCAAAGAAGGGTATATGTTGTTTAAAAAGATAAAAGATGTAAGTTACATAAGTGTTTGTTTTTTTTTCAAAATAAAGCAAACCAAACATAAATCATTAAAATAAATCAATATACAAAAATATACTAGAGAATTACTTATGTCAGTCAAATTAGTTTCTGTTTGTAGTTCCTACAAATCAGATCTTTCTAATATTTGCCAAGTAATACTAGTTTATTTAGTTCACCTTAATTTGTAATAGTTTTATTAGAACTAGATTGAAATTTACCTCTGAATTGCTTACTAGAAAACTCTTTGCTTAGCAGATTGGTAACATAAAAAGCTTTGAGGAAAAAAATCCATTTTCCCCTAAGATCTTGTATACAAATGTAATTAATTACAGATTACTCAGCACAGACCTTGCAGAACCTGTACACAGTAACTGATGCTAATATACTCAATTTTATTAAAATAATGTTTGTGGTAAGAAAGTAATTTTTAATATTTTACATTACATTCTATTATATATTCACTTAATTCACTGTTTCTGACAACATATAACAATTTTACTAAAGTCTATGATAAAAGATTGCTTCCTACGTATAAACTATATTTAAGTCATATATGAAGCAGCATTGGATTTTCTAGATTAATTAAAGAAAAATGTAATTATAACCTCAATAGTGGTAGCTATAAAATTATGTATTTAAATAAAATGCATGTATTCATTCAATAACAATTATCTACTAAGGTTCTTGCCAGGTCATTGAAATACAGAGATGTGCAAGTCACTGACCTTGCCTTTTAGGAGCTCAGCCTCTTACAGGAGAGGCAGACAAGGTGCCCACTCCTTTATGGATATGCTCAGGATGCTCCCAGGTTAGAGAGGGAAATAACTACGTCAGCTTGGAAGAGCTGGGAAAGGCTTTCCATAGAAGATGTTTTAAAGATATGTGATATGACCTAGGTGGAAAGTTTGAACCCAGGGAAGAAGGTAAGAGGCTGGGATGGTGGGAAAGACTGAAGTTCAAGATTTGGCATGGCAGCCTATCCCCCTACCACATGACATGTTTTACTCTAATTTGTCTTGGTAGTCTTTATTGTGAATGCATAACCCAACTTTCATTTTCCCTTGTGGAAGCTTCTTTTTACATTATGGTAGCATATTGGTTTCATAATACTTGGAAATCCCTAGGATTATTTAAACATCATTGTTCTGGATTCTAATATTGATAAAGTACAATGATATATTCTAATTAATTGCTCTTGGGAGTAACTACTACTAATGGAACTTTCCATTTATTGCCAATCTCTCAAAGTCAGACCTCCAATTTTCAGTGTTTGTTCTCCCAATGTTTTATATGCTTTAAATATAGAATATCTTTGGAAATTTTGGACTACTTTCTGTGACAATTTAACACTATGAGAAATGAATTTTGGACCACTGATAATATTCCTTGGCAAAGTTTTTTCTACTGCAAATCTGTTCAATTTGGAAAAATATGACCTAGTTTCATTGATTTGTAGGAAGATTGGTGCAAGATATCCCATGTAGAGTAGTAATTTGTTGTGGATCTGCCTTTTATAAGTGGAGTGAAGTGAAAGCTCCCCTCTCTTATCATCCTTACAATCTTGAAATGCAAAGGTAGGCTTTGTATTCATAAACATATGTTGAGTCATAGATTAAGCCCCTCAACTAACTTTTTTTTTCACTGCCCATGACCTCCAAACCATGCAGGAAATCCCTTTGTAAGCAAATTCCCATTCCTAGTCCCCTGGCTGTTTAGTCTATACTGGGTTAAGCATGGGCTTACTTGTTCCTTTGATTGGCAAGCCTAGTACTAGTAAAAACAAATGTATGGAATAATTCTCACCAGAAGTTCCCTTCCCTCCATCCTCCTGATCTACAAACTCTTGCAGCTTTATTTGGACTGAAACATGACGAGAGCTTCACTAGACCGGAAACATACCCCTCCTCCTGAAAATGCTACTGACAGGAGGACATAGTTTCTCACAGATGCAGTTTCCATGCTGTAGGGACTAGGGCTACTCCACAGCTTGGGAATTTTGACTACTGTCAAAAAAAGAAATGCCTTAAACCATTTATTTTCACTGAAGGTGAAGTTAATTGTTCGATTAAAAACTTCGATTTCAATGGCACATGGACTTGGTGAGTAAGATGGGCAGAAACATTAAGCAACTCATGACACACATGTTGTACAAGAAAGAAAAGAAAAAAAAAGATCTGAAGATTATCAAAATTAAGAAAAAAAGGGTGAATCTCACTTTTTAAAAAGCACAAGAGACAGAAGAAAAAAATAGATAAATTAAATTTCATCAAAATAAAAAATTTGTGCTTGCAAAGGACACCAGGAAGAAAAGGAAGAGACAGTCCACAAAATGGGAAAAATATTTGCAAATCATATATGTGATAAGAGAGATGTATCTAAAATGTATAAAGATATCCTACATCTACATTAGAAAGTAGGTGATATGTTAAATGTTAAAAAGATAACTCAAGGGGCACCTGGGTGGCTCAGTTGGTTAAGCGTCCGACTTTGGCTCAGGTCATGATCTCACAGTTTGTGGGTTTGAGCCCCGCGTCGGGGTCTGTGCTGACATCTCAGAACCTGGAGCCTGCTTCGGATTCTGTGTCTCCCTCTCTCTGCCTCTCCCCTGCTCACGCTCTGTCTCTGTCTCAAAAATAAATAAACATTAAAAAATTAAAAAAATAAAAAAGATAACTCAATTAAAAATGGGTAAAGTATCTGAATAGACAGTTCTTCAAGAATGTTATAAAAATATCCAATAAGCACATGAAAAGATAATGATGTTCAACATCATAATAAATGATCATCATAATAAAGGTGAACAATAACAGCAATTCTCCTCTTAGGTAGATAGATACACAAGAAATTTGAAAACAGGCCCACACAAACACTTGTACATGAGTGTTCATAGCAACTTTATTCATAATAGCTAAAAAGTGGAAACAACCCAAATGTCCATTAACTGATGAATAGATAAATAAAATGTGTTATATTCACACACATATTCAGCCATAAGAAAGGAATAAAGTACTAATATATGCTACAACATGGATCTGTCTTAAATATATATGCTAAGTGAAAGAAGTCAGTCACAGGGTTTCCTGGGTGGCTCAGTCAGTTAAGCATCCAACTTTGGCTAAGGTCATGATCTCATGGTTTGTGAGTTTGAGCCTTTCAGGCTCTGTGCTGAAAGCCAACGGCCTACTTTGGAGCCTACTTTGGATTCTGTGTCTCCTTCTCTCTTTGCTCTCCCCTGATCATGCTCTGTCTCTCTCACTCAAAATAAATAAACATTTAAAAAATATTTAAAACTAATAAGAAAGAATTTAGTCACAAAAGGTCACATACTGGGTAATTCCAGCTATAGAACTATCCAGAATACAAACTCATAAAATTAGAAAGTAGGTGAGTGATTTTCAGAGGATTAGGGGAGGGGGAAATGAGGAGTGACTACTAATGCATGCGGGGTTTGTTTTGGAATGATAAAAATCTTCTGGAATTAGGTGATGGTTGCACAACTTTGTGAATATTCTTAAAATCACTAAAATTTTATACTTCATAAGGATAACTTATACTCTGTGAATTATATTTCAATTTTAAAAGCCTATATGAAGAGAATAAAAAATTGTAAAAGTACCCTCTTAAGCCACAGATTCAGAGAAAATATTTACACAAGACCTATCTAATGAAAGATTATTATATAAAACATACAAAGAATTCTTAAAACTCAATAATAACAAAAAACCTAACAAGTAGATTTTTTAAATGAACAAAATATCAGAATAGACAACTCACCAAATAAGATATACAGATGGCAAATAAACACATGAAGAGATGTTTAACATCATAGGTCATTAGGGAGTTGCAAATTAAAACAACAATAAGGGGTGCCTTGGTGGCTCAGTCAGTTAAGTGTCTTTCTCTTGGTTTTGGATCAGGTCATGATCTCATGGTTCATGGGTGTAAGCTCCACATTGGGCTACTCACTCTCAGTGTGGAGCCTGCTTGGGATTCTCTCTCTCTCTCTCTCTCTCTCTCTCTCTCTCTCTCTCTCTCTCCCTCCCTCTCTCTGTCCCCCGTCTGCTTATGCATGTGCTGTGTGCTCTCTCTAAATATATAAATAAACTTAAAAAAATACCACTAAATATATATTAAACTGGCAAAAGTCCAGAACACTGACAGCACCCAATGCTGGAAAGATGTAGAGCAATAAAAATTTTCATTCACTGCTGGCAGAAATGAAAAATTATTCAGTAAAGTAAGTAAATGGTAGTTCCAAATGTATTACTTACAGACTGTTATAACAAAATAGCAGAGACTAGGTGGCTTAAGCAACAGAAATTTATTTTCTTAGTTCTGGAGACTGCAAGTCTTTGATTAAGGTGCCAGCAAGGTTTTCTCATGAGATCTCTCTCTTTGTTTTACAGACTT
Source organism: Cryptoprocta ferox (assembly GCA_028646485.1). Classification (NCBI taxonomy): domain Eukaryota; kingdom Metazoa; phylum Chordata; class Mammalia; order Carnivora; family Eupleridae; genus Cryptoprocta; species Cryptoprocta ferox. The sequence continues at coordinate 116,123,194 of CM053577.1, forward strand.
CTTACTGTGTCCTCATATAGTTTTAATTTCTGTGCATTGCGTGTAGACAAAGGGAGAGTTCTGGTAGTGTCTTCCTCTTCTTTTTTAAAATTTTTTTAATGTTTATTTTATTTTTGAGAGGGGGAGAGAGAGGGAGAGAGAGAGACAGAGACAGAGACAGAGAAAGACAGAGAGAGGGGGGAGGGGCAGAGAGAGGGAGACACAGAATCTGAAGCAGGCTACAGGCTTTGAGCTCTCAACACAGAGCCTGATGCGGGGCTCCAGTTCACAAACTGTGAGATCATGACCTGAGTTGAACTCAAACGCTTAACCGACTGAGCCACCCAGGCATCCCTCTCTTCCTCTTGTTAAAAGGACACCAGTACCATTGGATTAGGGCCTCACCCTTATGATCTTAGTAAACCTTACTTACCTCTCTAGAGGCCTTATCTCCAAGTATAGTTATATTAGGTATTAGAGTTTCAACATATGAATTTGGGGGAGGGGGACAAAATTCAGTCCATAGCACCATATGTTCTTTGGTATTTACTGAAATAAGATAAAAACTTAGGTTTATAGCAGCATTATTCATAATTGCCAAAACTTGAAAGCAACCAAGATGCCCTTCAATAGATGGATGATAAAGATGGTAATTTTCTGAAGAATATACTATTGATCTGATTATTTTTGTTCTTAGACAAGTGGCTAAGCAATCTGATATGTGATCTCTCTCTTCACTCAGCATTTTTCTGATTAAGAAATAAGGCAAGAAGTTTTAGGGGCACCCGATGTCTTAGTCTGTTAAGCATCTGACTCTTGGTTTTAGCTCAGGTTATGATCTCACAGTTGTGAGATTGAGCTCCACATTAGGGTTTGCAATTACTAATTATAGCCATTATGCTGTATATTATGTCCCCAGAACTTATTATCTTATAACAGGGAGTTTGTACCTTTTGACCATGTTTACCCTATTCTCTCTATTTCCCATTTCTGGAGGCCACAAATCTGTTCTCTATTTCTGTGGGTGTGGATTTTTTTAGATTCCCAATATAAGTGAGATCATATAATATTTGTCTTTCTTTATCTGACTTATTTCACTCAGCATGATGCCCTCAAAGTCCATTCATGTTGTCACAAATGGCAGAATTTCTTTTTTTAATGCTGAATAATATTCCATTACATCTATATACCATACCTTCTTTATTCATCTGTTGATGGACACTTAGGTTGTTTCCATGTCTTGGCTATTGTAAATAATGCTGCAATGAATATGGAGGTACAGAAACTTCTTTGGGATGGTGATTTTATTTCCATTGGATATATATCCAGATGTGGAATTGCTGGATCATATAGTAGTTCTGGAATTGCTGGATCATATATGGTAGTTCTATTTTTAATTTTTTGAGAAATCTCCATACTAGTTTCCATAGTAGCTGCACCAGTTTACATTCCCACCAACAATGCACCAGAATTCCCCTATCTGCACATCTTTGACAACATTTGTTATCTCTTGTCTTTTTAATGATAGCCATTGTAACAGGCGTGAAGTATCTCACTGTGATTTTGATTTGCAGTTCCCTAATAATTAGTGATGTTGAGCACCTTGTCATGTACCTGTTGGTCATTTGAATATCTTCTTTGGAAAAATGTCTATTAAAGTGCTTTGCCTACTTTTTAATTGGATTATTATTATTATTAATTATTTTACTATTGAGTTTTATGAGTTCTTTACATATTTTGCATATTAATCAGCCTGTTGCGTGGTTTTTAAAAATTCTCCCATTCCATGGGTTGCTTTTTCATTTTGTTGATCATTTGCTGTGCAAAACTTTTTAATTTCATGTAATTCCACTCATTTATTTTTTTGTTGCTTATGTTTTAGGTTATATCCAAAAAGTCATTGCCAAGACCCTTATTAAGAAGCTTTCCCCTATATATTCTTCTAGGCATTTTGTGGTTTCAGTCTTACATTGAAGTTTTTAATCCACTTTGAGAAAATTTTTATGAGTAGTATAAGATAGGAGTCTAGTTTTATTTTTTTGCACATGAATATCCAATTTTCCTAGCAAAATTTATTGGAGAGATTATTTTTCTCCATCAGATATTCTTGGTTTTCTTGGAACATATTAGTTGACCAGGTTTATTTCTTGGCTCTTGATTCTGTTTCATTGGTCTGTTTTAGTTGCCATGTATCTGTTTTAGTTGCCAGTTTTGATTGCTATAATATTTTTGTAACATATTTTGTAATCAAGAAGTGTGATGTCTTCTGCTTTGTTCTTCTTTTCAGGATTACTTAGGCTATTCAGGGTCTTTTGTGGTTCCATATAAATTTTAGGATTGCTTTTCTATTTCTATAAAAAAATGCCATTAGAATCTTGATAGATATTGCATGGAATCTATAGATGGCTTTGGATAGAATGAACATTTTAACAATATTAATTTATCCAATCCATGAACATGTATATTTTTCCATTCATTTAAGTCTTCTTCAATTTCTTTCATCAATGTACTATAGTTTTTGGTGTAGACATCTTTCATCTCCTTGGTTAAAGTTATTCCTAGATAGTTTACTGATTTTGATGCTATTGCAAATAGGATGATTTTCTTTATTCCTTTTTCAGATAATACACTGTCAGTGTATAAAAATGTTACTGATATTTGTATGTTGATTTCGTATTCCACAACTTTACTAAATTTGATTAGATTGAAGTTTTTTGGTGGAGTCTATGATTTTTTCCTGTATAAAATCAGGTCAACTGCAATAGAAACAATTTTGCTTGTTCCTTTCCAATTCTGATACTTTTTATTTATTTTTCTTGTCTGATTACTCTGTCTAGGACTTCCAGTACTGTTGAATGGGAGTGGTGAGAGTGGGAACCTCTGTCTTGCTCCTGATTTTACAGGAAAAACTTTCAGCCTTTCTATGATGTTACTTGTGGGTTTGTCATATATGGTCTTTATTATGTTAGGGGAAATATTTCTCTTAAACCTACCAGTATAAAACAACAAATATGTGTTATCTCCCATTTCTGTGGATCGAGAGTTTGGGAGCATTTTAGTTGGAAGATTCTGGTTCAAGTCTCTTAGGAGGTTGCAGTCAAACTATCAGCCAGGAATGCAATCTCCTTTGAAGGCTAGGCTGGGCTTCTGGGTTCAATTATGTGCTCGCCGGCAGGCCTGTATTTCTTGCTGGCTGTTTGATAGAGATTTAAATTCCTCATCATGTTGGCCTATCTATAAGCTTCTAGGAGTGTCTCCCAACATGTCACTTCACCAGACTGAGAGATGAGATAGAGAGAGAAAAGAGAAGGAGAATCTCATATAGAAATCATAGTCTATTTTTATAACATAATCTCAAGAGTGACATCGCATCATTTTAGCTATATATTGGTGGCACAGGTCAATTTTAGTACATTGTGAAGGGAAACCACACCAGGGGCAAGGATCATGAGAGCTATCTTACAGACTGCCTACTATATCGGTGTTTGAGATCTTTAACACAAGGGACAAACCTTCAAAAATTGTGATTTTTACTACTTTAATCATCTTCTCATCTAATAACTTGTGGCAACATACCATTCTTGTGTAAAAGCTTAGACAAAATGATCACTATGCTTCCTCCCAATTCAGACTATGGTTCTGTAGCACTTTTGTGCCTACCTTAAAATGACTGGGGGCTTTCCCGGTAGAGGGAAGAGAGGTGTGAAGAATTGGTATCCTTAGGGGTGTTCATATTAACTCAAAGAATGAAAAAGAGATAAACGTGAAGCTAGGGGAGCAGCTGAGGTGAGAGACTGAGAAACTTGATAATGTATTCAGATGGAATGTTGAAATGAACATCTGTAGAGATAACAGGCAACACACCTACTAGCCAAGGGTGCAGGGAAAATGGATCCAAGACTGTATTGCAGAGTGGGCGAGGCTGGGGTTCTTAAGAATAACCCCAGGAGCAGCGCCTGGGTGGCTCAGTCATTTAAGCACTTGACTTTGGCTCAAATCATGATCTTGTCATCCATGAGTTCCAGCCCAATGTTGGGCTCTGTACTAACAGCTCAGAGCCTGGAGTCTGTACTCTGTGTCTCACCCCCACCCCCACCCTTCCCCTGTTCATGCTCTGTCTGTCTATCTCTCTCTCTGTCAAAATAATAAACATCTGAAAATTTTAAATAAAAAATATAAAATAAAGAATAACCCCATGAAGTTAGGCATGTCAGGCATGTCTTACTGCATCTATGAATGTGGTTATATACATGTCCATTCTATTGCTGAAGGCCTTATATATTCCTAAATATACAGACCAACTATTGGATATTGACATAGAACATCTTATACTCCATATAAAACTTGTTTCCATTTTTGTACATGTGGTTGTTGCTACTTTCTATCTGGTCAGACCTCTGTTGAGGAAATCTTCTAGGGGAAGTGATTCTCCAAAGGGCTTAATATTTTATATATGGATATGCATTTTCAGTGGCTCATTCCAGATATTATTTCCCACTGCTGGACAAATTAAGCATTTTTAATTTTAGAAAATAGAGTAAGGGAGTAAAAAATTTGAGTCATTATGAAGTTCCATTGCATAAGGTCAGGAAGGAGTAAATAAATGCAAGAACATTTCAATATTGTATCCTCCATTCAAAAATGGACATGTGGTTATCACAGGCATTTGTCTCCCCAGATCTAATTCCAGTCTTGTTCTGGTTTTGTGAAGTCACATGCGAAGCTGGGCAAGAACCTGGTTCACCAATTGAAGTGACTGTGCCCCACCTAATCTTAAATTATCAAGCATCTGTGGTTCTTGTGTGCTGTGCTGTTCTGCACCACAATTTCACTTTGTAGTCTGATCATCAGCCACTAATATGTGGCATTCACTATAACTACTTTTATTAGAATACACAATCTCTTCCCATTGTGAAAACTGCTTCAAGTTTTTGTGCTGCCCACAGCATGGTGTCCATCAGCATCAACATTCCTTATAGACCATGCTATAGAGACAGTGAACAGGCACATTTCATAATATTTTCCTAAGAGCCCCCCTCCCAAAATCCATGAAAGTAAATCAAGTTATAGTACACCAATAAGATATGTAGAGACTTTATGACTAGGTTTGCATGTTGGCAATACTCTATATCCATTCCATTAGTATAAATTGAGTAAAAGGTATTAATTTATAGGTCACATTAGCCTCAAGTACTTTGAAAACAATTTTCATGCAAATATGGGGATCCTATTGAAAGTGGAAATTAAATATCATATTTTTATGAAACGATGAACCTAACATCTGGCTCCTTAGTAATGGACAAAGAGTGACTAACACTGAGAACCCTTTTAGATTTATATTTAGACTTTTTTCATAGTTTAAATGTGCATATAAAATTCATAAATAAGGAAACATCTTTAAAAAGTTAAGCACAAATGGAATTCAACCATTAGTAGTATACTCTATATATTTCTGAATTTTCTCAGCACTCAAGTTCAGAATGGATCTGTATTATATTCCGAGTCCTTGAGCTTTATGATTATAAACAGATTCTTTCTGTTATTATTCTATTTAACTGGCTGATGCCATTATGCTTTCCAGAAAGACAAAAAGGAAAAAAAAAACTCTTCTATATATTTTCAGATCTCTGGGCATTTATTGCATCATAGGTTGAAATTTAAACATAATTCTGCCAAGAGAAAAGCATTAATTTTATTCTAAATTTATTATTATATGACATGTGGACTATTCATTTCTCCATTGTTGGCACTCAGGTCCATACGAGCAAGGCAAGATATTTGGCTGACTTCCTCAGAGTACTGTTCAAGCAGAGGTGAGAGACAGCCAGGTACGGGAGTCAGTGGCAGCTCTCCTCTGCCAATCAAATGAGGTTGGTATTGCTATAAAAATGGAAAAGCAGATTTTGGACAAACCTGAGCTTCTCTTGTGCTCTTATTATATTTTGCTTTGGCAACTCACAGGCCTAGTTCTTAAAGTAGCAGATGGTTTTTTAAGACTTAAAGGGGAAAAAAGTGTATCAGATTCCATGCTTGTGATTGTCACAAATGTGCTTGCCAAGAAGGAGCAGTCAGCACTGAACACTCAGAAGGGCAAAGGATACATTCAGAGGTGCTAAAAGGCACTGGCAGAATATCTTTTGAATAAAAAATGAATTATTTCTTAGGGCTGGTCAAAACTTCCTCAGTTCTTTTTTATTTTTATCTTTAGCCCTAAGGATCCAATTTTGTCATGAAGGAAGATGCCCTTCCTGTGGTTTTCTAGCTAGGAAGCCCTATTGTACTGGGGACCCTATGACTCTCCAACTATCCTGTATGTGCTTTGGGGACTGGGAAGGTTCCTCTCTTCACTGTGTGGATTCCCACATCATTCTATCACTGGTATTAAGCATAATAGACACTTAAAGATATGTCTGAACTTCCTTAAATCCACAAAAACATACCAGATTTAAAGCATTCTGATTCCCCAGTGTCCTCTGCTTTGGTGAGTGTTATTTTTCAGGAGAAGAGGTAAACTATATTAGCACAAAAAGAGTAAATTTAAATGGGTGCACATTGCAGAAGCTGACAGACTAAAGGGTGGCAGGAGACTTAGGATGCAGGACACTGGCAAACTAAATTTTCCAGCGTATCCAAGCTGCAGGCAATAAAGGCAGTGCTAGAGTGGCTTCTGTCCTTTGCATATAAGATTTCATTTTTATCTCCCATGTACTATCTTTGTACTGTCTTTGAATGTTTGGTATTTCAATGCTGGTATGGACTTAACTGTGTTCTTCCAAAATTCATATAGTAAAGTCATAACCCTCAGTACCTCAGAATGTGACTGTATTTGGAAATAAGACCTTTAAAGAGGTGTTAAGTTTTAGATGAGGCCATTAGAGTGGGCCCCAATCCAACCTAATCAGTGTCCTTTTAAGAAGAGATGATTAGAAAATACAGAGACACCAGGGAAGTGTGTGCATAGAGGCAGAATATGGCCATCTACAAGCCAAGGAGAGAGACCTGAGAATAAATCAACTCTGCCAACACCTTGATCTTAACTTGTAGCCTCCAGAACTATGAGAAAATAAATTCATGTTGTTTAAGTCACCCAGTCTGTATTATCTTGTTATCACAGCTTGAACAGACTAATACAGATGACGTTTTCCATTCTCGTAGTAATTGTAAAAATCATCAGAAATTATTTCCCTCCCTGTAGCTATATTCCTTTGTATTATGGCTTGGCAGCTTGGGAGGTGAAGATTGTTGCCTGTGGTTTGAGTTTGTTGACTTACTCTAGCCAATAAAATGTGCCAGAAATTACTTTGTGCCAGTTTCAAGGCTGGACTTCCAGAGGTTTTGCATGCTTCTTTGGAGCCCACCTAGGGCCCCTGTGGAGAATTGCAGACTAACTTGCCCATAGCCATGCTTAATTCTTCAACCCTATACCTCCAAATAAGGAAGACACAGACGAGTAAAACAAAGTTGAAATGTGAATTAGTTAAGTTCTGTCTGCTTAGTATTGAATTATTTTTCTAATAATTTGACCAACATGCATAAAAGAAGTTTTGCCCTCTGCTTCCCTGCCCCTCCTCCCCCCATCCCCTGCCACTGGTCCTGGAAAACCAAGCATATCAAATGACTGTTAGTCTAGAAACATTCTGTCTTGTGGGCTGGGGACCACCATCCATCCCTATCCTTTGGTGGCTGCATTGAAGATGCTACAGGAGGATAGTAGTTACTTGTATATTTTTCTTAAGTTAATTTCATAATTTATCCTTGTGACTTTCCCACTTTCAGAATGTTACACTGGCTACTATACAATGAGAAGGAGAGAGCTCCATTTTAAATAGAAAATGGACTGTTTGACACTTCTTGATTCTCATCTTCTGATTGAGAGTGTCTACTTTCTGATTTTGATGCCAAATTGTATGCCTGACCAGGAAGGAGGTTTATAAAATAAGGCAGTTAGAGAAATGCAGCAGGTCCTGTATCTGTCAGGAGAACATGTTGAGGCTATTCTGACAGAGGGAAGTTTGGACTTAAGGCTAGCTTCAGCTCTGCGTTTGTCAGCTGAGTTCCCCCCTACAATGTGGAGATCCACATGGCTTTGCCCTTCTCCATTGTTTGGGAAGGCATTTTCTAGCATGTGCTCTTTGAAGGATAAGAAAGGTGAGCCACCTGTAGATCATTTGTGGCAAATGTGGCATATGGGCTACTTGCCAGGTGCAATCAATGGTTTTAACTGCTACATATTATCATCTGTAAGGCATCTTGTACATTTTCTGAGACAGAGCTGTAAAGGAATCTGCCCCAGATCATTAAAGTCCTGTGTGTGGGAGGTCTGTGTGGGAGGAGGGGCTGCTGAATGTTTCACATGACCGTTCCAGACCCTAAGCCCCTTGGAAAAAGCTTGTGGCGCTAGATTGAGGGAGTTTAGCAAGTCTAAACAGTTCCTGATGGTCTATATATTTTTTTAAACAAAAACTAAACTGTATCTACAAAAGAACACATTAGCATGTACACACACACACACACACACACACACACACACACACACCATCCAACCACTCCCCTAACTCCCTGCCCAAATAAAAACATTTCAAACGTTTTGGATCTGATTTCTTATTTCCTGTGAGCAGTTGTTGGCATTATTTTATGTGGAGAGGTTTGGTTGTAAGATGAGCAAATGCCCGTGAGCTCTATCCATTGTTGTAAATTAGGCCAACAGGCAGTGGTACTCTTTAGGCTGATGCCAATTTTCTTTCTAAGGGCATAATCCTGTAATGCAGAACAGAAAGTTTTTGCTCCTTTGAATTAAAGCCTTAATACTTTGCTTGATTTTTGTTTGAGATTTTTTTTTCCTTGAGTAGAGACAATTTAATCTCAAAATGTCAAGTAACCTCATACTTTCCTTCTCTATTTTAAAGCAAAAGAGACTCTTGAATACTGAAAACAAACTGAGGGCGGAAGGGGGAGGGGGAAAGAGGAAGGGGGGTGATGGTCATGTTGGAGGACACTTGTGGGGAAGAGCACTGGGTGTTATATGGAAACCAACTTGACAATAAACTATAAAGTTAAAAAAATTTAAAAAATTAAAAAAAATAAAGTGTATTTCATTTTAAAATCATCCAGGAGAAAAGTGGGAAAGCTTATGTCCTTGGGCAGATTAATGCCCTCCTTACCATGATACAGACTGCTAAACATGATAGAAACTACCATGATAAGACTGAAAGACCTAGAGATTAATAAAAGATCAAAACTTGTATCTGTCCAGCTGGTTTCACAGCAAAGAGTGAAGGCATTTGCATGACATTTTGTAGTCTGCATCCCACTTCCACTTAAATTATCTCCCAATAGGCCCATAAGATATGTTTGCAGCAGGTATGATTACTATTCTGTGAACATTTCCACCCTACGAAATGGCCCAGTCCAGGTTTTCTTAAAACCAGTCCCTCTTACATCATATTTATGGTGATTTGATATATATATATGTATATATATATATATATATATATATATATATATATATATTCATTGTGAGAGGAATCCTCCCTATCTAATGTATCATCACCTCACATATTAATCTTTGTTTTTTATTTTGGTGAGAACATTAACATTCTACTCTCTTAGCAATTTTCAGTTATACAACACAGTGTTATCAGCCATAGTCATGAGACTTCAATCATCTTATAGCTAAAAGATGCCCTTTTACAAATCTATTTCTATTTCCTCCACCCCCCAGCCCCAGCAACCACTTTCCTACTCTGTTTGTATGAGATTTATTTAAACACTTCTTTAAAGATACCACATATGACTGATACCACACAAAATTTGCCTTTCTCTGTCTTATTTCACTTAGCATAATGCCCTCAAGTTCTGTCTATGTTGTCATAAATGGAGAATTGCCTTCCTTCTCATAGCTGAATAATATTTCACTGTGTTTATACCGTTTCTTCATCCATTCATCTGTTAAAGAACCTTTAGGTTGTTTCTATATCTCATCTATTGTGAATAATGTTTCAGTGAAGATGGGAATGCAAATATCTCTCCATTACATCTTTTCATTTGCCTTGAATATATACCCGGAACTGAGATTGCTGAATAATTTGGTAGTTTTATTTTTTAATTTTTTGAGAAAACTCCATATGGTTTTCCATAGTGGCTGCACTGGTTTACATTCCCACCAACATCTCACAAGAGTTCTCTTTTCTCCACATTCTTGCCAAAACTTGTTATCTCTTATCTTTTTGATAATAGTCATCCTAACAGATGTGAAGTAATATCTCATTGTGGTTTTAATTTCCATTTCCTTAATGATAAGTGATATTTACCACATTCTCATGTATCTGTTGACCATTTATATGTCATCTTTGGAATAATGTCTTTTCAGTTCCTCTATTCATTTAAAAAATCTGATTATTTTATGCTATTGAGTTATTGAGTTCTTTATACTTTTGGATATTTTCAAATACTTTCTCCCATTCTGTAGTTGCCTTTTCATATTGTCAATGGTTTCCTTTGCCATGCAGAAGCTTTTTAGTTTGATATAATACCCATTGCTTATTTTTGCTTTTGTACTCTTAATCCAAAAAATCATCACCAAGATTTATGTCAGGAAGCTTACCAACCATGTTTTCTTCTAGCAGTTTTATGGTTTCAGGTCTTACATTCAAGTCTTAAATACCTTTTGGATTTTATTTTTCTATATGGTATAAGATAGTGGTCTAGTTTTATTCTTCTACTCATGGGTGGCTGTCCAGGTTTTCTAACACCATTTGTTGTAAAGACTATCATTTCCCCATTTTTGGCTTCTTTGTTGTAAAACAATTTATCATATATGCATGGGTTTATTTCTGGGATTTCTATTCTCTTACTGTTGTATATGTCTATTTTTATGCCAATACCATAATGTTTCAATAACTACAGTGTTTACAAAATGGCCACTCCATTTCATTAAATCAGTTCCTTTTCCATCATATTTGATTTTACTCTATTTCCTATTCTATGGTGTGAGTGTGCATTCTTTCTCAGTTGTTACTCAATTATTCTCTCCTGGACACAAGGGGAGGTCTTGAGATTCCCAGGGTACTCATGTGGATCAAGTCTTTGGGGAATTTTCTCCAGGATTTGGCCTCCATAGTTGCTGCTGAAATGCCCACTGTCCTCATCTGTATGGTCCCTTGAAAGCCTATGGTTCTTTTGCCTCTTTGCTCTGTGTGAGCTCAGGAATCCTTCCTCAGTATCCTAATGTTGGAGTCCTGCCTCCCTAGGTGCACCATCTGGAATGTTTCTTTGAGGCCTTGCCACCTCCCAGGGTTGCAAGCCCAGAGCCTGCAACTTTCCCGCCCTACCCTATTATCTGCACCCTTTTGCTCTCTGTTTCTGCCTCTTTCCAACTCTGTAATATAATCTCTAAAAGATGAGACCTTTCAATTGCTTCTCGGCCATTTGGCTAAGATCAAGTGTAAAAGATTAGACCTTGGGGACATAGGGGTACCTGGGTGGCTCAGTCAGTTAAGCGTCCAGCTCTTGATTTCAGCTCAGGTCATGATCTCATTGTTTGTTAGATCAAGCCCCAAGTTGGGTTCAGTGCTGACAGTGTGGAGCCTGTTTGGGATTCTCTCTCTCTGCCTTCCCCCCTCAAAATAGATAAATAAACTTTTAAAAAAAGGACTTGGAAGGTAAAGATCCAAGAAGGGAAGAATTTACAGTTACAAAGAGATTGCACACAAAACACCCATCACATTAGTAAACGACTTAACTTGTTTTTGGATGAGGAAAATAAGGTGAAGAAAAAGTAAATAATAACACATAGAAAATCATGTGAATCACAGGTTGAATCACAACAAATGAATCACAGGTTTGGGTATAAATGGAGTCTTTTGAATGCATATAGTTTCTCTTTACAGAGAAGAAAATTGAACCAGGGGCCTTTCAGTTTCTGAATCCAAAGAATTTTACATGATGGAATGCAAGTTAAAGTCTACTCTATGGAACAGAAACAGGAATTATTTTCTTTCCATGGTAGCTTTATTCATCAGTCAAGCATTTTCATAATCTAGCCCCAAGGCCATAGGAGTCTGATTGCTGGTGTCAGGAGCCAATGAGAGAACCTCCCTGCCTGAATACTTACTACTCACTATGACACCAGCTAGACAGGCATCCAGGGTGTCTGTCAACAATATGTGGCAGGCTTCAACCATAACCTTGCCCGTTGAGTACCAGATGTCTATTTTTCTAATCTCTTTGGAAAACATAAAATGTTGTAGTAAATATCAGTGTGCAAAGACTGAAAACTGAAGAGTCAGAAACTCTTGAGTTTGAGTTGAGAAACTCTAAAAATCTTTCAGTTGCAGGAAAGCATGGGGTCGAAAACTGGAGGCTTGCTAACCTTCTGGAAAAAGCAAATCAAGTTATAACGTTGTAGCTTTTTAAAAATTATTATTTAAAAAAAAGAGGGAGAAGAGCATCTGAGTGTCTTAGTCTGTTAAGCGTCCTACTTCAGCCAGGTCATGATCTCACAGTTCACGGGTTCGAGCCCCGCATCAGGCTCTGTGCTGACAGCTCAGAGCCTGGAACCTGCTTCGGATTCCATGTCTCCCTCTCTCTCTGCCCCTAACCTGTTCATGCTCTGTCTCTCTCTCCTTCAAAAATAAATACACATAAAAAAAAAAAAGGAAGGTGAGAGAGATTGTTTATTTCCACAAGTGAACATGCTGACAGGAGCCTTAAAGAAAAAAATGATAATATTGCAACAAAATTCATAGCTCCTGCTTAAGGCATTCTAGCCTTTTTAGATCATTCACCTTAAAATGTGGCTGGATATTTAGACTTATTGTACCATTGCTGCAATTTTTCTTTAGATTGATCTCCTCAGATGAAAGAAATTAAAATATGGTAATTGTGCTAGCAAAGCATAAACTTCAAAATTCAATATGCTGGGAGGTCAGATGGTGAAGAATATGAAATGTACATGTGAGAATACCAGCTCAATGGGAAGTCCAGCATCACTACCATTCATTCATTGATTCATGATTCATCCATCCATCTATCCATTCATTCACTTAACTAATAGTTACTCAATACCTGCTTTGTGCCTAGCACTGATTTAAGAGCTTGAGTAACAGAACTGAATAAAATAGGCAGACTTCTCTGCTTGGAGCTTCTTCTAGTTGAGACTGATGCAAATGGGAACTTTCTTCTACATGGCAGGTATTTGCCAGATCTCTGTACTTTCACCAAGTGGTTAGTGTCTGACAGGATAATGTGTTAGGAAGCCTTTAGGTTGGTCCCATGTCCTGGATACACAGCAGGAAAGTACGGTTTTCATCACTGGCTCAATTGATCTTTAAGCTTTTCTTTTTTCTTAGCAGCAAGAATATTAAAGGAATGAACAAAAACCATGGCATCCCCTAAACTGCAAAAAGAACAGATACTTGCATTGTATTTTGCAATATAATTTGCAAATATTATAATACATTATCACTAAGGAAATGAGGTAAACTGTAAATTAAAAAGAACAAGCAGTTTTCAGCTTACACTAAACTCTCAAGAACTATCTTCCTTCTAGAGCACATGTTCAGGAGGGCCTCGGTTTCTAGCTCCTCTAGGTGAATTACCTCATGGTGTCTATTTCATAGCCTCCCCTTCAGATGTTCACTTGTTTTCTCTGCTGTCTGCACTTTTTGCCATCATTTATCACCTAATCTGGGTAAAGTCATTTATGCCAGGTTAAATGCCAGTCATATATGTAGCCTGTTTCAATCTTTTTCTGGATGGATTTTTTCTTCATGAATTCTTCTTCAAATGTATCAGCTGAGTCTGATTTATCTTTATTTTTTCTTTATTACACCTTTTGGCAGTACATAGCTCATTGCCTGGCATATACTTGATGATCAATTAATTATTTGTGAACAAGTGAATGAAAAAATATATATTATTGTTATATATGTATATATATAGCAATAATTTATTTTTAAAAAAATTTTCATAATTTTTTAATGCTTATTTATTTTTGAAGGAGAGAAACAGAGAGTGAGCAGGGGAGGGGCAGAGAGAGAGGGAGACACCGAATTTTTGTTTGCAGTACAAACACTCTGGTCTACAAAGATCTGCACTCTGGAAAAATTGTCAAAATATCAAAGTGAGGGAGAAACATTCTTTGTGTGGTTTCAGAGGAAAAGTCTGCATTGTTGCAAATGCTGTGTGTTGTTGAGGAGTCAGGTCAGTAAAATGCTCTTGGCAGGGCAGTTTTTAAGGGGCAACCACTCAGAGCCTTGCTACAGATGGAGAAGGCAGCTGAGTTCAGTAGATAAACCCCATACTGGAGAGGGCCCTGGGGCTCTAGTCTTAATTCTGTCCTACCTTGTGGCCATAGGCTACATTTCCCTCCTAAGGCTACAGTTTCTTAATTTTGAAAGAGAGAGATGGGGCTTCCAGAGGATCTCAACTGGCGTTTGCTGCTTGATTGCCTCATAGTTTGGTGATAATAGCTCTTTTTGTAGGGGTTGGACCTTCTCTGGGCCACAATTCTTCAGAATAAAAGGCAAGCTGCAGGGCACAGCGTGAGAAGCCTCATAACTTCCATAAAAGGCCGAAAACTGAGGATATAGGTGGCCACTTGAGTCAGAAACTCTAAAAATCTTTCAGCTGCAGGAAAGCATGGAGTTGAAAACTGGAGGCTTTCAGAAAACCATGACTTTCTCTTTCAACTTCTTCTTCTCTCCATCTCTATATGACTCAAGGACAAAACTTCTTGTCATTCCTTGTGGGCCTGTGATTTTTCACTCCTCTGTGCCTTTGCTGCACATTTTCCCATCTCATCTCCATATTCCTTTTTTTGACTGATTCTTGTTTATCCTTGCAGAGTGGTTTAAGCTTTCTGTGCCCCCAGGCTCTGCTCTACTTTCCTACATTTCTTTCTCTGTGTTCCCAGGGCTGAGTCTTCACAACTCTGTCATTATCTTTATTACATTACCTAGAAATAGCTGGTTTTTGAGCAGACCATGAACATCTTGTGGGTAGGGGTATTGTCATAGTCAGCATTGTAGCCCCAGCACTTAGCACTTAGTAGCCCCAGCACTTAGCATATATGATCAAAGACTATCAGTTGAATGGAATTACAGAGAAAAAAAAGGAGGGGCAGTTGGTCAGCTGTTATTATAGAGACATTCTATAGTCTAATTGATAAAATAGGATGTATGTCTATTTCTCTCTTCTCTAAAAGCTTGAATAGGGTATAGAAGGCTGGTCTGGCAGTTACCTAATCACTAGGGTTTCAGGCATCTATCCTATTGTTCTAATATTCTTAATGTACAGTTTCCATGTGAGGATATAAGATGATGTTATAGTTCCTACTAGTGTGTCTCATTCTAGTAGATATGGAGCAGGAGAAAAGGAGAAGGGGGAGTATGTCTCTTGTCTCTAAGGATATAATCTGGTTCTTGTATCACTTTCCCTCACATCCCACTGACCAGAGCACATCACATGGCTGTATCTAGCAATATGGGGGGTTTGGATAAATAGTCTTTTAGATAGATAGATGGCTGTGTGCCTAACCCCAAATTCTATTACTTTGTATAGAGGGGAGAATGGATACAGAAAGACAACCAGAAAGTCCTACTAAGTAAAAACTAAGTTCCATTGTATACAAAGTACTGTAACAGGGTACCTCCTGGAGGCCTGGCAGAGGCCACTTCTAGATGCTGGTGTGATGGAGAACCATAATGACTCTTAGACTATTGCACTTGTTTGGAGGAAATATTTCAGCAAGTTGAGCTTAAGACCCCTAAGGACATGCTCAAAGAGAAAAGATAGTCCCTAAATTGTCTTCTAAGTGTGGGGATGGGTGATGAAAAGGAATTCTGATTTGTTGAGTATTTAAAAACATTTTAAGTATACATGTTTGGGGATAGAAACTAGGGCAGATGAATTGTTATGCATAAAATGGAAAAGAGGTGCCTGGAGAGGTCAGTTCTGGGGTAAGAAAAGGGGAGAGATGTTGGCATGGGGAATTTGTAGGTATTGGGTTTTGAGTGGAGCATGCAAACTTTCTTTGGCTTCACTATGAAAATGTAGGCAAGTTATACATAACTCATAATATTTCTGAGTAAAGCCTTACTTTGGAAAGTCTCAAGACTCTCTGGTCTATGACCAGATTGGTTTTGGGATAAAAACAGCTAGTTCATGGGGATGCAAGAGCTGGAGGATAGTTTTGGGGATGCATCACAGATGTTACTGAATGGCATGAATAAAAGGTTGCTACAGGACTCCTCTGGTTTCCTGAAGTCTCTCTACTGGCTTGTCTTCCCCCATTTTGCTTGGTTTGAGACCTAAACCATGAGATTGTTTATGATTTAGAGAATACACGATGGACAGTTATCGCATGAGCAATCCCTAGAATGTGTTCTAGACAACACAAATGGTCTAAGAGTAAGTATTCCACCACAACAGGTTCTGTGGGGAAAACAAATTTGGGGAACATGGAGTATAATTAAATGAACGAGTTCAATGCTGTGGGATTAGTGGAAGCCTTTAATATAATTTTATAATAATGTGCCTTGTGACTTTCAGAATATGTGGTATTTTATAAACATTTTAACCATGGAGTCTGGGATCTGTGGGATTTGTGTGTGTGTGAGTATGTGTGCACATGTGTGAAAGAAAACTAGAGAGAAAAAGAAAGAGATAGAATCACATATTAAAATTTACTGATGGTACTCTATGGAACACACTTTGGGGAAATGGGCAACAGGACCAATGAGAAAACCCCAGGGAATACTGAGCTAGTTCTGTCATCCAGAACCAAGCACATTCTAATGCAGCCTTTGGGATCCCAGTGTCTACATGGACTTGAGGAGGGCATGAAGTTTGAAAAACACAGTAAAAGCAAACTGAGAACATCTGTGGCTGGGACACCCCCAACAGAACACCTGAGACTCCCTTCCCTAGCAAGCTTCCCAGGTTTGCACACCTTTCTTCAGCTACTTTCCACTGTCCCCATGGGACACCTCAGTTCTGCCTGTTCTTGGCCTACACTTGGTCTTTATTCCTGTTGTTGCTCTTGCATGAATCTGGTAACACTGCACACTATGCAGACTGGTCCCACACCAGCCTTCTAATCCTTTCCCATTATGCTTGCCTCCCTCAGAATTGTCACAGTCTCTTTAGGTCCTCTGGCTTAATAGTCTAGGGATGGACTCAGTGAGAAGCCATTTTCTGATTGATTGGGGCAGGACTTGTTCTCCAAGAGACTGGATGGAAGGCAACATCCACAGCCACCTTGATGGAGGCAACTGCTGAGACCACCACTGAGCCTCTAAGAGGCTCAGAGTCCTGAATACCGCTGCTCAGGACTAAAGAGAAGAAAAGGAGGAACAAAGAAATTCTCCAAGGGGAGCAGAAAGAGAACCCACATGCGGAACTCATTATTTTCTGTGTTATGCTGTTTTTGTATCTGAAAACATAACTTCTGACAATGCAGTGTATAGTTGGAAAGCAGCCACTTTGTTAAGAGAGTGTTAATGGCAGTGAGACTAACATACCATACTTCGTGGCAATGACACTTGATTAGTAGACTATGGTTACAGATTAAATCTCATTACACTAAATAACTTTGTATTACACTCTTCTATTATCAAGTCTTTATTTCAGGCCATTGTCTACTTATTCAAAGTATTACTTAAATAAATTTGAATATTCAGTACCATGCAATAATTTGGATGGTCCCTGGATATGTTAAAGTAGGATTTTGTCAATGGGATCAGAACACAGTGGTTATGAAATCATATTAAAAACTGCAAATGTCTTTCAAAAGTGTCTTTTATAGGTAGTTTGTTTAAAGAAGAATGCAGGAGAGAGGCTTTGTGCTTTGTTTGTTTATTTGTTTGTTTTACCTTGGACAGTTAATGTAGTCATATCCAAAAAGAGAAATAATTGTCCAAAACTAGCTTTTTTCCCCTACTTTAGTAAAGTTCCTCCATGTCATTCTATACCTAGTGGTAATTGATTTGTGTTATTATTTTGGAAGTATATATTACTGTACACCTGAAGCTAATATAACACTATATGTTAACTAACTGGAATTAAAATAAATATTTAAAAAAATTAAAAAACCCAAGACCCAATTAGAGGTCCTTCATTGCAAACAAAATAAATAAAATAAAATTTCAAATAAAATAATATTAAATACTAATTTATTATATTTAAATAATATAAATTGACAATTCATCTTACTACTTAAAAGATGATCTATGTATACATTTGGGGACATACACAAATATTTCTAGCCAGAGAGAAGTGTGGTAAAGTGGTGAGAGTAAATTAAATTCAGGGATTATTTAAAAAAATAATCCAAATTAGTAGAAGTCCGATTTTTTCCAGTGGAGTGTTCAAAATTATTTCCAGGTAAAATGTGGTGAGGCATTTACTTTTATGCACAAAATTGCATATCTTCTCCCACTGCATCTTTTCTTCCTACACTCTCTTGTGAATCTGTAACATCAACTTATTTAATTCAAGAAGTAGAAATCATGTCTATAAAGACATTCATTGTACACAAGTTCAATAAAATGCTAATTGAGAGGGCATGTAAGTAAAGCTGATAATCTTTTCAGAGTATTAGAAGTAACCTGGAACCCTGTTCGGAGTAAGTATTTGTAGTTCTAAGGTATCATTTATTTAACTACTATGTTTTCCTAAACTTTTTCTTAGGGAAAGGAAATCCTCAAGAAAAGGTCTTGTCAAGAACATATGAGGCTGTTTGACTTTTCTGTAACAGTTTATATCTTCATAGCACAACCTAGTTTTTATCTTATTTTCAAAGTCATTCCAGAGCCTAGAAACATTTATTTTTTGCTAAGGGAAAACACATTTAATGGGAAAATAGCAGGGAAAGCACTTGTGTATTTACTGAGTTTCTTTATGGAGAGCATAATTGGTGAAATTTCTTGTTTGCACTCTACCTGTTGCTGTTTACAAGAATGTGTGTAGTAGCCAAATGCCAATGGAACATGTTTGGGGCTAGTTGTTCTATATTCTCTCCAGGATTTTACTGCCAGTAGTTCCACACTTGCTAACTGGTTCTATTCTAAAACCACATGTTTAGAAAGGAGTGTTAGCTACTTGCCTTGGTACTTTAGTGTTTTGGTTCTAATATACCAGGTTTTGATTAGAGTACTACAGATAGTGAAGTGAGTGGAAATATGGGCCTCTTTTTATTTAACCTTCACAGAATATCTTCTGTATGCTGGGCACTGTACTAGGTACTGGAGACAGAGCTATACCTAAAAAAAGGTACTGCTTAAGATGCTCACTATCATATGAAGGAGTCAGAAACTTCAAGCAAACAATCTGAGTTTAGTCCAACAGGACAAAGGATATGAACCCAGAAGACATCACATGCAGCAGGAGATGACATGTTCCAGCTGAAGCTTGGAGAGTAAATGAAAAGGACATGAGGTAGAGATACTTTAGATGGAGTTCCTTAGACACCCTTGGGAGTGTACACGTGGACCACTACCCAAGCACCAGGGGACCTGAACTGTATTAAGACCTAGCTTTTCCTGCAAGGTGACCCTTTGGGCACTCTGAAGTCATTAAGGCAAGGGTATGAGGGTGGCCAGCTCAAGAATGACAGTTAATTTCAAAAATGCATCCTCACACCCTGCCCTCCCTCATGAAAGGTGTAATCAATTGTCCCCAAGCAAAGTTTTCATAGTTAATTTACAGTTTCCAAAGGCTAATCTCAGGCCGTATTTCTCATACTAACTATAAGTAGAGTACACCCTGTTTTGTAATTCCTTCATCTTACTCAAATAAAGACAATAGATAGCAGCTCCTTTACAAATTCAGACCTTTCTTGAAAGATGTGATAGGTGATTGAAAGGTGATAATATTGAAGAGATTCAGGCTATCTTCATCTCCTGTTTCAATACTGGCAGTTTATCATTGGAATGATAAACAAATAAAAACAGATACTTGAGACAAAAGGGTTCATCTGGTCAGAACAAACCTTGAGGACTGAAGCAAGGTTTACCAAACCTACTATGAAAAAAGACAAAAAATAAGAACAGTACCAAAAACATAAAAAAAAAAAAAATTGAGGAAGTATAATTAAATGAAACCAAAAAGTAAAGAAAGGTGTGGGCTTTAAAAAAAAATCTTCCATTTTATCTTCTTTCTGCAGCCCAGAGTGGAATTAGCCTTTCTTGGCTTGCTTAGGTGATGACTGACCTTAGTCACTCCTAACACATGCCATAGAGTCCTGGAAGATCGGTGAAGTTGGGGTGGCTGGAGAGTTTTCAGTTGGAGTTTGTCAGTATCAGACTAGGTACTTCCTGAAATTATTATGTTTTTTCCCCTCAAAGAATCATCTTTTTTGAAAATAACAAATAAGGCAGATGTCCTACCCAAATAGGAATAAAGGACAGGTTTATGTCTGTGATATGGTTTTTCCCCCTCCTTTGCTGCCTGAAATAAAAGCAAGTTGCCTAAAGGAAATGTGTCATGAAGGAAGGTAGGGAGAGATAAAGGAGGCTGGTATGAGGAGGTAAAAGTCTAAACTTGGATTTTAGATTCCTTTGAGATTATTTATCTCCAGAGATTATAGATACACAGGACAATTTGTAATAGCAAATTAGCCAACAAACTATAACTATATATTTAAATTTAAGAAAAACAGGCAGAAATGCTCACTTTTGAAGCTGGCCCATTATCAAGCAATAGGGTTAGAATCATAGATTTTAGAATTGAATAACTTCTTAGAGATGTTATATATTCTCTCCACTTGTATTTGATAGATTTGGAAACTGACCTCTGTCTACTGCCAAAAATACTTTCCAAGAAGGTTTTTGGGAATTAAATTACCAAGGTATGTGATACATTCTCAGAAAATTAATAAGTTGTAGCTCTGCTTGTGGTGTACAAATTTATATTTGCTGAGACAAATTTTTTTGGTAAATGTTTTATACCATAACTATAACTAACAGCAAATATTTTTTTAAGTTATTTAAAAATGTTTTTAAATTTTTATTTATTTTGAGAGAGAGAGAGAGCATTAAGTGGGGGAGGGACAGAGAGAGAGAGGAAGAGAGAGAGAGAGAGAGAGAGAGAGAGAGAGAATCTCAACAGGCTCTGCACTGTCAGTGTAGAGCCCAACGTGGGGCTCAAACTCATGAACCATGAGATCATGACCTGAGCAGAAGTTGGACCCTTAACCGACTGAGCCACCCAGGGACTCCCTAACAGCAAATATTTTGTGTCTACTATTACTCTAGCCAAAGCTCAGACTAGGACTTATTAACCATCTCAATGGCTGTTACTAGCTAGTAGTGAAATCAGAAATTCAGAGGTTTAGCTGATGTGTTTTAGCTAATTACATGTTTTATGGACTTTGGACCATGCATAGAGTTTTATGATTTGCTCTTATGAATATCAAATGAACATGACTTTTGGGGCACCTGGGTGGTTTAGTTGGTTCAGCATCTGACCCTTGATTTTGGATCAGGTCATGACCCCAGGGTCAAGGGATGGAGCCCCAGATTGGGCTCCATGCTGAGCCTGGAGCCTACTCAGGATTCTATCTTCCCCTTGTGTTCTGTCTTTCTAAAAAAATAAAATGAAAAAAACATTTTTAAAAAATGAAAATGACTTTTTAACAAAGAGAAACAAGAATTTTAAGAATTTGACTCTGGTTTCATATTTACTTCAATATCCAGTGACATCAGCCAATCTTGACCTAGAAACTAAAATCATAAACTCTTCATAGTTGGCTGTTACTTCAGAGGTCATTTGGCCTAAACTGTACCTCAACCAGAAATCGTTTACAATATTTCTGTCATACCAGCGAGCTTCCTCCTGGACACTCTTATTGAGGAGGAAGTGCAGACTCTCTCCCGAAAGTGAGAAGAAAAGCTAGTAAAAACAAGATAAAAGGGCCCAGCCAGATGCCCAAGGCTGGATACTCCCCTTGCATACTTTTGGCTTCTGTAATCTTGTTTGCCTCCTGTGTCCACCAATTGCCCAGATAACACCACTGATAAAGGCCCCCTCCCCTTTTTCTTTTTTCTCTCAACCCCCTACCATCCCAGCCATAAAAGTAGACCAATGCCAAGGTTCAGGGATCAGCCTTTGGAGATGACTCCACTGGGCTGGAATCAGTGCACAATAAACAGTACCAGTGCCCAATAGACAGTCTTTTCTGATGCCTCAAGTGCATGTGGCTTGTCTCCTCCTGGGAGCCAAGCATTTGCTGTAACACAAGGACTTCTTTTTTGTGCAGATCTTTCTTATTTTAATAAAACCCCACCTACCTGCTACTTCCTCCTCATTCTTTGGTTCTCCAAGGGCCTTTGAATATTTGAAGTCATTGCCCATTGACCCCACCCTTTCCACCAGCCCATTTTTTTTTAATGCAGATTAAATGTGCCTGCTGTGTTCAGCTGTTAGGCTATTATGTGCTTTTCAGATCCCTTCTTCCTCAGTGTGTACCCAAGGAAGACCTCTGGGGGTGATAGCCTCCAGATCTAATCTGGTCCACAAAGAGAAAACCAGAGCTAAGCCCTCCCTTAGCTCTCAGAATTGAAATCTGCTGTCTGGGCAAAGACTATGACATCCTGAGAAAGGATTGGGATAGAAGGTATGAAAACAAAGACTTGAAATAATTTCACCTTCCAACCTTGAGAAAGACTAGCTATCTTCTCTACTCTCCTCTGTTTCATTTCATCTTTCACATAGCCCAGGCTGTGTTGCAGTGTTCTAAGTCACCTTGAACAACAGCAGTAGGCTCCCCTCTACTCTGTGCTGAAGCTCCAATAACACTTCTTACTTTTGAAAAATTCTATTGTGGAGCCAACAGAACTTTAACCAGTAGAATGTTTTTCTTTGTATTTTTGGTTACTTCTACCCTTCCACCACTAGGCACCTTATACTCTGCCTTTATTCCCCCAGGAAAAGGAATACACAACAGAACACACATAATAAGCAAATTAAATTTTAGGCTCTTGAATCTGAAATGTCTAGACTCTGGCCTAAGACTAAATTGATAGACCCCAGGCTGGACTTCTTGAGCCTGGAGAGATGGATAACCAGAGAAGTGGGCCTCCATACCGATAGGTTCCTTCACAAGGACTCTATATTCTGCTTCCTACTCCCTGGCTGCTGCTGCTGGTGGTAGAAGGCATGGTGGTGGAGAGTTACAAAGAAAGTTCTGGTAAAAAAAAATCCCAGAATTCTCAGAGCGGGAACAGAAGAGAGGTCTGCTTGTTTTGCCCAGGAAGGCCTGATGGAGATCCCTATAGATGTGTCTGTCCTGGAGTGAGGAAACATTTCCTGGGCACTTCAGGGTGGCATGGCTTAGAGGGCAGATGTGAGGGGGTCATAATTAGGGCAGAGTGAGGAGACAGTTGTGACCTGCCTGGTTCAGTTACCAGAAAGGTGAGCAGAGTGTCTCAGAAGGACCCAGCATGAATGGACCATGATGCCAAGCATCCCTTGACAATCTCTCATCTCTCCTGTGGAATTATGGGGAGACTGGAGTTGGTGCAGTGTGTTCCCATCTCTCTAGAATGTGGACTTCCAATTGATGTCAGCTCACTTCAGAATATTAAAGTGGTTTCTTACACACTTGAGTTTATAAATTGAGAATAATGCCCACTATGTATTTAGTAATAAATAACCTCTGTTTTGAGTTAAAATGTCCATTGTAGATAGAGAAAGATGAAAAATATTGCCATGCAACTAAACAACACTCAGTAAACCCATTTTCCAAATGGTCATGTCCCATATTTCACCATAAATGCTAGCATAATGAAGCCTGGAGAAAAAATATATCGGCTTTTTATTCATCCATCCATTCGTTAAACAGATATTTATGGAGCATTTATTATGCCAGGAAATACAGTGACTAATAAAATAGACTAAGTTGTTAAACAACAGTTGCGTTGAAATTTCATCTTTCAGTGTATAACCATATACTCAGGAGAAAAGTCCACAGAGATCTCATGTATTTACGATTGACCTTTCCCTTCAGGTTTGCCCATATCCATCACTCTTAAGGAATGGGGTGGATCCCAAATCATC
Source organism: Cryptoprocta ferox (assembly GCA_028646485.1). Taxonomy (NCBI): domain Eukaryota; kingdom Metazoa; phylum Chordata; class Mammalia; order Carnivora; family Eupleridae; genus Cryptoprocta; species Cryptoprocta ferox. The sequence goes on from CM053577.1 coordinate 116,147,230, forward strand.
CTTGATATTCTAAGAGTTTTTCTTGTATGGTTCCTGCCACAGATTTTCTGAAGGTATGTCACATTTCCAGACATTTCCAGTTGAATTAAAAAGGCATTAAAAATCCTGAATAAGACTAAGTATATACTGCTAAAGTTTTTTGTTCTTTTTTTAACTGTGGGGATAGGTACAGTGACATTTTAAATTAACATTTTGTTACATGTGGTAAAGCATAATTTTACTGTCTTTAAAAACAGCTTTTTTAAGATATATAATTCATATGTCCTCTTTTTACCTTTTTGAAGTGTACAATTCAGTGGTTTTTAGTATATTCATGGAGATGTGCATCAATCATGGTAAATAACTTTAGAATATATTCATCACACCTCTCCAAAATAAACCACTGTACCCATTAGTATTCATTGTCATTTTCTCCCACTCGCCCACCCCTTGACAACCATGAATCTACTTTCTATCTCTATAGATTTGTGTTTTCTGGATATTTAATGTAAATGGAATCATGTAAATGGGTCTTTGTGACTGGCTTCTTTCACTTAGCATAATATTTTTAACGTTTATCCATGTTGTAGCATGTACCACTACTTTATTCATTTAAAAAAATTTTTTTAATGTTTTTTATTTATTTTTGAGAGACAGAGAGAGACAGCGTGAGCAGGGGAGGGTCAGAGAAAGAAGGAGACACAGAATCTGAAGCAGACTCCAGGCTCTGAACTAGCTGTCAGCACAGAGCCCGACGCGGGGCTCGAACCCATGAACCGTGAGATCATGACCTGAGCCAAAGCCGGACACTCAATCGACTGAGCCACCCAGGCGCCCCTACTTTATTCATTTTTATTGCCAAACAATATTACATCGTAATGGATTTACCACATTTTACTTACCCATTCATTAGTTGATGGACCTTTGGATTGTTTCCATTCATTGGCTATTACAAATCATGTTGCAATGAATGTTTATTTATAAGTCCCTTGGGTATATATCTATGAGTTTTGCTGAGTTATATGGTAACTCTATATAATATTTTGAGGAACTTCTAGACTATTTTTCAAAGTATTTGCATCATTTTATATTCCCAAGAGCAATCTACAAAGCTTCCAATTTTTCTACATCCTTGCCAACATTTGTTTTTGTCTATCTTTCTGATTATAGTCATCCCATTGGGTATAAAGTGGTATCTCATAGGATTTTGATTTGGCTAATGATGGTGAACATCTTTTAATATGTTTATTGGCTATTTCTTTAACTTTAGAGAAATGTCTATTTATATGCTTTGCACATATTTAAGTTGGGTTATTTATCTTTTTATTACCGACATACTGCATTTTTTGTGCTTTAGAGATGTTACATTTTTTATAACTTAAAAGTTTGTAGCAAGTCTGCACTCACAATTGTATCTGCACTATTTTTCCCAAAGCATTTGCTCACTTTGTGTCCCTGTGTCACATTTTGGTAATTTCTTCAGTATTTTAAACTTTTTCATATCATTATGTTTGCTATCATGATTTGTGATCTGTGATCTTTGATGTTACAAATGTAACTGTTTTGCTGCATCATGAACAGCACTCATATGAGATGGCAAACTTAATAAATACCCTGGTGTTCTGACTACTTTACTGAATGGCTATTCTCCCATCTTTCTCCCTCTCCTTGGGTTTCCTTATTCCCTGAAACAGAACAACATTGAAATTAGGCCAATTAATAACCCGACCATGGCCTATAAATGTTCAAGTGTAAGGAACATTTAACTCAAAATCACGTTAAATCAAAAGCTAGAAATGGCTAAACTTAGTGAGGAGGGCATGTCAAAAGCTGGAATAAGCTGGAAGTTAGGTCTCTTTCCCCAAACAGTTAAACAGGTTGTGATGCAAAGGAAAAGTCCTTGAGGGAAATTAAAAGTGCTACTCCAGTGAACACCACTCAAATGATAAGAATTGTGAAACAGCCTTATTGCTGATATGGAGAAAGTTTCAGTGATCTGTATAGAAGATCAAACAAGCCACAACATTCCCTTGAGCCAAAGCCTTATCCAGAGTAAGGCCGCAACTCTCTTCAATTCTTTGTAGACTGAGCAGGGCGAAGAAACTGCACAAGAAGTCTAAAGTTTGCAGAGGTTGGTTCGTGAGGTTTAAGGAAAGAAGCCATGTCCATAACATAAAAGTGCAAGGTGAAGCTGCAAGTGTTGATGTATAAAGATATAGCTAAGATAATTAATGGAAGTGGCTATACTGAACAACAGATTTTGAATGTAAATGGAAGTCTTATATTGGAAGAAGATGCCATCTAAGACTCTCGTAGCAAGAGACAAGAAGTCAATGCCTGCCTTCATAGCTTTAAAGGACAGGCTGACTCTCTCATTAAAGGCTAATGAAGCTGGTGACTTGAAGTTTAAGCCAGTGTTCATTTGCCATTTCTAAATCTTAAAACCCTTAAGAATTATGTTAAATCTACTAAGTCTCTGCTCTATAAAAGGAAAAACAAAACCTGGATGACAGGATGTCTGCTTACAACATGGTTTACTGAATATTTTAAGCCCACTGTTGAGACCTATTACTCAGAAAAAAAGAGAAAAAGAGAAGGTTTTTTTCAAAGTGTTACTGCTAATTGACAATGTACCTGGTCACCCAAGAGTTCTGATGGAGATGTACAATGAGATTAATATTGTTTTCATGCCTGATAACACAACATCCATTTGGTAGCCCATGGATCAAGGATCCTTTCAACTTTTAAGTCTTATTATTGAAGAAATACATTCTGTTTCATGTGGATGGAATGGGAAAAGATATTTCCAAATGACATATTGGACAAAAGGCTAGTACCCAAAATCTATAAGGAACTCACCAAACTCCACACCCAAAAAACAAACAATCCAGTGAAGAAATGGGCAGAAGACATGAATAGACACTTCTCCAAAGAAGACATCCATATGACCAAAAGACACATGAAACAATGCTCAACGTCACTCATCATCAGGGAAATACAAATCAAAACTACACTGAGATACCACATCACGCCAGTCAGAGTGGCTTAAATGAACAAATCAGGAGACTATAGATGCTAGCGAGGATGTGGAGAAATGGGCACCCTCCTACACTGTTGGTGGGAATGTAAACTGGTGCAGCTGCCTTGGAAAACAGTGTGGAGGTTCCTCAAAAATTTAACAATAGAACTATCCTATGACCCAGCAATAGCATTGCTAGGAATTTACCCAAGGGATATAGAAGTGCTGATGCATAGGGGCACATGTACCCCAATGTTCATAGCGGCACTTTCAACAATAGCCAAATCATGAAAGAGCCTAAATGCTCATCAGCTGATGAATGGATCAAGAAGATGTGGTTTATATATACAATGGAATACTGCATGGCAATAAGAAAGAATGAAATCTGGCCATTTGTAGCAACGTGGATGGAACTGGAGGGTATTATGCTAACTGAAATAAATCAGGCAGACAAGGACAGATACCATATTTTTCACTCATGTGGATCAAGAGAGACTTAACAGAAGACCATTTGGAGGGGAAGGGGAAAAATAGTTAAGGAGAGGGAGGGAGGCAAACCATGAGAGACTCTTAAATACTGAGAACAGACTGAGGTTTGATGGGAGGTGAGGGAGAGGGGAAAGCAGTGATGGGCATGGAGGAGGGCACGTGTTGGGAACCAACTTGACAATAAACTATACTCAAAAAATAATAATAAAGAAATAGGCATAAAAAATGAATACATTCTGTGAGGCTGTAGCTGCCAAAGGTAGTGATTGCTCTGATGGATCTGGGCAAAGTAAATTGAAAGCCTTCTGGAGAGGATTCACCACCTTGGATGCCAATAAGGACATTCATGAATCATGGGAAGAGGTCAACATATCAACATTAACAAGAGTTTGGAACAAGTTGATTCCAAACTGATTCCCCATGGACGACTTTGAGAGGTTCAAGACTTTGGTGGGGGAAGTAACTGCAGATGTGGTAGAAATAGTAAGATAACTAGGATTAGAAGTGGAGCCTGAAGATGTGACTGAATTTTTGCAATCTCATGATAAAACTTGAATGGATGAAGTGTTGATGCTTATGGATGAGCAAAGATGGTTTCTTTTTTTAAATGTTTTTTTAAATGTTTTTTTTTATTTTTGGGAGAGAGAGAGACAGTGTGAGCAGGGGAGGGTCAGAGAGAGAGAGGGACACACAGAATCCGAAGACAGGCCCCAGGCTCTGAGCTAGCTGTCAGCACAGAGCCCGATGCAGGGCTCAAACCCACGAACCGTGAGCTCATGACCTGAACCGAAGTTGGACGCTTAACCGACTGAGACACCCAGGCGCCCCTCAAAGATGGTTTCTTGAGATGGCACCTACTCCTGGTGAAGATGTTGTGGATATTGTTGAAATGACAACAATCGTTTCAGAATATTATATAAACTTATTTGATAAAGCAGTGGCAGGATTTTAGAGGATTGACTCCAACTTTGGAAGAAGTTCTATGTGGGTACAATGCTATCAAAGGAAATCTCATGCTACAGAGAAATCATTTGTGAAATGAGAAATCATTTGATGTGGTAAACTTTATTGTTTTCATAAGAAATTGCTACTGCCACCCCAGCCTTCAGCAACCACCACCTTGATCAGTCAGCAGCCAGCAACATGGAGGCAAGACTCCTCACCAGCAAAAAGATTGCAACCTGCTGAAAGCCCAAATGATGATTAGCATTTTTAGCAAATAAGTATTCTTAATTAAGGGACATACATTTTTGAAGGCATAATTCCATTTCACATTTAATTGGGGTGTAGTATAGTGTAAACATAATGCTTTTGTGAAAACAAAAGAAAATTAATTTGAGTTGCTTTATTAGGTTGTTTGTTTTATTGTGGTGGTTTGGAACAGAACCCGTAATATCTCCAAAATATAGTTCTGTTGAGTTGTAAGTGTTTTTCATATATTTTAGATACAAGTCCTGTAAGTTCCTATTAGATATATGATTTGTAAATATATTCTTTCATTTTGTAGGTGTCTTTTGAAACACAAAAGTTTTAAACTCTAATCAAGTCTAACTTATGTGTTTTTTCTTTTGTCACTTCATAGCATAGTTTCTTAATCTTACATAAAACTTTTGAAGGTCAGTTATCTTTAGAGAGATGATAGTAAGATTTTTAAAATGTGGCATTAAAGATGAAAGCCCTGTTTAATTTATTAATTTAAATGTAAATGGTTATGTTTACATGGAAAGAGAATGTTTTACTGCATTATTGGCACAAAATGCTAGCTCTCTTTCTACTAAATATCAGACCCAGCCTCATTGAAGAGATGTGTTATAGAAAACTTTTATGACAATATGTGAGCATTCATGTTAGAATATTTACTTCATATTATCATGCAGGAAAATAGTGGCTATGGTATACATTATTGGGCAAAGTTACAGTTTCTATCTGTTTATTTTACCTGATCCTTGGAGAGTGGGGCCAGGGTCCTGTGAATGGGGAAGAAAGCTTTCTTGTGGTATTAGGAGACTATTTGTGAGAAGCATTCAGGAAGTCAGCTTTCTTTTTCTGAATTGACCAACATGAGTAAGGTAAATCAAACTTTGAAAACCTTTGGAGGAAAAGAAAACCATAAAATCCTGTCAGCTCTGGAGAGCCAAGAGGTCTCCTGCAGAGTAATAGGTCTGCTCTCTAGCAGGGGATTAAGCTATGCCTGGGACTCTGTCTATGGTGTGGTTTCTTTTCTCCTGGAAAACCGAAGTTACCAACATTTGATGGTTTGCGCCATAAATCAAGCTAGAGAACAAATTAGGCCAGCCTAAATTTTCTAGGTTCACTAGGATCAGAGATCATTTTTTGGACTTGGTTATTAAAATGGAAAAGTGAAAATAATAAATATATGAGTTCAAACTTTTAATGAAAGTTTCTGTCCTATACATTTGTCATGGGCTGACTTGTAACTCTCCAAACTCATATGTGGAAGTCCTAACCCCCAGCACCTCAGAAAATGACATATTTGGAGACTGGGTATTTAAAGAGGTAATTAAGTGAAAATGAGGTCATTGGGGGTGGGCCCTAATCCAACACAATTTATGTTCTTTCAAGAAAAGGAAATTAGGACACAGACACACACAGGGAAGACCACATGAGGACACAGGGAGAAGGTCATCTGCAAGTCAGTGGGAAAGGTCTCAGAGAAACATCCCTGTCAACACCATGATCTCAGATTCCTAGCCTCCAGAAATAAATTTCTGTTATTTAAGTCACCCAGTCCTTGGACTTCCTGTGGCAGCACTAGCAAACTAATGCAGCATTTATTTTCATCAATTTTTGTGAAAAGAATATAATTTCTTCTTAAAAATGAGGAAAATATACAGTATAGAGAATGAAAATCAGCTTGTATGTGGCCACTATTTATTACTGCAAGCAAAGCTATTTATCTTCCTAGGTGACATTTGTATAGCATTTATAAATGCTTTCAGTTTTATCTTCACCATTGATCATTAAAAACAAGCAAGTTATTATTATTAGCTATAGTTTGCACAGGAGAAAGCTTAGCAACTTCCCTAAGAAATTCAGCCAGTAAATAGTAGAGAAAGGGCTTGCACCCAGTTCTTTGGACTTGAACGCCTTTTTCCCTCAGGTCAAAACTGTATTCCTGGAACTTATGGCTTCGTATGTTTCTGGGAAAGGTACTACAAGTTGAAATGATGTAAGTCTAATCTAATTTATATATATATATATATATATAACATTTATTTATATTATAATGGAAGTTATAACATAGACCAAGTGCTTGAATTTCAAATTATTATAAAAAGAAGAAAAATATCATATGTGATCAAGTCTAAGTTATGTACCTAGACAGTATACAGTGAAAATAGGAGTATAATATCTGCTCTTATAAAATTTAATTTCGCTTTTAATTTAATCCCAGGAGAAGGCCTGTACAGAATGGATGAAGAGCTAGAGGTTTTGTAGATACACCTGGAGATTCCTGGTTTCCAGAGGTTTTGCTTGAGGCTGAGGGCTACAATGACCCATGGGAGAGATACTGTATAGGGTAGGGAAGGTCACTTGAGTCTGCCACGAGGACATTGTGTCTTCTCATCAGAAGGCAGGTATGATGGCTGCGGTGTCTGTGTGGGCTGTTGTAACATTATAGGCAGAGAACTCCATGTGGGAATTTATGGTTGAACTCTTGTTTGTGGAGGGAAGCCTTTTCTGTCCTTTGCTCTCAAAGGTACCCAAAGGATCATCAGCAGACCCAGGCTACTTTGCTACATAAAACTGTTTCTCACCTGTGGAAAACTAGTGCTCTGGTATTTAACAGCAACAAACAAACAAACCAAAAAGGCAGGGCTCAGAAAGAGGTTGTATACAGCAGGATCCCCTCTGCATAAGGATGAAACATCCAACTCCAAACCAAAGCCTCTCTGAAAAACTTGCTCCTGCTTTGCAGAGAGGACAGGATAAACAGTGAACTGCTTTCCTAGAACCTTGATGACCAGGGTCCCATCCAAGTTTGCCCATAGCTTCCCACTTTCCTGATTATCTAACAACAATAAGCAGTAGCTTCTTTTCCCTCTTTCAAGTTATCTTGGTCACAATGGATATGAAATTTATAGCATCCGTGTAGGGAGTCCTTGGCCATCTGTGTCTAGTCCTCATAAAGCAGGAAGTATTATTTTGTTTTGTTTTCTTTTGTTTTGTTTTTGAGAAAGTCCTTGTCCTAAGCCTGCAGCTGGAAGGAAAGATGGCTGTTTTTATTTTTAGAGGGTCAATGAGTGTGTAGGTATATGTGTAACCATGGCCCAAGTTGGGATCTGCAAATGGCTTCCCATTATGGCGAGCACTTTTTCCATGGAGCTCCAGCATTCCTCTGGGCCCTGTAATAAGGAATATAACCTTGATGCCTATATAGAAAATGTGATCAGATGGAAAGTTGATTTTTCATGTCACCCTTTTCATCTGTCCTGCTGAGAAATCTTGCAATAGTTAAGCTAGAAGAGAAATGTAGATCTTCATGACAAGGAGTTAACTCAGTCACAGTCTCACAATTTCTTTTTACTTCATCTTAAATATAAACAAAACAAAAAAAAAAAAACAAAAAAACCTCTAAAAAGTGGTACAGACTACTTTAAAGCTATTCGGTAATTTTTCTAAATTTTCCCCTCCTCTCCTCTTTTATATGTTCAATCTATCTTATATTATCTATCTATCTATCATCTATCTTCTATTTTTCTATTTGCTTAAATTTGAGAGGAAACAAGAGAGTCATGGAGAGTCTCACACACCCACACTTTCAGTGGGAAAATTTGTCTCTTACTTGCTGTGAAAACCTCCCTGCATTGACCTTTTGATAAATCTTTGGGCCTGAGACTAGTGGCCCATTTGGGTCTTATTTTCTGTAGACCTGATAGGAAAAGGAGGTGGATCCTAAAAAGTAAGAAGGAATAATGAGATTGTTCTTTGAGAGTTGTCCTATGAGATTGTTCAATTCAACTCCAGCATCTCTGTGGAAAATGACACCAGACTACCCCTAGTAGGTGAGGACCCATTGTTTTCTCTTCAAAATTCCTCAATGAAGGTGATCTTCTCTAGTGGTGTTATAGCTTTTTATTTTCTGAGGTTCAGATTTAGTATGTTTTGCTGTTTGCTTTTTAATGCTGACAAGCCAAGATTAGGTGTTATACTGAATTGAGCTTCTAATATAATGATAACAAACCAGATTGTCATTCCCATTTTATACTCTTTCTCTGGTCTAGGTAGGATGTTTCAGGAAATGAATATTTAGTTAGTCTGAAAGTTTAATTAAAGGCATGTTTGGTCCTTTTGATTTAATAATTTGACTGCCAGTAGAATTGTCTTTTCCCTACACCTTATTCTCAGTGGATAGGTTGGTACTCCTGACTGTCAGAAATTTTAATAGGTCCACAGTCTCAGACTGGATTCTCATGAGAAAAAGTGCAGGAGAGACAGGAAATGGGACCTTAGGAGTCTGTTCTCATAACATGGAATCAGTGGAAACAATGAGATGGGTCCACTCTTTTTCAAATTTTCAGTTAATTTTCTTCTTTGATGATCTTTCTTTCTTCTGACCCTTCCATTCACCCTGATCCTCTCCTAGGGATGGGAAGCAGGATATTTTCACAAAGACTTTGTTCCTGTGAGGACCCTGTGATCTTTCTCTAGCCAAACTCTCATCCAATCCAACTCAGGTGCCCTGTGGACTTCTTGCAGGAATATCTCTGGATAGCTGAGGATTTGCTCTCCTATTATATTCAAAAGGAATGATAAAGAATACTATAAAGTTCTATGTTGCTATGTTGCTATTAAAAATATCACAACATAGGGATGCCTGTGTGGCTCAGTCAGTTAAGTGTCTGACTATAGCTCAGGTCATGATCTCCCAGTCCCCCTGCGTTAGGCTCTGTGCTAACAGCTCAGAGCCTGGAGCCTGCTTTGATTCGGTGTCTCCCTTTCACTCTGCCCCTTCCCCACTTGCATTCTGTCTCTCACTCTCAAAAATAAATAAACATTAAAAATTAAAAAAAAATCACAACACAGAGGTGCCTGGGTGGTTCAGGCAGTTAAGTATCCAACTCTTGAATCCAGCTCAGGTCACACTCTCACAGTTTGTGAGTTTGAGCCCCATGTCGGGCTCTGTGCTGACAGTGCAGAGCCTGCTTGAGATTCTCTCTCTCTTCCCTTCTCCCTCCTCTGCTTGTGCTCTCCCTCTCTCAAAAATAAATAAACTTAAAAAAGTACATAAAAATATCAAAACATATTAATGATTATTATATATAATATAATTAATATTATAATATTAAACACCACTTGAAATATCAGTTGTTCTTTTAATGTCAATGAAGACCTCACCCAAACTGTTAAAGGAAGATAACACTCTTTCTGGGGGCACAAGCTATATTGTGGGCCAACTGTGATCTGGTAGGCTTGGAGGATATGCTCAGCAACCAGGAAATTCAGGGTGTGAATGGAAGCTGCACCCATCACAGAGAGCTGGCTGAGGAGAGAATTCAAGAATGTGGTCATTATTAACTTGCATAGCGAGTGGATTCTACAGCTGATAGGGCAGCTGCAATGACTCTTTTTATTGCTTTTCAATCTCCCCAAATCACCTGGTTCCTGCAGAGTGACAAGGACTATTCATTTGTGGTAGCTAACTAGTCAAGATGGACTCACAGGAGATAACTTTCTTCATTCAGCGTCCTAACTTATAGGGTTGCTCTCAGTATCCTAAGCTTCAATTCTTGACCTCCCAAGCACATTTTCACAATGGCTAACACTTTTTAGTTTAAATAATACCCTATTAGAGAAATCCCACTTTCTTCCACCTCATTCATTTTGAGACCTACTTTGCCACATTATTTCAACACCACCCTTGAAGAAGCAAATGACTCCTCAGTTTCCATGCCTCTTGTCAGGGATAGCTGTTATTCTTTGACTTTATCTGGCGTACGCCATAAGTTACAGTGGGTTTGAAGTACCACATTCAGGTGCTATCAACATGCTTTGCTGAACTAATATTGCTATGTAAAAATTCTTTAAATATAAAGCTTCTTCCAGCTTAATCTTAATTGGTTTATACATAGTAGTTCAGGAGGAAATCAATCTCCCCAGTCTTTGATTTAGAATGCATTTTCTGATGCTTGAAATAAAGATGTTTGCCTTTCCCTACTCTGAGAATAAACTTCTCCAAGCAAGTGTCTGTGTAATCAGTATCTGATAAGCAGTAGGGAATTTAAAGTGTTCAGAATACAGTTGAAAATTTGAGAATCTACAATATAGGTTTGTAAAACACCATTTTAACTTGGATTCAGAAAAGATGAAGAGAATTGTCCATATTGCTTATCTTCTTTCCCCTACTTGTCCTTCCCTATAATTTAATTTCACAAATAAGTTTTATAGTGGAAGCTGCAGATTATCCTGAGGCCCCACACATGGGCATTGTATATTTATGGTCTTAATATGATGCACAAGAACATGCAACTTGTGCAATTGGGGAAACTCAATAGCAGGTTTTTACAGAGTTTCCTAACTCTTTCCAGAAGGACGTTATCATCCTCAGGTCAATGGAAAAACTAAAGTAAATGGAGGTAAACTTCCCTGCCGCCAAGCAAGTTTATTCTCTTGCTCAAATGCTCCACGTGCACTTTAAAACTGGAAAAGAGCCATAGGAAACCAGTGCATGTCTTAGCATTGCCTACTAATCCCAACTCAGATCTAATCACACTGTAAGAATGTGCTTACTGGTATTCATATTCCTTGTTGAACTTTATGTTCAAGGAAAAGTTTACTCAAGCAGATATACTGGTTGGCCATAGAACAGGATATTGAGTCTAGCTAATTGGTTTTAGGTTTAAAACTAAATTTATAACTCCTAGATTATTGTTGCAGGAATATCATTAATAGTTATGACTGGCTTATCATTTGCAAAACCATATCAATGGAACTACAGGTGCAGAGCAAGTAAACCTGAGTGCCATTGCCACAGGCAAGAGATAAGCTTCAAAGAAATACTTTTTGAAAAAAAAAATGTTCTCTGAAGCAAATTCCATCTCTCCTCTTCCAAATTTATGTGTTTTCCCACCTCAAGCTTAAAAAGAGAGAGAAGAAAGGAAATATCCCAAAGTATACTGACTACGCAATTCTACAAAAGCAAAAATGTTTTACTTTCCACTAGGAAAAAAATACAAATTAAGAAGCTTTTAGAATAATGGAATCACGTACAGACATTGATTCAAATTTTTTTCCTTTAAACTGCAGAGAGTCTAAAGATAGGATTTCTCACTTTTCCCAGTGGAACTGTTCTACTCACCAAAGCAGATGCCACTGCTGACCCAAAACTACTCTTTTAAAAGGTGTGATGTTGGGGCGCATGGGTGGCTCAGTTGGTTAAGCGTCGGACTTCGGCTCAGGTCATGATCTCATGGTTTGTGGGTTTGAGCCCTGCATCGGGCTCTGTGATGACAGCTAGCTCAGAGCCTGGAGCCTGTCTTTGGATTCTGTATCTCCCTCTCTGACCCTCCCCTGCTCATGCTGTCTCTCTCTCTCAAAAAAAAAAAAAACATTAAAAAAGGAGTGATGTCATGGATAGTGGGACTGGTGGAATCAACAATGGGAGTGTGTCATGTTGCAAAAATGTCTAACAGAGTCTTGAGGTCCTTCAGATGCCTACCTTAGCCCTTGATATGTATGGAAGAAGTTGTCAAAATGGGGTCTGTTTTAATGACCTGATGAAGTAGGGTTGGAAAAAGCACTTCACTCAGAGGTTTACTTTAGGTGATCATGGGATCTTAAACATAGATCCAAATTCAGCCCATGAATTCTTAAAATATTTTTCCCTAAGGAAGTCATCTAGACGTAGCATAACCAACTGTCTGTTTGCCCTGGCCTGAGGGATTTCCAAAGGATGAAGGACTTTCATTGCTAAAACAGAAACAGTTCTAGGCAAACTGGAGTGAGTTGGTTATTCTAAAAGGTCACTCACACTGCTCACAATAAACTTTTCAGATTATAAAAGAACGCAGTGAGTTAAAAATTCTCATGGACAGCTCATAGAAGATAAGAATATGTCTGTGAGAAACACTAAGACAGAGTATGGTCATGTCTACATATTTTAAGCAAACATATTTACTCTTTCTATCCCTAATTCATTCATTCATTCATTCATTCATTCCAACACTGCTATTTAGGTCCCACTGTGGACTAGGTACCTTGCTCAATTCTGGCATTACAGTAGTACACCGAGCAGTTAGGGTCTGGCCATCACTGAGTTCTGGATAGCTGCCACTCACTCCTCAGGGAAAGGATTGTCTTTTGAGTTTTGTTTTTGTTTATTTTCACACGTACAATTTTCTTAAACAGCTGCCTTAGAAAAATTATTTACTCATTTTTGCTTGTTTCTTCGTTTTTTGGACTGTCTTCATATAGAGGAAAGAGTGATTTATTTTGCCAAAGAAAACCAAAAAAGTATTATCTATCCTGGACAGACAATGGATTAATGGCCAGAAGATGTGAGTTCTAGCTCCTTCTGTAAATATAATGTCTCTGACTATTTGTCCAATAAGTATTATGGGATAAATAATATATGCCCTTTATCTCCTAGTGATACAGTGGATTTTTAAAAAATAAACATTCATGAAAATGCATAATATGCTGTATAATTGCTCTCAAAAGTACTGTATATGTGCAGCCATTAAGATTTCATGGAGAAAGTAGTATATAAATTAGATGTTAAAAAAAATAGGTAAGATTTTGTTAGATTATTTCTTCTTATAATGAGAATTTTGGAATCCTTCGTTTAGAAATTACAGAAATGTAAAAATGAAATAGTCTTTCCACCAAGCACAACCAGTGTAAAAGCACTTTTCACTAGTCTTACTGTTACTCACACAGAAAGTCTTGACAGGCATATGTGGTTCTCATCTCCATTTTGAAGGTGGTGGCCACCCCAGAATGGGTACACTTGGGTTGTAACTTCTGCCCTCTGCTGGCCCAACATGCTTTCCTATGCTTCCATGGGGCCCTTGTGGCCATCCAGTTAACTAATCTGGACCCTCTAATTCTGGGCTGTGAAGGACAGGACAGAGAGATCCAAGACAGGAAAAGCAGGAACAGTCAAACCAATTTGTGGGTCTGCTGACTGAAGAGCATGGCAACATCTGGGCTTGGGCAGGGACTCCCTCTGGCCTCTTCAAGATTAATGGGAACAGTGGGCATCAGGCAAAGGCTTGCCCCCAGCTCAGAAGGCTCTGCTCTAGCACCATTAATCTTTTCCTTTATGAACATTTGTGGAGTAATTTTCAAATTTAAAAAAATTCATAATTTATTATGGTCTAAACAGCTGTTACCTCAAGTTCCAACAGAAGATGGGCTTTCTCCTATTTTACCAGAGAGTAATTCAGTAATAGAGAGTGGTGATTTGATTAAGGCAATTGCTAATAAGAGAACCAGAAACAAATAACTACAAAGTTCTGAACCCAAGGACGTAGTGTGCCGCCTCAAAGAGGCCTAGCAGAGGTGGGCTCACCAGTCACTGCCTACCCTTGGAAGATAGTCATGATGATCCCCACTAACATGGCTTGTGGGAGAGAGAGGAACTCTAATGTAAGAAAATCTAAGTCAGACAGTAAGAGAGCAATCAAATATTGAGTTTCCTTTTTCCTTCCACAGTTCATATTCATAATTATTTCAATTGAGTGCCCTGATTCTCCAAGGACTTTAGGGTTCATAAATTGTTAACTCACACACTACAGTGAATAAAATATGAGGATATATGTATATATTCAGAAGTTCCTACATGCAGTACTTTTAGAGATGAGATTCTTCATTAGGTACAAAACATGACTAATCACATGTTTACCTTAGCAGAGGGAACCTTCTATATCAAGCCACTATTTTATCATATTTTCTTTTGTACTCTAATTTTTATACTAAGACTGTCCTTTCATCTAAAGTTTGCTTTTGGGGGGTACCTGGGTGCCCAAGTTGGTTGAGTGTCTGACTCTTGATTTTGGTTCAGGTCATGATTCCAGGGTTGTTGGATTGAGCCTCGTGTGGGGCTCTGCACTGAAGGTGAAGCCTGCTTATGGTTCTCTCTCTCTCTCTCTCTCTCTCTCTCTCTCTCGCTCTCTCTCGCTCTCTCACTCTCTCTCTCCCCCAAATAAAAATAATAATAAAGTTTGCATTTGGTCAATGGTATTCTCAGCTTACTGAAAACAACCCTGCCTTTGTTTTTCACTAATAACTGTATAATTTTCAAGCATTTTGGTCTAGTTTTACAGTGAACTGAAAAATTCATGCAAATTATGATGAATCTTATTTTTTAGGAAGCAATTTCAGAAATGTTAAAAGATTTGCTAAAATTTGAATCTCAAAGATAAAAAGTTGTGCATAGTTTGGAGCATAGTTCTTATTCCAAATTCTGTCTTTTTCAGCTTATCACCTGTGCTAAATAGATAGCATCTGTTTTTCTCCTTTCAGTTATAACATTATTCTTGAGGTTCTTCAAGACAAAATCACCAATACAGATCTTCCTAGTTTTTAAATCATTTAAACATGAGCAAATAACTTGGCCATTTTCCTCAATGTCTCCAGTTTTAGTTGAATAAACAAGTATTATGCATTGAACACTTGCCATTTGCAGGATATTTGGCTAAGCCCTTTATTTACATGATCTCATGTCACTGCACAAGATCACTGTGATGTAGGTAACTACTTTATAGAAGACAAAGACAAGAATTAGAAGGGTTAAGTACATGTTAACCTACAAGATCTGACTCAGAGCCAGTGATAGGTAGGCTTTCAGTGACAAAGGTCATCAGAATTAGACCCTGGCCTAATTCCTAGTCCTATGCTTGTTCATTAGTCTGTAATCAAGATGTTAACTCTGGCAAGTCTAAAATTATAGTCCAGGAGATATTTCACACTAGGATGCTCTAGAGCTTCCTCAACATGTCTGAAGGCTTTCTAGTCTCCCCCTCTAGTACAGGTTGCCACAAAAAGAGCACTTGGGGTGCTTAGGATGAAACACCATTAATGCATGCCTTCATATTTCACCGTGTCACTTATGGCTTTGCCAAATGGTTTTCCTTTCTCTTTGGAGTCATTATTTATTTCTTTTTAACCCAAAATTAAGGAGGAAACTGGAATGCAACTTGGGAGGGACTTTGCCTCTAAGCAGTGGTCCACTAGGAACCTCAGCAGGCAGCACTGCTATAATTTGAGGCAAAGCTTCTATAGTCCAGTTTGATCAAAATGTGCAGAGGTGTTAAAGAGACTTGAGATTGGAATGTTTGCAGAGACCCAGTCAGTTTCCATCAGTGGTTCAAATCTTATCTTGCGAGGGGTATTGAAGCTTTCAATCAGCAGAAAAACATAATTTAAGCTGTTCTTGATTATGGTCACCCTGGAGCAGCTTGGAGGATAGTTAGATGAGACAACTGGAGGCAGCTGGACAACCGAGTGGGTTATTCCAGTATTCATAGAATTAAGGAGACATATCCCAAACTCTGAAAGACATATCCCAATAGGAATGCAAAAACCAGACAGAGTAATTTAAATACCACCACAGTGATAAGATGTAGAAGATGGGAAAGAAAGGAGTCAAAGTTGATGGACACTTCAATCCTGGATAACTTAAAAGAAGGAGAGACCATACACAGAAAGGGCCAGAAACATGTACAGTGATGGCTTTGGCCACCTAAGTTTGGGGTGCAAGCGGTCAACTCAGGAAAGAAGGAATTGGAGTTCAGGTTGGGTAGTAATCTGCATAGGGGTGGTAGCTAAATTTCTAATGGTGAATATAATTGTTTGGGGATGGCATATAGGAGAAAATAATTCCAGATTCCTTTAAAAATCTGAGAGTTTTCTTATTTCGTGGTGAGGGTTATTTCAGTGCAAGGACTTTGTTACAAAATTTAAGTGCAAGGACTTTGTTACAAATAAGAATGTTAAAAAATCGTCACTAGCATTTGGGTCACACTTAATATGCACATGGCTTCTGATTAAAGCACATTCTGTGTCTGTGGAAAAAAAAAGAACCCTGCAACATGGTTTCCTTCCTACTTATTTTCATTAAGAAATGTTTAGCCTTTAACAGTAAAGCAAATAACTATTCCATGCTTTTGAATGTCTGCATGATTGTTTTTACCTCCCCATATTATTGATTATAAGCCTCACAGAATGACTTCTCCAAATAAGCAAACAAAACAAAACAAAACAACAACAACAACAAAAACCCACCCAACTGCTTAAACTTAAATGAAAGCCAAAGTCATTTGAAAATGAGACATAAAAATTATCTTAGAAGCAAAGTTGACAGCCCCTCCCTTCTCAAGATCAAACAAAGTAATGTGACTTTTAGTATTTTTGAACCCCATGCCTTAATCACCCTGAGAATATAGGCAGCTGATGTTAGTCATGTCTAATTAAAATCGCTCTGTGCCATTTAGTTTCTAATGACTGCCACTGCATCGTTTCCCACATAGTGGTTGGTCAATTTTGCCTCAATATATCACCAAGCCTTCTCCATTAGTAGTAGTAATTATAACTAAAAGTCAATAGCAGTATCAAAGCAAGGTTAAGTAAGCACCATAAAGTTATTAGGCAAGAAAAAACTACGAACATAGCAATATCCATAGTCATACAGTAGAATCTGGATAGAACATAATCATTTTAAAAGGATAGGAATGAAAAGTTGGGGAGAATGGAGGCAGATGTGTTTGGGAGGCTTTGCATAAAATGATGAAGAGGGACTGCCAACAGTCTCCAGGTCTTTTGGCTCAAGGACATAGATTCAAAGTCAGCCCCAAGGGGTGGAGGTGGAATATTTCCAGAAGGTGAAAGGACTCAGAAGTGATGGACCAAGACCAAGGAGTGATTCTCTGCCCCATTCTCACTGAGCTTTCCTGAAAGCAAGCCTCGTTGGAGAACAGAAACAAAAAGAAACATAAGTCTAGATTAGAGCGAAAACTCTAATCAGTGTTTTTGGTAATGAGTTTATGTAAGGAGAGGAAATGAGATTGTGTTGACTCAGCCAACTCCTGCCATTTACTTGTGGGTGTTTCTTAACCAAATCAAACTTCAGCCCAGGCCCTAGAAGGGCAAAGAAAAGGTATGATTGTCAGGCCACTCCCTGTTCTATTCATTCTTTCCTGAACTGATAGAGAATTTCCTGCTCTTAAGTTATAAATCTCTTACTCCATGAGAATATTTAAAATTACTTAAATAAAGCTTAATATCAATAAAGGGGCCTTGGACTTGAGCTCCTTCACTCTCTCCATAGACTGATTCAGTCCTATTTGGTGACATGTATATGTGTGTTTGTGCTTGTGTGTACACATGTGAGGACTGAATCTCACACACACACACACACACACAAGCACACCATGGACTGAGAAAATGATTCTGAGTGTTGTAGACTAGAATAATAGTTATCTGAACCTTATTCAGTTTTCTATCATACTAGTTTCTTGGGAAATATTTCTAGGCAGTGAGAACAATTAGCTTTTGTGTTTAAATAGGCTTAGCTTGGACTAGCCTTGAGAATAAAACAATAACCCCCTTCCACAAAAAAATTTTTCTCTTTTTTTCCCTTCTCTACACTCCTTAAAAATCTTATCATGAATTCGTTTCTTGGGTCCCCAGTGATGCAGGTAACAGATGACACATTTCTTTCCCCATCCCCACATTCTATTACCCAGAGGACTAGTCCTAAAGAAACATCAGGACTATTTGCTGAATAAAAATTTAATACTTCTCTGTACATTATGTGCATTGTTCTTCAGGAGTATAGAGAAGGGTCAACTCATCACCTGTTTATATGTATATATGTGTATATGTGTTAAGTACATATGTATACACTTACATAACACACACATATATGATAAAAAATACAACAAAAACTTTACCATTTTGACCATTTTAAGCATGCAGGTCAATGGCATTAAATGCATTCACAATACTGTGAAACTATCACTACCATGTATTTCCAGAATTCTTTTTATTTTGTAAAACTGAAGCTCTGTACCCATTAAATAATAACTTCCCATTCCCCCCTCCCCACAACCCCTGACAACCCACATTTCACTTTCTGTCTCTGAATTTTGACTACAGACCTCATACAAGTGGAATCATATAGTATTTGTCCTTTGTGCCTTGCCTACTTTATTCAACATAATGTCTTCAAGGCTCATCTATGTTGTAGCAAGTGTCAGAATTTCCTTCATTTTTAAGGCTGAGTAATATTCCATTGTATATTTATGCCACATTTTGTTTAGACATTCATCTGCCATTGCCTGCTTTTGTAAATAAAGTTCTCCTGGGCAAACAGCCATGACCATTGATTTATACATTGTCTGTAACAATGGTTGTCACTCTGGCTAGGCAGAGTTGAGTAATTGTGACAGAACTTTATGAACCACAAGCCAAAACTATATACTCCCTTGCTTTTTATAGGGAAAAAATGCAGATCCCTGTTATCAAGAACTCTAGAATAAGAAATGTTTGGGCTGACATAAAGAAAAAAACATTTTAAAGGCCTCACACAGTTAAAATCTACCTTCTTCAGCACTGCTCTCTGCATTCACCAGCTTAGCCAAGTGGCCATTATTTACATTTGACCTGGAGTCTGTTCCTTTCATAATGGAACCCAGTGTGACTTCCAAGCTGGGGTATAGGCAGCAGCCTGCCTGTTTGTAGTAGTTTGAGGTGTTTTTTGCAAGCTCTCTCTGACCCCACTTTGTCCCCTCTTGATTTTTTCTTAGCCACATGAGAGAGTCTGTGTGGCTTGCTATACAACCATGCAGAAAACACAGTAACTGGAGTAGAAGAAACAAAAGTGGGTAGAATCTGCTCTGCTCCCCAGCGTGTTCCTTCACAGCTGTCTTTACTCCATGCCTGCCACACCTATTCCCCTGCCAGCAATGCTCAGAAAACCTGGATCCACAACTATAGGCAGCTCTAAGGTGGATGGGAGATGAAGGCCTTTTGTCCTCACTGTGCACAAAGCTTCCTGTGTGACAAGAGTGACCCTCCCTGGCTGTGAGTGTGCAGGGAGTCTGTTGGTCTAGGAGGAGGCAATGGCTTGAGAACCATCTTGCCCCTGTGTTCACACCCCCTTAGAGGATGAGATCTGTGAAATGGGATCCACAGTTCTAGGCCATTTGTGACAGATATTCCTAAGCCTAGGTAGGCTCCTCTTAAGCTGCTGAAAGAACCCTAAAAAAGAAATTTTACTACAAACTGCCTTAAGGGAAATTTACTTAAAAAGTGCATTTTAAGGTACAATTCATGAATCAGAAGCTTTGAGAAATTTCCTGCCAATTCAGCCTCTACGACATTTCCTATATTAGAAAAGAAACCTTGAACTAATGTTTGAAATCCAGGTGAACATTGTTGCATGGACACTCTTAACGAAATAGTAATTTTTGCTTGAGGAGAAAATGCCCTTATGCTGGGATTAGTTATTGGAAATATGCTAACTTTCCTATGAATGGTTTTGCTTTTATCATTAATGATTTCTGTGAATAGCTGTTTACTTAAAGACAAAGGAGTATTCTATAAAATGGCATCAGTTTTATATTTCCAAGTGAGTTGGCCACACATTGACTATTCCACAGCCTCAGTCATTGAACCTCTCTGAGGACCTGAAATAGAGGATCCTTTATTTACAATCTGCATTTGTTTTTAGAAAGCTTGTTCTCATTGTCCTTTTGCTATGGATGAAATCTGTACAAAGCATATGAAAGCAAAAGCACCAGGCTCCCTGATTTCCTCATCAAGCAGGCATTAGGCTCCTGATGGGCTATGTGGGGTCACCCAGGACACACTCAACAGGCAGCCAAGTCTGGATGTTGCAGAATCAACATGTAAAGATGGTGATTCTGCTGCTGTAGCTACCAATGTGCAGTGGCTGACCAAAAGGGACAGTTAATTCCAGTAAGAAGAACCCTACTTCTCTTTTCCAACTTTGAAAATAAACACTTCCCATTTCCAGCCAGCCAGCCAACCAGCTTCCACAACTAGATTCACCTACTTGAGTGACAACATGTATTTTTAATCTACTCTCCCTGAGTTCTGAGGTGTTGGATGAGTTGTTCATGCTCTCTGAGCTCCAGGTGCCATGTCCAATGATGTGACTGGAAAGCAAGTGTAGGACTTTATTATATGTCTTTATACCTGTGACTATAGCAAGTGTCTCAGAAACTCCAGGATTTTATCAAATTCATTAGTCAGACTAGGAGTTGGCAAACTGCTCCCCAGGCCAAATCCATCTTGCTGCTTATTTTGTAAATAAAATTATCTTGGAACATAGCCAAGCTCATTTGTTTACGTATTGTCTGTGATTGCTCTGATTCTTGCCTTCCCTCTATCAAGGCCAACTTGAGTAGCTGCCACAGACAATGCCCAAAATATTTACTATTGGGCCTTTTACAGAAAAAAGGTTCTCAACCCCTGATGTAGGCTAATAATGTAGAATAACTCAAGGTCATGAGGTGCTATATGTAAAAGGTCAGAGATCTCGTGTATAGATCTCTGCAGTTCATACACAACAGTTATTCCTACCAGAGCGTGCTTGGAAAATATTTGATGAAGTGAACATAAAAGAAAATACATTGTGTATAATGTTTTCTAATCCTTACCTGTTTTTACTTCTGCAAATGCAGTTATCAGTATCCCTTCCATCTGGGTATAACATCAGTTAAAATGACCCTAAGATTATTTTTAACTCAGCCAAAAGTTTCTCCTCTTCTCTTTGGGTACTTTACCTTTGTTGAAGCTTGTTTCATCACTTCCCTTTAACTTTTACCCCCCACCATTCTATGCTCCCATGTTCATTGCTTCCCATGCCCCACTGGTTTGTGTCAGTGCTGACATAATAGACTTTAACAGTCAGGAAAAGGAGAGACTGCTCACAGAAATGGGGACCTGATTTGCAGATATTTTGCTATCAAAGCATTCAACTTAGAGTTAGGAGACCTGGATGCAGGTTTCACCACTGTCACTAACTAGCAGTATGACCCTAGTCCAATCTCATTAAGAAGACTTGTAATGATTTTCAAAGCAATTATTCTAGGTTCCAAAAACATGAGACAAAGTGAAAGTCAGTGCATTTGTATAATTCTTGTGTAAAAAAAAAGAGAGCAAATTTCTGAATTGTGAGTCTATTTCTATAAATATTTACTTTAAAAACTTTAATTCCAGTATAGTTAACAGTGTTATATTAGTTTCAGATGTACAATATACTGATTCATCAATTCCAGACATCACCAGTGCTCATCATAAGCAACCTCACTAATTCCCATCACCTATTTCACCCATCCCATACCCTTCTCCCCTCTGGCAACCCATCAGTGTGTTCTTTATACTTGAGTCTCCGGGCACCTGGGTGGGTCAGTCAGTTGAGCAACTAACTCTTGATCTCAGTTCCAGTCATGATCTAGCAGTTCATGAGATTGAGCCCCACGTCAGGCTCTGCACTGATAGCATGGAGCCTGCTTGGGATTTTCTCTCTCCCTCTGTCTCTGCCCCCTCCCTCACTCTCTCAAAATAAATAAATAAACTGAAAAAAAAAAAAGACTTTATTGGTTTGCCCCTCTCTCTGTTTCTTTTCCTTTGCTCCTTTGTTTTATTTTATTTTTAATTTATTATTTTAAATTCAAGTTAGTTAATATTCACTATAGTATTGGTTTCAGGAGTAGAAACCAATGATTCATCACTTACATATTAACACCCAGTGCTCATTCCAACAAGTGCTCTCCTTAATGCCCATCACCCATTTAGCCCATCCTCCCCACCACCCCTCCAGCAACCCTCAGTTTGTTCTCTGTATTTAAGAATATGTTATCATTTGCTTCCCTTTCTGTTTCCTTTGTTTCATTTCTTAAATTCCACATGAGTGAAATCATATGCTATTTTTCTTTCTCTGACTTTATATTCTCTAGCTCTATCAATGTCATTGCAAATGGCAAGATTCATTCGTTATTTTATGACTAATATTGAAAGTAAATATATATGTATATATATATATATATATATATATATATATATATATATATATTACTTCTTCTATCCATCCATCTATTGATGGACACTTACGCTGCTTCCATAATTTGGCTATTGTAATTAATGCTACACTAAACTTAGGGGTGCATGTATCCTTTTGAATTAGTATTTTTACATTTTTTTCAGTAAATACCCAGTAGCACAATTACTGGATCATAGGATAGTTTCATTTTCTAACTTTATTAGAAACCTCCCCACTGTTTTCTGTAGTGGTTGCACTGGTTTGCATTCCCACCAACAGTGCATAAGTGGTCCTTTTGCTTCACATACTCACCATCACTTGTTTCTTGTGATTTTTATTTTAGCCAATCTAATAGGTATACAGTGATATCTAATTGTGGCTTTGATTTACATTTCTTTGATGATGAGTGATATTGAGCATCTTTTCATGTGTTGGCCATCTGTATGTCTTCTTTGGAGAAATATATGTTCATGTCTTCTGCCCATTTTGTAAACATTTTACTCTTTTTTAAAATTTATTTATTTATTTTGAGGGAGAGAGAGCACAAGTGGGGGAAGAGGCAGAAAGAAAGGGAGAGAGGGAAAGTCCCAAGCAGGTTTCCCACCATTAGCATGGAGCCAGATGTGGAGCTTGAACTCAAGAATGGGAAATCATGACCTGAGCTGAAGTCAGTTGGACACTTAAAATACTGAGTCACCCAGGTACACTGGTTTCTTCCCATTTTTTTAATTTGTATTATTTGTTTTATGGGTGTTGAGTTGTATAAATTCTTTATATGTTTATATATATTTTGGATACTAACCCTTTATCAGATATGTCATTTGTAAATATCTTCTCCCATTCTGCAGGTTGCCTTTTAGTTTTGTTGATTGTTTCTTTCACTGTGCAGAAGCTTTTTATTTTGATGTAATACCAACAGTTTGTTTTAATTTTACTTCCATTGCCTAAGGAGAAATATCTAGAAAATTGTTATTACAGCTCATGTCACAGACATTACTGCCTGTTCTCCCTTGTAGGATATTTATGGTTTCCGATCTCATATTTAGGTTTTTAATCCATTTTTAGTTTATTTTTCTGTATAGTGTAATAAAGTAATCTAGTTTCATTCTTTTGCATGTAGTTGATCAGTTTTCCTACCAGCATTTGTTGCAGGGACTTTCTTTTTCCCATTGGATAGTCTTTCCTGCTTTGTTGAAGATTAATCCATCATATAGCTGTAGGTTTATTTCTGTGTTTTCTATTCTGTTCCATTGCTGTGTCTATTTTTGTTTTTTTAGTTTATATATAATTTTTTTCTTCTCTAATCTTTGTGTGCCGAAACCACACCGTTTTGATTATAGCTTTGTAGTATAACTTGAAATCTAGAATTGTGATACCTTCAGCTTTGTTTCTGTTTTTCAAGATTGCTTTGGCTATGTGAGGTTTTGTGTGTGTGTGGTTCCATACAAATTTTAGGATTGTTTATTCTAGTTCTGTGAAAAATGCTGTTGGATATTGCTGTGTTCAGGACTTCTAGTATTATGTTGAACAAAAGTGGTTACCGTGGACATCCTTGTCTTTTTTCCTGATCTTAGGAGAAATGATCTCAGTTTTTCCCCGTTTAGGATGATGCTAGTTGTGAATTTTTCATATGTGGCCTTTACTATGTTGAGGTATGTTCCTTCTAAATCTACCTTTTTAAGGGCTTTTATCATGAATTGAGGCTGTACTTGATCAAATGCTTTTTCTTTGTCTACTGAAATGATCACTTGGCTCCTATTTTTTCTCTAATTGATGTGATATATAACATTGATTGATTTCTGAATATTGAGTGACCCTTGTATCCCAGGAATAAATCCCACTTGATCATGTTGTATGATTTTTTAAAACTTATTGTTGGGTTCAGTTTGCTTGTATTTTGTTGAGGAATTTTGCACCTATGTTCATCAGAGATATTGGCCTGTAGTTTGTGTGTGTGTGTGTGTGTGTGTGTGTGTGTGTGTTGTGTTGTGTGTGTGTGTTTGGTGTTTATCTGGTTTTGTATCAGTGTAATAATGCTGCTCTTGTAGAATGAATTTGGAAGTTTTCCTCCTCCTCCTTCTCCTCCTCCTCCTCCTTCTGCTGCTCCTGCTGAATAGTTTGAGAGGGATAGGCATTAACTCTTTAAATATTTGATAGAATTCCCCTGTGAAGTCATCTAGTCCTGGACTTTTGTTTGTTGCAAGTTTTTTGATTACTGATTCAGTTTCCTTGCTGGTTATCAGTCTTTTAAAGTTTTCTATTTCTTCCTGTTTCAGGTTTGGTAGTTTATGTGTTTCTAGGAATTTATTCATTTCTTCTAGGTTGTCTAATGTTTTGACATATAATTTTTTTATAATATTCTTTTATATTGTTCTTATTTCTGCAGTGCTGGTTATTATTTCTCCTCTTTTATTTGTGATTTTGAGTCCTTCCCTCCTCCTTTTTATGAATATGGCTAGAAGTTTATCAATTTTGTTGATTTTTCAGAAAAACAGCTACTGGTTTCATAGATCTGTTCTACTGGATTTTTTAAGTTTATATATCATTTATTTCCTCTCTAATCTTTATTATTTCATTCCTTCTTCTGGTTTTGGGTTTTCTTTATTCTCTTTTTCTAGCTTCCTTAGGTTTCAATAGTTTATTTGAGAGTTTTCTTGCTCTTGAGGTGTGCCTATAGTCCTTTAAACTTCCTTCTAAGGACAGGTTTTGATGCAACCTAAAGATTTTTGGACTGTTGTGTTTTTATTTTCATTTGTTTACATGTTCTTTTTTTAAAATATTCTTTGATTTATTGGTTGATCCATTAGTTGTTTAATAACATGTTATATTTAATGTCCATATACTTATAGTCTTTCCAGATTTTTTCTTGTGGCTGATTTCTAGTATAGCATTGTGCTCAGAATAGATGCATGGTGTGATTTACAATCTTTTTGACTTTTTTGAGACTTGTCTTATGGCTGATATGTGATCTATTCTGGAGAATGTTCCATATACTTTAAAATAATGTGTATTCTTCTGTTTTAGGATGGAGTGTTCTGAATATATCTGTTAAGTCCATCCAGTACAGTGTGTCATTCAAAGCCATTGTTTCCTTGTTGATTTTCTGTTTATATGATCTGTCCATTGATGTAAGTGGGGTGTTAAAGTCCCCTACTATTATGGTATTAATTAATTAATTCCTTTAGCTATTAATTGCTTTATGTATTTGGGTGCTTCTATGTTTGGTGCATAGATATCTGTAATTGTAACATCTTCTTGTTGAATTGTCCCCTTTATTAGTATATAGCATCCTTCTTTGTCTCTTTTTATGGCCTTGTTTTAAAGTATAGTTTGCCAGATGTAAGTATTGCTACTCTGACTTTCTTTTGACATCCATGAGCATAATAAATGCTTCTTCATCCTTACTTTCAATCTGCAGGTGTCTTTTTTTTTAAAAACAAATATTTATTTTTTTGAAAGATAGAGAAAGAGAGAGAGAATGAGAACAAGTGGGAGAGGGTCAGAGAGAGAGGAACAGAGAGAATTCTGTCAGCACAGAGCCTGACCTGGGACTCAATATCATGAAGCATGAGATCATGACACGAACCAAAATCAAGAGTTGGACACTTAACTGATTGAGCCACTTAGGTGCCCCAATCTGTAGCTGTCTTTAGATCTGAAATGAATCTCTTGTAGGCAGCATATAATGGATCTTATTGTATTATCCGCTCTTCACACTATGTCTTTTGATTGGAGCATTTAGTCCATTTGTATGCAAAGTAACTGTTGATAGATATGTATTTATTACCCTTTTGTTACTTGTTTCATGATTGTTTCTGTAGTTTTTCTCTGATCCTTTATTCTCTTGCTCTCTTTCATGGTTTGCAGGTTTTCTTTAGTGATATAGTTGAATTCCTTTCTCTTTATTTTTTGCATTATCTATTAGTTTTTAAATATATTTTTTATTTTTTAAAGAGAGAGAGAATGTGAGCAGGGAAGAGGACAGAGGGGGAGAGGGAGAATCTTAAGCAGGCTCCATGCTCAGTGCAGACAGAGCCCCAGGCGGGGCTTGATCCCAGGACCCTGGGATCATGACCTGAGCTGAAATCAAGAGTCTGACACCCAACCAAATGAGCAACACAGGTGTCCCTATTAGTGGTCTTTGATATGTTCTTACTAGTCAGTTTGTATATAACATCTTCTGAAATACCAGTCTGTATTAAGTTGATGGTTGCTTAAGTTCAAACCCATTCTTTATTCCTCTTCCTCTCCACGTTTTATATGTATGGTGTCATATATTACATCCTTTTATTTTGTGAATCCCTTGATTGATATTTTACAGAAATACTTATTTTTATTGCTTTTGTGTTTCCTACTTTTTATACGCTCATTTATAGTCTTTCCTTTCCACTCAAAATGTGTCCTTTAATATTTTTTATAGGGCTGGTTTAGAGGTCATGAACTCCTTTAGTTTTTGTTTTTCTGAGAAACCCTTTATCTCTCTTCCTATCCTGAATGATCGCCTTGTGGATAGAGTATTCTTGGCTATTGATTTTTCCTTTTCAACGTTTTGAATATATCATGCCACTCCCATCTGTCCTGCAAGGTTTTTGCTGAAAATTCTGGGATTTCCCTTTTATGTAACTGTGTTTTTTCTCTTGCTGTTTTTAAAATTCTCTCTTTATCACTACTTTTTTGCCATTTTGATTACCATGTGTCTTGGTGTGGCTCTCTTTTGGTTGATTTTGTTGGAGGATCTCTGTGCCTCCTGGATCTGGATATCTGTTTTCATTCCCCAGATTAGGAAAGATTTCAGCTATCATTTATTCAAATAGATTTTCTGCCCTCTTTTTCTCTCTTGTCTCCTTCTGTTACTCCTATAATGAGAATGTTATTATGCTTGATGAAGTCTCTGTTCCCTAAGTCTATGCTCGTTTCGCATAATTCTTTTTCTCTTATTTGTCCGGTTTGATTATTTTCCATTACTCTGTCTTCTAACTCATTAATTTGTGTCTCTGTTTCTTCCAGCTTATTTATTCCATCAACTGTATTTTTAACTTCATGGATTGTGTTCTTCATCTCTGATTAGTTTTTGCTTATATTTTCTATCTTTCTTAAGGGTGTCTCTGATGTCATCCACTTTTTTTTTCAAGTTCGATGAATACGTTTATGATCACTACTTTAAATTCTCTGTCAGACATGATATGTATATCCATTTCACTTAGATCTCTTGCAATGGTTTTGTCCTATACTTTTATTTGTGACATATTCTTTCTATGTCTGTTTCTCTGTGTTAGGAAAGTTGGTTATGTCTCTTGCTGTTGAAAGTAGTGAGTGGGATGTGCACTTTAAACTAAGTAGTGCTCGTCATCCTCCCCCTGGGACATGCAGACACTGAAGAGACCAGGGCCGGCTGGGGAGCTCTACAAATCTCATGCAGACAGGGTGGGCAGTTTTAACAGGGTGTGTGCATCCTCTGTGGGAGGTCAAAGATGCAAGGTTTGTGTGGGTCTTCTGGGAGAGAAGATCCACAGCCTTGGGACTGAGACAGGTCTGGGTGGAGAGCCTGGGGTGTGGTGTAAGCAAGTTAGGTACTAATTCCCACAGGGAGCTGTGTGTTTATGATGAGAGGTGGGGAAAGCAAATGGCACCTGCTCCTTTGTTCCTGGAGTAGTCCCTTAGCAAACTATGAGATTAGTAACTAATGCTCCCTCCTGTAAGCCCTGGGCATCTTTCAAACTGCTGCTTCCAAGCTGTAGCTCCCTGGGTTGTTTGCTGTGCTATCTTTTTTAAAGGCAAGAGCTCATCTTCCTATCCATTTGGGCTCTCTCAGAGTCAAGTTTATTGATTTTTAAGGTTTTAGGCTTTAAGTCCTGGTCGTTGTAAGCACTCACGAAATTCATCACCTTTGATTTTCAAACCCAAATGCTATGGGGATTTCTCTTCCCCTTGTAGGCTCCTCAATGTGTTAGTCTGTTTCTTTCTTTCTTTTTTTCTATTTTTTAATTTATAGTTTATTGTCAAGTTGGTTTCCATATAACACCCCGTGCCCTTTCCCACAAGTGCCCTCCTCCATGTCCATCACCCCCCCTTTCCTTTTCCCCCTCCCCATTCAGCCCTTAGTTTGTAACCTTACCTCTGGCTATCATCCTCTGGTGGTCAGACCCATGTGGTTTAGGTTCCTGCTGAGCCGTTGCCCTTCCCATCCTCTCTGAGATGGCCTGTTCTCTACATTTAGTTGTGGAGTTTGTTAGGTCAGCCTTTGGATCATCTTCTGGGTGGTTTGCTCTGATGGGAATGTTATTTAGTTGTATCCATGGGATGAGGTGAGTTTAGAGTCCTCTATTCCACCATCTTCCCTGGAAGACTTCTATGAATATTTATCAGTAAAAGTACACCTGCATTTCACAATTAAAATTTTTACATTATTCAGTGAGGCTTAGACACCCAATGCATTACTTAGTTTGGCCTATGCCACATGTAAGTAAATCCCAATGTTTCTCCACCCATGGTACTATTGGTGGGAGAGGGGGATGTGTGCCCTCCTCACCTAGCCTCTCTTACCTTGTGACATCACCATCACTACCTGTGAAAGAAGAAGGGGATTGCACATAGGAGATTTTATGGCCAAGTACAGAAATGGTGTGCATCACATCCTTCTATACATACTCTGTTTTTATGTCACATAGCCCCAAACAAAGTGCAGAGGATTGGGCAGAAAGGCTTAGCTGTGACCCCATGACAAGAGGGGAAAGCTGAACAGGACCTGCCATACCTGCTACATGTCGACTTGCTACCAGATGTTGAAGGGCTTACAGAATGAACCAGACGAGAGTCTTATGAATATTCATCTAGAATCAGGAGCATCCAGCTGAAAACAGGAGTTAGGTTCTGTCTTTTGCCATAATTTGTTTCTGACTCTGAAGCAAACTTTCTGTAAATAATTTTGAAGTTCGTTGTTGGGAAGGTTGCAACCCATCTTGCAATGCATTGGTAATGATTTTATTGTTTCTCTGCAGATCTTAATTGGTATTTCATCTTTAGCAACGTGCCCCTCACTAAGCTCTTGTCTTTCATCTTCAAATCTACTTTTGTTCGTTGTCCTGTAGTACTAGGTCTGGGAGTAAATTTCCCATTTGCCTCGTGGCTCCTTGTTAGGTCCTGACTACAAGCGGGACTTAAAGGAAACTGCAAGACTGGAGGAGGGAAAAATGACTTTTTCTTTGCTGAAGTTAATTGTTTCTTTTATTACCACCAGCACAAGTCTTGACTGTGGGGGCCAGTTGCATTCTCTGGCTTTTCTCTTTCATTACCAGTCTAGCTTCAATGTGTTTTTCAGATGTACCAACCCTATCTGGGCAGTGTTCTCTCCTCGGTCTGAGTCTTAGCTCTGCAGGGCCCCTTCCTCTGAGCCTCTGAGGTACTGAGAACCCCAACCACTTTTCTCTGTGTCCACAACCCACAGGATAGTAGCTGCTTCCTGAAGTTACTACCTCTGGATTATCAAAAATTTTTGCTCCAAAAATTTTGTTGAGTCCTGATACCTATGGGACAAAGTTCCTGTATTAAATTCTCTTTGTCAAATTCACTAGTGTGATTTCAGTTTTCCTGACTAGACCCTGACTGATACAACCATATTAAAACCTAATGTACACATTTAAATGATGACTTTTACATTTTACTAGTTTTTCAAGAGCATTTGAATAACTCAGGTTATTCAGGTCTTCCTAAAAAATACTGATAAATTTTGAAAACTGTCCATTTCCAGGCAAAAGTATTTTGCTTTATTGTAGCATATGAAATTGATTTATTAGAATAAAAAGATTGGCATCAGGTTAAGAAGAATTCATTGAAATGCTCACACTGATAAAATTAGGGTTAACCACTTGTTGCAGTAAATATCTTATGGATAGTTTAGAAATATCAAATATAAACTTGTCTATTCCCTTCCCTCTTTTTGGTTTGAAAGCTTAAATCAGATTCAGTACAAGTAATCTTATATTAATGGCCTTTACAAGCCAATGAGATCTTAATGTAAGCACAGAATCTTTATTCTAAAATTTTAACAGATTACGATTAATGAATTTTGCATGTTAATTTTTTTTACTTTGCAGATAGTATCAATATTTGATGTGGAGACACCTCACTTCCACATCTATGTCTAATTATGTATTTTGTCCCACTTGCCTGTTCCCTTTCCCTCAGTTCTACTTGTAGCTGGTGTACCTTTTGTCTGCACACCCCACCCTTCTCTTCCTGGGCTAAATGCCCCTCTTATTCCCAAGAGTATGCCACCCACACATCTATTAAGATCCTTACCAGGTTGCACTGAGATGATCTTTTAAGGAATGTCTATCCCATTAGATCATGAACATCTTTGGGTCTGGATTGGCTTCAGTAATCCTTATGAATTATGGCACATTGCCTGGCCCCTAGGATCCTCAGTGAAGGTTTGTTGAATGAAGCACTGCATGATCTTTAGCCAGGTTTCTCACTCACATGAGAAGAGTATGGCCTCTAGCTTAGTGCTCATGAGCCAAGCAGTGACATATGCACACCCCACAGCAGTGGAGATCTGATAAATTCTAAGTCATCACCACCTTCCATGCCCTGAACCTCCTGTGCCATGGCAGCCAGGCAGGAGGCAGAGGATAATATAAATGTATTGCAGCACCTAGTGTATGAACACAAACACACCGGGGACTTTCTGGGCCCTTGTGTTGGGATATTGAATGTGGGTGAATGCCAGTGGGTGGCATTTGTACAGCCAGAATGTGCTGGATAAGCCCTCTCTTTCCATCAAACTGAAAAGATTCAGAGAGATGCTTTATCTGCTTCCATCAATTATAGGACTTCCCTATGTGAAGGTCCCTAAGAGCCCACCAGGAGTCTGTGTGATAGACAGACATTCATTTCTTTTCTTAATTTTAATTTTAATTTTTTTATAATTTTTTAATGTTTATTCATTTTTTTAAATTTATAGTTTATTGTCAAGTTGGTTTTCATATAACACCCAGAGCTCTTCCCCACAAGTGCCCTCCTCCATGCCCATCACCCCCCTTCTCCTTTCCCCCTCCCCCTTCAGCCCTCAATTTGTTTTGAGTATTCAAGAGTCTCTCATGATTTGCCTCCCACCCTCTCCCTAACTATTTATCCCTCCTTCCCCTCCCCATGGTCCTCTGTTAAGTTTCTCCTGTTAGACCTATGAGTGAAAACATATGATATCTGTCCTTCTCGGCCTGACTTATTTCGCTTAGCATGACACCCTCGAGGTCCATCCACAATGCTACGAATGGCCAGATTTCATTCTTTCTCATTGCCATATAGTATTCCATTGTATATATAAACCACATCTTCTTGATCCATTCATCAGTTGATGGACACTTAGGCTCTTTCATGATTTGTCTATTGTTGAAAGTGCTACTATCAACATTGGGGTACATGTGCCCCTATGCATCATCACTTGTGTATCCCTTGGGTAAATCCCCAGCAGTGCTATTGCTGGGTCATAGGGTAGTTCTACTGATAGTTTTTTGAGGAACCTCCACACTGTTTTCCAGAGTGGCTGTACCAGTTTACATTCCCACCAACAGTGTAGGAGGGTACTCGTTTCTCCACATCCTTGCCAGCATCTATAGTTTCTTGAGTTGTTCATTTTAGCCAGTCTGACCAGCATGAGGTGGTATCTCAGTGTGGTTTGATTTGTATTTCCCTGATGACGAGTGACACTGAACATCATTTCATGTGTCTCTTGGCCATCTGGATGTCCTCTTTGGAGAAGTGTCTATTCATGTCTTCTGCCCATTTCTTCACTGGATTATTCGTTTTTCAGGTGTGGAGTTTGGTGAGTTCCATGTAGATTTTGGATACTAGCCCTTTATCCGATATGTCCTTTTCAACTATCTTTTCCCATTCCGTAGGTTGCCTATTAGTTTTCTTGATTGTTTCCTTTGCAGTGCAGAAGCTTTTTATCTTGATGAGGTCCCAATAGTTCATTTTTGCTCTTGATTCCCTTGACAGACATTCATTTCTAAGTAAATGACCTGTGATGGAAGGTTCAGTCCGGCCCAGCCTCTGTTTTTGAGTCTAAGACATTTACCTTTTCTCTGCAAGCAACTCTTTTTCTTACATGAAGTTTCATGAGCTTTTTTTGTAGATAGCTGCTTTGAGGTTACACATACTGTTTTAAGGTTGGTTGAGATTTAGACTGGCATGACTGATATTTTTACTAATGTTGGAGTTTAATTGAAACACTTAGTTTATTGGCACTAGTTAATCTAAGTTATTTTTTCCTAGTTAAGGAACATGCCAAGAGCTGTAATTTGATCATTTTTATATGAACCAAAATAGATTTTGGCTTCAGGATGGGAGCAGGACAAAGATTTTATTCCTTTTCAAAATTGGCCTGACAGTTTAACTAGCAAAGTTAACAGAAATGAGAAGAAAGAAATTTCATAAGAAAAAAAAACAGTTATGAAAATTCTGAGAAGTTTTCACAGAAACTTGCCTGGGGATGCAGTTTGAAGCAATCTGCAGCTCCCTGCATGGGATGCTCTCAAGCATGTCTCTTCATGCCTGTACAACTGCTCAGCACTTGAGTTGGGTCACAGCAGAGGTAGGGAAGCCCAGGAACTGAGCCAACCTAAAGAGACAGTGGCAAAGTCCCTTCTCTTTGTGTCCCTCAAGGAGTGTGCTGAGGCTAGTGAGACCTGGCAACATCCTTTGCCCCCACCATGTCTGGACAGGGCAAGTGTTCCATGCTAGGGTCACCAGCTTACTGGCCCAGCCCTGTCTCCTCCCATTGTACCCCTGGGAACTGCAGCCAGAATCTGCTCTTAGTCACAGGAGTGGGCTGTGCTCCTCTAACCAATAAGCTTCCATTCAGCCAGTATTTACTGACTACATGCAGGGTCAGTTACTGACAAGGGGCAGAAAACAACTAGTGTTGAGAAAAATAGATACAATTCCTGTCTTCAAAATATTTACTACTTAGTTGGACATATATTACATGAATATATTAAAATTTAGATTATGATAGAAGTTAAATAGAAATCCAAGACTTCCAGACAAAAGATATCACTATCTATTGCATCATTAGCTGCCAGATAAATGTCACAGATACATATGATATGACTTCTAAGGAGGAAGATGCAAGGGACTGTCAGGGCTACTACAAGGATCCATCATGTGTCACTTCTTTAGACAATTCTTTCAAGTCCCAAAAGCTAATGAAAATGCCTCAACACCAAACAATTCTTCAGTGTAAACTTCAGATGTTTCAGGGCTAGGTGACATCAGTCTATCATCACCATCATCACAATCTGCATCAGCATCATCACCATGAGCATATTCATTGTCACCACCATCACCACCTATATTAATCAACATTTATCTTTGGTGCCCCTCTGCAGACCTGTGCAAGGTGTGAGCAGTTTCCTTTGATGGTGGGGGCATCCAAGAAGCCCAGGGGCTTCCAGTATTCTGCTCTTGCTTTCACATGCTATCATAAGCTTTGCTGACATTGTTTTAAGAACAGGCTTGAATTTGAACATATGAAGCATTGTTGCCTGGGTTCAAATCTTGGCTCATTCTCTAATTCATCACATGTGGTTCTTATATTTCAGCAGTGATAAAAATATTTTCTCCTTCCCTACTTATAGGGATATGGAAGATATTAATTATTAATAAAACAAAGTTTTTGAAGGGCTTGGAAAGAACTTTATAAACACAAAGCATCATTATCCTTGTGGATCCTGGGACTTTATAATTTTTTATGTAAGATTCAATAAATGCTTTAATCAAAATGCCTTCTTTCTCTAATGAAAACCATTCAAAAGTGTCCAACTTATTCAGCCAAAAAAAATAAAAAAGGCTACATTTTTCAGTGAACACGCCTTCATGAGTGGCAGAGAGGTGGGGCAATCCTGAGCTGGTGGTCTCTACAGCCGGTCAAGGGACTGGAGTTGGCTCTGGCTCTCTATATGACTAATTTTATGCGGGAAGTTTGGGAGATATAGGTAAACTGCTTTCTGCTTTATGAATAGTCTGTGAAGCATCAGCCTACTGCTTGGCATTTAGGTACTTGGCAGGTAGATCTGTGCTCATAAGTCTGGGGCTGATGGTAGGCTCTAGAGGGCCATGAGAATCTTGATTGTTCTCATTTTACTCTTCAAATAGATCCTTAAGGGTTAAGAAACATACGGGCAAGTGTCTATTGAAGTCTAGATTTTAAAATTTTCTGCAAAGATGTTTAGAGGTGTTTATACTGAATTGTCTGAAGAAAATATTTGGAAGTCTGGCACTGTTCTAATATAGGTCCTGGCAAAGAACATGCTGATATGATCTGGTCTCAGTCTACCTTATTTTGTCTCTAAACCAGTGATTTTTTTTCTTTCAATTTTTTTTATTTGAGTGTAGTTGACACTAAATGTTACATTAATTTCAGGTGTACAACTTAATGATTTGACAAGTTCATGCATTATGCTATTTCACCACAAGTGTAGCTACCATCTGTCTTGTTACACTGCTGTCACAATATCATTGACTGTATTCCTTACACTCTGCCTTTTATTCTCATGACTTATTTATTCCATAACTGATGACTTTTAGCATCCACCACTTCCCCCTTCTTATACATCCTGAGTTCCAGGTCTTCTAGGGGGCTTATGGCTCAGCAATGGATGCCACTGTTTCTGCCTCTAGATTTGCTCCAGATTCTTCCTCCTTTCCTCCCTGTTCCACTGTGTGGAGGGACATGTCTTTCCCAGGCTGCCTTGTTCTCTGGCTTCTAGATAGGAAGGCACTGACTGGAGGCTAATGGGTCTCCCACCACTGGAGGAGGAGAGAATCCAGCATATTTTTATCCCCCATTGCATACCTAGGGGATCTTTAACTGTGTCTTTGTCATGACTCCAGCTCCTCTCCTGCCATGATCCAGTGTCACACTGGACAGCCTTACTCTGACTGTAGTTCTAATTGGTCTCCATTTGTGGTTTCTGGAAATGTCATCTCCTGCCACTTCGTACAGTGTTCCTCCAGCCCTATGCCTGTTAGCAACTTCCTGTTTTTGCTAATGTTTTGATTGCTCTACCTTCTCCAGTGTGGCTTCCCAGCATTTTCATTGCTCTTGTAACAAATTTCCTACTCTACTACAATGTAAGCTTCAGTCAGACTAGGATTTGTATTGGCTTTCTTAGCTGCAGTATCTCTTGCATTTAGGAATCTAATACACAGGAGAGCTGTAAAGTCTTCCTCCTGCTTGGTGTTTAGGAAAACATACCTAAACTATTAGGTAGCTCCATGCCCACATGCCTGAGGATAGTTGCCACGTCTGGTAAGGCATGAAGAATATTGATGTGTATACTCAGTAAGTATGTAAATGTTGCAGGCATTTGTAAGTCAGTGGAGACTGAGCTCTACATTGCACTAGGAAGAGTATCTGACCTGAGGACCTAGCTTTTAGCCATTTTAGCTGAGACACTGGTTATACAGGTGATATTGCAGCAATAAACAAGTCCATTAAGGATGGTGGGAGTCCGCACTGTTGGAGAAGGAAACTACATGCATGCTAAGAGGAACAATTAAAAATAATGCTGTTGGACTGGAATTGGAGGTATTTTCGTGAATTCATGGTTTTTAGTATATATAGAAATGTTTTAAATATATATTATAGTTAGTATGTATATTAATGATAACATAGTTATATATAGATTTAAAACATATGTATATATGAATACATGTATTTCCTAACCCTATCTATGCTTATAAGGGCCTGGAAACAATGATACCCTGGTAACAATAAGCACATCTAGTCTCCAGAGCTTAAATTTTAAATGCTACACTCCACTTTTTGGAGAAATGTCTTACTCCAGGTTTGGGTGGGGAGAATAAGATAAACCTGCAGCATTTATTTTGTGTCAAAAAGGACAGAAGCAATGAATGATGAAGACATTGTTAAACCAACATAGGAACCAGTTTGAAGGCATTCTTACTGACCAAATGGAACATTTAACTGTCAAAATAAATAATGATAATTTGTAACCTTGAGTAAAGTATGAATTCTTGAGTTCATAGTGATATCAATAAATGGGAGAGAAGGGAAAGGTGTAGCCTTCTAGTAGAAGTCTCAAAGTTTCTCCCCACAAAATATGCATACATTACTTATCAATTAATGAGTATAAGATACTTATTAACTAACTTTACAGTGGAAAAATCTGGCAGACACCTTCCTAACTAGTGTTAAAATTACCATCACTAGTAATAAGACAAACCAAGTTTGGGTGCCTGCAGACATGGTACATGGAGAACACAGAACCACTTCCAGGAGATCTTGTCCCAAATGAACAAACAACAAGGAAACATCAGACAAACCTGAATCAAGGAATATTTTTACCAAGATCTGTACTTTTCAAAAAAGTCAAGAGACAATGAAAGGCTGAGTAACTGTTTCTGATTGGAGGGGACTAGAGGTTTGAAAGCATGAGCAAGGAATTGTCTGGGTCAGGTCCCAGCCCTGTAAAGAACATTGTTGGTGCAAGCAGGGAGATTTGCAAGGGATGGAGACTTGATGGTACTGTTAGATTGGTCTGAACTTCTTGATGGTTGTACTGTGGTTATACAGAAATATGTCATTGTGGTAAATACACAATGAAGCAGTAAGTAATGGACCATCATGTCTGAGACTCATTTCAGGTGGTTCAGAAACACACACATACACACAGAATGTTAAGAGACTGTGATAAAATGTAGTAATTAGGAAGTCTAGGTGAAGAGTATATGGAAGCTCTCTGTACTCTTTTTGCAGCTTCTCTGTAAATTTGCAATTATTTCAGGATGAAAGTGTAAAATTTACTAGAAAAGTTTCTAAATGTTTACTCTGAGTTTCTGTTCTGGTTTTGCTAAGGTAGGCACCTTATAGTTTGTGAAGAGGAATTTCGAACAACACTGATCCAGCAACACAATCAATGAATTGAATCTGCCTGCTTCTAATACATTGGCTCATATCTAGCAAGGAGTGCCATGTGCTAAGGCTACCTATGCCTAATGTATCAATGCTTGGTACTGAAGTGAAAGTAACAACAGCCTTTCTCTATAATTTAAATACTGTAGCTGGAGAAATTCCCATTAAATACTTTTATCAATACAAATGGGTGTTAAAGTCATCTCCACATGAGGAGTCTTTTTATCTAGCTCTTAACTAATTCTGTATCAGCCTTAAACACCAACTGGAGATGTCTTCTGCAGAGATGAATAGCCAGGCCTCAGGTACTCTTGGTATAGAAATCGACCAGTCCAGTGCCCCTGGGTAGTGGGACCTGAGCAAATTAGGTGCCTTCCCACCAAAGGCAAAAGGCAAATTGGCAAAGAAGTAACCTATTGTTTAAGTTGCCTGGCTTCTCCTTTTGTTTTATTACCTGAAATCAATTTATTTTATGGTGGTAAATGTGTGATCCTTCTTATTAAATTCTTTAGAAAGCAGCTTTGCTTTACACAGGGACACCTGTCTATATGAAAGTCCATAAATGCTTTTTAACAGGTCTTCAAGCAACTCTGGGCACACAGCTGGCCAAAGAGCCCCTGGTGGAAAAGGACAGCTGTTTGGCTGACAGAATTGGAACCAGTGCAGGACATGTGCAGCAATTGTAAACAGGACTGAATTTTTCTTAACCTTTATGAGTCAAATATTTAGTTTGGGAATATTAACAAAATCAAAAGAATTACGGTGTGTTCTTTTAATTTTAAGTCAAACACTGACGTGCAGCTTTTAAGAAATTTTATTTAATGGATAATCTTAAATCGAAGCAGAAACAAATTCAAAATTACTGGAATTTCTTGCCCAGTATATACAGCAACATTTAAAAAAAATCTTTAATGCTCTGTAAAAGAGGTAACAGAATCCCTCTTTCCATAAACTATCAGATATTGATGATCCCATTAAAAACTCCTAAGCATGCTGTGGATAGAAAGCTTTTGGTGTGTGGTATGTTTGCGTGTGGGTGTGTTTGTGTGTGATGTGCATATGGTGCTGTGTGTAAGCTCCCTAGCTCACCAGTCCTCCCTCATTCCACCTTTCCCTCTCATAAGTATAGGCACTTGGGTAGGAGGATATAGGAGTTGCTGTTTTAAAGTGGCTAGGAGCAGGCACATGGAAAAGGAAGTCTTTCTCTGGGGTAGAGATGAGGAGAAAGGCAAAACGTCCTTTCCCAAACTTTGCCAAGAAATAT
Source organism: Cryptoprocta ferox (assembly GCA_028646485.1). NCBI lineage: Eukaryota > Metazoa > Chordata > Mammalia > Carnivora > Eupleridae > Cryptoprocta > Cryptoprocta ferox. The sequence goes on from CM053577.1 coordinate 116,185,952, forward strand.
TTCTGCATGTGGATTGCGATTAAACAAGGGGGGGGGGGCGGGGAGAAAGAACAGAAATGATGTCTTAAAAACTTTTGGTTTTGTTGTGATTGTGTACTGTGGAGAATTTTGTGGCTGACTCTACAGACAAAATGCCTAGGACCAGCTATATAATTTGCAATCCCAGAAAAAAATGAAAATTCAGTGTCTTTGTTTAAAAGGTTTAAGAATTTCAAACAGGGATACCATCATTAACACAGCTTGGTTCATGTGCCACTGTCAAGGTCTTGTGCCCGTGAAGTTGTTTTCTAAAGAGCTAATTATTCTAGCTGTAAGCCTCAAATGCAGAGAGTAAGTTAAAAAGCTGAATGTTTCCAGAGTAAATAACGGTCAATGACCGAGTCACTGCTAAGTACAAATTTTAATTTCAGCCTGTAGCCAAGTTCAAGTAAAAGTTAATATTATTTTTAAACCAGTAGTTGGAAGTAAGACTTCGCAGTTTGAATCAAAGTATTATGTGGTAAGCAGTTTTCAGAATCTCAATAAGTTTCACAGCTTGTCAAATATAAACCTCTTTCCTCCTTTATAAAATAGAATTGTGGTCTTTCAAAATATCAGAGTTGGTAGGGTCCTTAGAAGCCATCTAAGGTCTGGCATCCTACTGTGCAGGTTAAGATATTCAGACCCATGAAAATAAAGTGACCAGGAATTTGAATCTGAGACATAAGACTCAACATGTTTCTGTTTTTACTATATTAAATTTGTATCCATATTTTTCTGTCTGGAGATAGGTACAAGACTTCATAGGAAAAAATAAATCTGTTGAATGGTTGAGAAATTAGGTTGACAGGTGGCTTGACTGTGTGTATTAATCAAATTAGTCTGGAAGCATTATAAGGTTAAGTCCCTAGCTTTTCCAGGCTGTATTTCCCCATGACAGGTTGTATATAGCAAAGGGAAGTAAGTACTGGTGAGCATGTGGAAAAATAGAAAGTCTTATACATTGCTGGTAGGAGCATAAATGATTTTCCAGAGTCTAGTTACAACTCTGTAACTTAGCAATTCCATTTCTAAATATTTACCCCAGAAAAACTGTGTATATGTGCTCCGGGAGACATTGTGAAAGATGGTCATAGTAATATTCTTTGTAAAAATCCCGAACTGGAAATAACAATGCAAATATGCATAGAGAATGGATAAATATATTTGGTACATTCATACCCTTGAATTTCATAGAGCAGTGAAAAAGAAAGAATTATAGCTATATGCATTTGAGGTGGATGAGTTTCAAAAACATGTCAGGTGAAAAATGAGTTACAAAAAATGCAAACAGCATGATATCATCTAAATAAAGTATATACAAAACTAACCAGTACTGCTATGGAAAAGTATGTATAAAAAATACCATGGAAGTGAAAACATAAAATCCATGATAGTGGTTATTTGAGAAAGAGACAGAGCATGAGAGGTGAAAGAAGGGTACTCAAGAACATCTACGGGAGTCATAAGGTTCTATTTCTTAAGTTTCTGGTGCTATAATTTTTATTAAGCTGGTAGTCAGATTACTCATCATGCCTTATGATTTATCTATCATATTGTTTGTGTATATCTATCTCTTGATCTATTATCTATCTATCATCTATTTATATATCATCTATCTAGCATCTATCATCCATCCATCCATTATGTAGCTATCTAATCATGTTTTTTCTCAGTGGTATACATTTTATGAAAAGTGTGAAAAAGAGTAAATGTAAAGGACATTGGCTCAAGATAGCATCCACAATTTTATTTTGAGACACCTCTCTCAACAGTTCATACATGTCCTTTTCAGGAAAACTGAAAATTCCACAAGTGGCTTCTACACAGTAGATGTATATGTTTATCTCATCTAAGAAGAAGACAAGCAATTGATGTCACTGGGGACTCAAGCTCATTCTAAACCTCCTTTCTGCCTCCCATAGGACATGAGCCTTTTTGTCATGCTCACAAGATGGATGGTTGCTGGCACTCAAGCCATCAGATCCATTGCCTGGCTCAAAGAAAGGACAGAGACAAGCTAGCCAAATCTGTTCACTTTTAAAGAGGTTTCCTGGAAGATTAATGCAGAAATTTTTGCTTACACCTCATTGGCCAAAACTATGCCATGTCGCCACTATGAGCTACAAAGGAGGCTGGAAAATGTAGCTGCATAGGAAGTTGCTCTTAACAAAACTGAGATCTTGTTAGTAAGAAAAAGAACAGTGGATAATGGGTAGGCAATTAGCAGTCCCTGCCAGGGTAATTTGTTGTTTCTGAATAAGAAAACAAATACAATTATAATTCTAATATTGTAAAAAAAATTATTTAGGCTTTTATTGATAAATACAGGACCATTAAAGTAATCATTGATTCTGCTCAACAAATATGATGGGAAAATAATTGTTTATGTTTTAAGCCTCTGAGATTTGTTTTTATTTTAATTTCTCTGTTATCAGAGCATTAACCTGCATTTGGGTTAATGCAGGTTAACCTGCAGAGCATTAATTTGACTATATTTAATTTGACTTATTTTTTAATATATTTGATTTATATTAATTTGACTATTTTTGTTGACATATATTACTGATACATTAAACTCTTATTTATCTAGAATCAATTTTTAATTTTTCCACTTGGTATGTATATTTGCAGCACTCTATCTTCAAAATCTCATTAATTTATATACATTTAACACATAGTTTTAGTAAATCAGAATAATTCTTCAACTAAAATAAATTATAGCATCATCTTTAGCACTGTGCCTACCTTTTATGTAATATTTTTGATATGATAAATAACATTTATTTCTTTCAATTGTCGAAACCACTAAAGTTCTTCCCCTTTTAGGTATATTGGAAAATATTAAAGAAAATATTCAGAAAGCAAATTATTTTTCTCTTCTGTGAATAAAAACCTGCCTTTTTGTATCAGGAAGAAAAAGAGATTTCTTTAATCCTCTGGATTGTTTTACAAACTTTGTTGATGTAAATTCTATGAACATGACTGAGAGTTCAACTGCAAGATAAACAAAGATCTAACACATACCCCCCACCGCTAAAAATGAATTCCCTCAGACAGGAGCAGACCAATGCCCGTCACAATGACATCAGCTTATTGTAACCTCTCCACAATGTAGACAAAATAACTGATCGGCCTCTTAGATCTGCCCAAACCAAAGCCATGAGTCACCCCTCCCTGTGCCCTCATGACTTCCTTTGAGACACCACGCAAGGGGACTGCTTTTGAATAGCATCTTTCAAACAGATTGCCATCCCCCAAAATGCAGGTTAATAGTGGATGCTAGCCCTGATATACAGCAAGCAGGTGGATAGAAAAACACCAGCAGAGAGAGCTCCATTGTGTCTGTGCCAGGCACCTCATCCTGCTTCCCAATGCTACCCCAATGAAGCCTGAGGGAGAATGCCAGGGCCCAGGGTATCAAAAAGTGCTCCTGAGCAGTTCACATCAGTGGTGACAATGATTGTGAACATGACCACCTTTATGGTATTCTCACCTTTTTTTTTAAAATGTTTATTTATTTTTGAGAGAGAGGGACACACAGAGGGTGAGCAGGGGAGGAGCAGAGAGAGGGAGACTCAGAATCTGAAGCAGGCTCCAGGGTCTGAGCTGTCAGCACAAGACCTGCCGCGGGGCTTGAACTCATGGACCGCGAGATCGTGACCTGAGCTGAAGTTGGACACTCAACCAACTGAACCACCCAGACGCCCCTCCTCATTTTTCTTAATAAATCTATTTATTCATTTCTCCAGGTTTGCTATTCATTATATTCACTCAGAAAGTTCTGAAAACTAAGACTTAAATTATATTTTCCTTACATCTTAAACATCGCTTAAAGAAGCCAGAAACAAATTTAAAGGAATACACACACACACACAAAAATACCGCCCCCCCCCACACATACATCTATTGGTATTTAGGGCAGCCAAAGATATTTCTCTGAATGCTCTAATTAATTTGAAATACTTAATTAACAATAAAATCCTTATTATTTACATAATGCTTTCTACCATAACAATCTGTTTCACACAGCTCTCACACCACTGAGAGACACAGGGCCGTGGTTTTGACCACTTCCTTCTGTGTATTCATTACTTCCATGGACTTGGAAAGATCAGTCAATCTTCTCAGACTTCTGCAGATGGGGAAATAATATCTGCCCTACTTCCTTACCTTACTATGTTGGGTGGATCAATATTAAAATAGGAAAAAAAGAAAAGTCTCTAATAAACTCTGATATTAGCATAATAGGTAATACCAACACTCACAGTATGTAAGCTTTCTCCCTTTTGTGGATGATTTTGTAGGGTGGATTTGGAAATGATGTGACTTCTATGTCACCACTTAGCACCGGAGCCCAGACCCTCTGTGCAAGTGATCTGACCTCTACTCCTCTCAGGGGCCAGTAAAAGCAGCATCCTTGATCACCTCTCCTCAAGATCTTGCTGTTGCAGCTTTATAAGTGCTTCTGCTAAGTTAAGCACAAGTTAAATCAAGGTGTGACTCCATAAGCTCAAATCTTGGGAAGGTGTTGTACTTACCCAAGAGACAGAATCCACTTTGGATCAAGGAGTGGCAAGTTGTAATGTGAGGCTTCCCTTTGGCTATTCAGTCACAGTCTGTTTAATAAAACTTAGATATTCTTCAAGAATAAGGAAACCTAAGTTAAGGATGATTGAAACTGCTTTTGTCTAACTATAAATAGCTCCTGGGAAACAACTGAGCTTTGCAAACAGTAATAGTCTGCACGTCTATTTTCCATCACTGGATAAGTGATATCACAGTGGTCAAGAGATAAGTGAAGTTGAAGGAAGATGAACATTTTTGTAGCCTGAGAAAGTCTTTGATGAGGATGCAGTCATAAATATCTGTCCTTCAAATAATCTGTTTTTAGTAGTAAATTATAAAAAGAAAGAATAAAAGTGAGCATTTACCAGATGACTTTTTGTAAATGTTGATTAATGACAAGCAGTTGGACAGTAGCGATAGCTAAGTGACAGCTGGAAACACCTCTCATGTATGGTTGCTCCTCCCAGGCTGAATTCAACATGGCACGATGATGTAATCCACCTCTCCACAAAGCCCCAAGGATATGCCTGCAGAGGTGGTGGATCACACTGTCTCCATTATGCCACAAATTTAGGTTGGGTGAATTCTTTTCATGCCCTTTTGCAAAGACAATTTTTGCTGTGTTCACACATTCATTTATCGTCTTCTTTTATCCAATCCAGTACCTTGAGGTTGTGGAATAAGTCATGGCTATGGGACCTCACTGATAATTTATTAAACTTTATTGAACTCTACTCTGCACATTTTAGTGAATGGTCTAATGATGTACTCAGATGACACTTTTCCTTTGCAAAATTAAGGATAATATTCTCCTTTACTCTCTGTTGGCCCTAAAAATCCTAAAGGCTTTCTATTTCCTGGGCAAACAAACAAACAAACAAAACAAACAAAAACAACCCACAACGATTGCCATTTATTGAGTAATTACCATGCCCCAGACACTATTCTGGACATTATATGAAAGTTAACATAAGTATCATGACGATTTTATGAAATTTATATTATTATACTCATTTTATGATGGGTAACATACAGGGTAACACAGCTAAATGATACAACTGAGACTTGGAACAGTTTGGCTTTTTCTTTAGGATAGATAAACTGCTTCCTCTGATTGAGGACGGGTGGTCATGGAAGGGGATTCATATGTTCTGTCCAACAATGTCACTGGTTATCCCCATTTGGCATACACTTCTTTTCCCTGAGACCCTGGCCAAACACTGCCCTGGATCATTGTCTCTACATTGAAAGGTTATTAAATGATTCCCAGGGTAGCCTTGAAGGAGAAAGTAGGCAATCCAACATGAAGAGGCCTGGAAAAGTCACACACTCTTTGGTCCATGCACGCTGAGCAGGGAGTGTCCTCATAATGTTAGCAGCCCTCTGGGAAGTGACCTTCCTCCTGGGTCTCAGAGTCACCTGTGCCATAGCCATGTGGTCCCAGCATAGCCACTGTGGGCAAGCCTGGGGTTAGATATTTTAGAAAACTCACAGCACATTCTAGGTGCTCTCCATCAAGCATTTATTATTTTGCTAATCAGAAAATAAAAACAAAGAAAATATTTTGAAAGAAAGGAAGGTCGCAGAGGGGAGCTTCTCATTCTTTCAGTGGGTTTGAATCACATCACATCACATATCCAGGAGCACAGATAACTGCCCACCCCCCAGTGCTTATATGGCCCTTCTGTGCTATAACTGCTCTCCTCACTTGCAGGGAAACTGAGGCTCCTGCACAGTATCCAGCAGTGTCTGAGTGCTTCTTCCCTTGGCTTATGAGGACTTCTTCCTTCTTTTGCTCAAAGTGGAGAATCTTTGAGACTTACTTAAGAAGGCTTCCCTATAAAAGTCATTTATCCCTGGTATGTGCTAGAATTTTAATCTGCTCCAGATAGAAATGTTCTCTTGGCATCTCTGTGGAGAACTTTCAACAGCAGACTCACTGTAGGTTAGACTGTAATTCTCACACAGGCACATAGACAGGCAGATCTTCACTATGATAAGAGAAAGAGAGAGATCTGATATTTAGAATGTAAGCTCCAAAAGGATAGGGATGTATCTGTCTGTCCTGCCCTTCAGTCACTCAGAAAGTGACTGGCACGTGGTAGGTGGTAGGTTAATTGAAGAATAAATGGCAAAACTGTGTTTTGATGCACCTCAGAAAAAGGGAGACTCAGATAACAAAAATTTTGATTTGTGGTGAAAGAGCATAATATGTTTACTGTTCTGAATTCTGGAATTTTAGAAGAGGGAGAAGTTGGATGTAAGATGCTCAGCTCCTTGCTTCTATCCAGTAGTGCTAGGAGACAAGGCACAGTGTGTGGCAACCAGGCTAGGTCTTCAGGCATGATACCAGTGCTATTTCTTCCAAGTGTCCACACTCAGTCAAAGAACACTGTTTTATGGGGACCCCCAGTTTGGGTAAATTCTACTTCAAAATGCAGTTGTCTTACTTTATTTACACTACTATTTTCTTCTCATAACCCAGTCTCAGCAGGTAACACTTAACCCTGGGCAATGCATTAAGCAAAGATTTCCTCCTTGCTATCAGTTCCTTGGAAAAATAAGCTCAATTTCTGCTGTAGCTTTTAGAGAATTAGCAGGGTGGACCTGGAAGCTTTCGTTTCTGCCTAAGTTGATTTGAAAACCAAAAGCAGATCATCTGCCAGGCCACAAGAGGACAGCAGTGGTTTGAGATCCTGGTTGCTGCTACCTACTCTGGATCAACATTACTGTGTTACCTGCATGGTTTAAAGACTTGATCTGTCATTTTGTTCCAGGATTCTAATTTGAAGAAATGCTTACTTGTTAAAATGGGCAGGAAAAAAATCTCAGAATGATTTCAGTGTTGCCAAGCTAGAATTGTGCTGTTTTTCTGCTCTTCTAGAATATTCTTTTTTTTTTAATGTTTATTTTTGAGAGAGAGAGAGAGAGAGAGAGAGAGAGAGACAGCAAATGAGCAGGGAAGGGCAGAGAGACTGAGACACAAAATCTGAAGCAGGCTCCAGGCTCTGGGCTATCAGCACACAGCCTGACGACGCAGGCTGCAAACTCAACGGACTGCAAATTCATGACCTGAATTGAAGTCGTACGCTAAACTGACTGAGCCACCCAGGCACCCGTAGAATATTCTGACATCACTATTATCTCTATTATCACAGAGTCTCACTGAGAAAATATGTGAAATTATTTACTTAAAAGGCAAAACAGAAGCCATTCCTATGGTGTCTTCTGGCCTACATGATCCGAAATGGGGTAATATTTAACACCTTTAATAGAATATGCTCAACATCACAGAGTTTTTTCCATATCTAATGTTACAGCATTTTATGTATTCAGTAATCCAACAAAACTTTATGATTCTGACAATTTTTTTACTAAATAAATATTTCATCCAAAGAACATTATTGAATACTTACTATGTGAATACATAATATAAGCCAGGAATACAAACATGTATAAGCCACAGCTTTGGTTGGAGCTATTTGCTTTTAGGGTGGTGTAGGAAAGAGACAGACATTTAAGGTAAAATTAAAAGTCAACATGAAGGGTGCTAAGTGCAGATGATGCAAAAGTCTGGGAGTAGGAAAGAATTATTCTATTGTGAGGATAGAAACAGGGGGCCCCCAGCAAAGAAGACTGCTAGGACTAAGATGGTTAATAGATGAATGAGTCCTTTGGGGGAAAAGTATTTAACATCTTACCTTCACCTCAAAACCCTGCTCTCCATTATTAACAACTAATACTTAGTGAGATTTTATCACGGCCAGTTACTGTGCTAAATGCTTTCCATGGATGATGTTTATTCACATAGTAAATTTGGGAAAGCGTAATTAGCATCATACTGTTTCATAGCTGGAAAAGCAAATTAAACTTCTCAAAGTCTCACAACTAGTGAGTGGGAGTGCTGAGGTTTGATTCCAGGTCTCGAGAGTTGAGAACACAGGGCTAACCATTATTCTGTGCCATCTTTCAATTCTGCCTGCTGAGTTGCTGCTCAGGATTCCCTGATCCCTATAATCACCTCAGGGGCCACTTCATCTGGGCTTTTCCAAAGTCAGACAAGAGGAGCTTCCTGCTGATTCACTGAGCTGTGCAAGCAGCCCTTTCCACAGTGATGGATGCTGGCACTGTGGCTTTGGGGGGTGGGGCACTGAACTAGGTGCCCATTCTACTGGCTTTATCCATGGCTGTGCTCCTTCAGCCTTACTTGCCAAAACAGTTTTTGTCCAAGTGATTCTAAGCTAAGGCAAGGGTGGTGTGTCATTCATTGTAACATTTCTTATGCCAAGCACAGGGCCTGACATGTTCACTAATCATTCATTCAAAACAAATAAGTGACCATAAGAGTACAAATTCTGCTCATTTAAGAGTACAACTTCTGGTCCTACTTCTCTGACCTCATAATATCTCTCTGTAAGTAACTATGTGTTTTTTTTAATGTTTATTTATTTATTTTGAGAGAGTGAGCAAGGGAAGAGCAGAAAAAGAGGGAGAGAGAGAATCCCAAGTAGGCTTTGTGCTAACAGCACGGAGTCCCATGAGGGGATCAATCTCACCAACCATGAGATCATGACTTAAGCAAAAATCAAGAGTCAGATGCTTAACTGACTGAGCCACCCAGGAGCCCCATCTGTAGGTAATACTTTGTAGGTGAGCAATCTGTAATCTCTTAATTGCTGTCCACCAGATTGAGCATTTTATTTTATTTTATTTTTTAAGTTTATTTATTTAATTTGAGAGAGAGAGAGAGAGAGAGAGAGCAAGCAGGGGAGGGGCAGAGAGAGAAAAGAGAGAGAGAGTCCCAAGCAAGCTCTGGTTGTGTTGTCAGTGCAGAGCCCAACACAGGGCTTGATCTCATGAACCTTGAGATCATAAACTGAGTTGAAATCAAGATTCAGATGCTTAACCATTTGGGCCACCCAGATCTCCCCACATTGAGCATTTTATTTTATTTTATTAAAAAAAATTTCTAAATGTTTATTTACATTTGAGAGAGAAATAGAGAGACAGAGCATGAGCAGGGGAGGAGCAGAGAGAGAGAGAGAGAGAGAGAGAGAGAGAGAGAGAGAGAGAATTTGAAGCAGGTTCCAGACTTTGAGCTGTCAGCACAGAGCTGGATATGGGGCTCAAACTCACGAGCCTTTAGATCATGACCTGAGCTGAAATCGGATGCTTAACTGACTGAGCAACGAGGCACCCCTCAGATTGAGCATTTTAGATTATACATCATTTAAAATGTCTTGGTTACCCATCTTTTATATACCCTTGACAATGTTGCATATTTCTTCGACAGCATCCATTCTTTATTCTTTATGCTCTGTTATCTCCCTGAACAAGATTTTTATTATGTTTAACAAAACCAAATTATATGACATAGCAGTCTCTTTGAAACTATTCTTCTTCATGTTCAGTCTTGAAATGAAAAAAAAAAAGTTCTATGTTAATTTAAAAATATCCAGTAGTCTCTATGAATACTAGTGAGTAGAAAGAGACCACATTTGGACTCCTCCAGTCCAGTGCCATCTCCCATTATTGCAATACACCTGAGACATCTGTGTACTTAATTCCTGTTTTTAAAATGTACTTTCTGTCTATACAATACACTAAAATATACTGCAGTATGTCTCTGGCTCTGAGACATCTGGAAGAGGTTCTCATGATGCTGAAGCTCTTACTATTGCTTTATGTCAATTTACCTTAACAGAAAAATAATTCTATGAAGCAATGACATTGGGGAGTGGCCCAGGTAGTTTGAATTCTAGGGTCTCTCTAATGTTCTGGTACAACCAAATAACTTGACCTCACAGGATTTTTCTCTCTCATCTCCCCCTCAAGAAGATAACAACAAGGCCAAGTGAATGAGTGACAATTCAGTTACAGGAAACCTCTGATTTAATGTACCTTGTCCTCCTCACTCCCCTATTCCCATGCCAACCACATCCTGTTTTACCACCTGAACCCTCTGGCTTTGACCAGGTCTGAGAACCTCAGACCAAGCCACCACCTTTCTAGGTAAGCTTAAGGTTGCAGTTGTCATAATATCATAGAGTTTAGAGTCATGAATAATTTGTTAAACAAAGACATTCTTTTTTTTTTTTTGAGGATTTATAATATATAGTTTAATATATTTTTTTTAACCTTTATAGTTTATTGTCAGGTTGGTTTCCATATAACACCCAGTGCTCTCCCCCACAAGTGACCTCCACCAAGACCATCACCCCCCTTTACCTTTCCCCCTTCCCCTTCCCCCCT
>CM053577.1:116197290-116220953 GCA_028646485.1 Cryptoprocta ferox
GGATCAGTTCTAGTAGGCTTCTGGTGGAGTTGATCGGGTTTTCCATGTAGATTATCATGTCATCTGCGAAAAGTGAAAGTTTGACTTCATCTTTGCCGATTCTGAAGGTTTTGAAGGTCCCTAGTCTGTGTATCAATAGCTTCTTTGATGTTTTTTTCATGTCCAGCAATTAATTTTATGACAATTTTTCTAAATTCTTGTTCAGTTATGTTGTTTAAGCCTGTTTTGAGCAGTTCTGTGGCTGTGACTTCTTCCTGGAGTTGCTTTAGAGGAGAGTTCTTTCATTTCATCATTTTGGCTAGCTTTCTGTCTCTTGTCAGTTTTAAAAGCTCGTTATGCCCTCTGCACCTGTTAATATTGCTCTATTAAAGGAGGCTCATTGAGTGTCCAGGGCCTGTCGTTTCAGGAAGTGGTCTTTTAATGACGTCTCTTGGTTTCTCTTGTTGTGTCTTTGATTATTTTATTTCCCTGGTCAGTGATATCTGGGACTCTCCACCACGTGTACTTTGGCTTGTTTCTTGAGGTAGCCCTGAAAAGGAAACAGACTAGCATATAGGGAACAAAAGCATGCACACGCACAGACAAATCAAACAAACAAGCAAGCCAAAAGGGGAAAGGATTAAAGAAAAAGAAAGGAATGGAACGAAAAGAAAGAAGAGAAGAGAAGAAAAGAGAGAAGAAAAAGAACCAAAAACAAAAAGAAAAAGAAAAACAAGGTGGGGACAGAGACAGGAAAAAACTGTGGACAGTCTAAAAGCATATATCCAGGCAAGAGGAGAAATAAGAATATGCTAAGGGACATGTATCTGGATGGCAGCAGAAACAGAGAAGTTAAGAAAAAAGGAGAAAAAAAAAAAAGACAACTCCCCTGCGCGGATGGGCGTGGTTGGGCGTCAGATCAGGTCTGGGGGAGGGCTGCTCTCTCCGAGGCCCCGCCTTGGTGGTTGCAGAGAAAGTATGGCGCCGCTTCAAAGCCTTGTTAGAACCAAGCGTTGCAAGCCTCTTTTCTGAGTCCGATCTCCCTGTGCCTCGGGCGTGCCAAACTGTATTCTCCAAGCTCCGCCTCACTTCCAAATCCCAGTCCATGCAGTTCAATACCATCACCGGGGATGAGATGCGTTCCTGCTGGCGGCCGGCCTCCCAGCCCGGCTTGCGCTGCCCTTTTCGCGGAGCCGCCGCCGCCGCTGCCGCAGCGGCTTTTCAAGGAGCCTTTTGTGATGCCACCACCGCTTTTCGCACCGCCTCCGCCTTTGTCTGTGCCGCCGCCTTTCAAGGTGCGGCTTGGAATGGATGCCGCTGCCCCTGTGCCCAAGGAAGAATTCGCTGGCCAGATGGGACGGATTTCTCTCCCCGTGCCCAGCCGTTATATACGGGGAGACGGGCGAGTTTTTCCTCCCTTAGAGATGGTTCTAGGTGCGTTTTCCATCTCTCTTTCTCTTCCCCTGGTCTCTCCGGGGCACAGCGTGCTCTCCCTGTCTTGGGCTGGGGCTCCTTCCCCTTGCACCACCGGGACCCGCTCGTCCCCTAATTTCCCAGATCACAGTCACTCACTCAGGCATCTTTGAGGTTGTCTTCTTTCTGGCGTCTGTTTCTTCTTTCCCCCACCTGCAAATCTGAGTTTTATCCCTTCAGTCCTTCTCAGTTCAATCCATGCGGGTGTGCACGGATTACAGAGCTCCCTGCTTCTCTGCCATCTTGCTCGCTTCCTCCCTGATTTTCTTTTTCAACGTTACTTTCGCTCTTCAGGGTCTTTTGTGGTTCCATACAAATTTTAGAATTGTTTGTTCTAACTCTATGAAGAATACTGGTCTTATTTTGATAGGGATTGCATTGAATATGTAGATTGCTTTGGGTAGTATTGACATTTTAACAATATTTGTTCTTCCAATCCATGAGGATGGAATGTTTTTTCCATTTCTTTATGTCTTCAGTTTCTTTCATAAGTGTTCTATAGTTTTCAGTATATAAATCTTTTACCTCTGTGGTTAGGTATATTCCTAAGTATTTTATAGGTTTTGCTGCAAGAAAAAATGGGGTCAATTCTTTGATTTCTCTTTCTGGTGCTTCATTATTGGTGTATAGAAATGCAACCAATTTCTGTATGTTGATTTTATATCCTCCGACTTTGCTGGGATCATGTATCAGTTCTAGCAATTTTTTGGTGGTCTTTTGGGTTTTTACATACAATATCATGTCATTTGTGAAGATCAAAAGTTTGAATTTTTCCTTGATGATTTGTATGCCTTCTATATGTTTTTGTTGTCTGATTGCTGAGGTTAGGACTTCCAGTACTATGTTGAACAATAGGGGTGAGAGTGGACATCCTGTCATGTTCTTGACCTTAGGGGGAAAGCTCTGTTTTTCTCCATTGGGGATGAAATTAACTCTGGGTCTTTAATATATGGGCTTTATGATGTTGAGGTATGTTCCTTCTATTCCTACTTTCTTGAAAGTTTTTATCAAGAAAGGATGCTGTATTTTGTCAAATGCTTTTTCTGCATCTATTGAGAAGATTATGTGGTTCTTATACCTTCTTTTATTAATGTGATGTATCACGTTGATTGATTTGTGGATATTGAACCACCCCTGCAGCCCTGGAACAAATCCCACTTGATTGTGGTGAATAATACTTTTAACGGATTATTGGATTCGATTTGCTATCTTCTTGAGAATTTTTGCATTCACCGTCATCAGGGAAATTGGTTTGTAATTCTCCTTTTTAGTGGAGTCTTTGGTTTTGGAATCAAGGTAATGTTGGCCTCACAGAATGAGTTTGGACGTTTTTCCTTCCATTTATACTTTTTGGAACAGCTTCAAAAAATAGGTATTAACTTTTCATTAAATGTTTGGTAGAATTCCCCTGGGAAGCTATGCAGCCCTGGACTCTTGTTTGTTTTGAGATTTTTGATTTCATCAACATTTTCAGAGATTTTTCTATTTCTTTACTGGTTATGGGTCTGTTAAAATTTTCTATTTCTTCCTATTTCATTTTTGGTAGTTTATTTGTTTCTAGGAATTTATCCATGTATTCCAGATTGCCCAATTCTCTGACATATAATTGCTCATAATATTTTCTTATATTGTTTGTATTTCTGCAGTGTTGGTTGTGATCTCTCCTCTTTCATTCGTGATTTTATTTACTTGGATCCTTTCCTTTTTTATTTTGTCAAGTCTGGGTGAGTTTTATCCATTTTGTTAATTCTTTCAAAGAACCAGCTCTTAGTTTTGTTGATCTATTCTACTGCTTTTAAAAAAATACATATTTCATTGATTTCTGTTCTAATCTTTATTATTTACTTTCTTCTTCTGGTTTTGGGCTTTATATGCTGTTTTTTCCCCACCTCCTTTAGGTGTAAGGTTATGTTGTGTATTTAAGACATTTATTCCTTCTTAGGGAAGGCCTGAAATGCTATATATTTCACTTTTTTGACAGCCTTTGCTGCATCCCAGAGGTTTTGGACTGTCATGTTTTCATCTTCATTACTTCCATGTATTTTTTTGTTTCTTCTTTAACTTCCTGGTTAACCCATTCATTCTTTAGTAGGATGTTCTTTAATCTCCAAGTATTTGTGGTCTTTCTTAATTTTTTCTTGTGGTTGATTTCGAATTTCATAGCACTGTGTTCTGAAAATATGCATGGTATGATTTTGATCTTTTTGTACTTGTTGAGGGCTGATTTGCGACCCAGTATTGTGATCTATTCTGGAGAATGTTCCATGTGCACTCAAGAAGAATGTGTATTCTGCTGCATTAGGATTAAATGTTCTGAATATATTTGTTAAGTCTATCTGGGCCAGTGTGTCATTCAAAGTCATTGTTTCCTTGTTGATTTTTTGCTTACATGATCTGTCCATTGCTGGAAGTGGGTGTTAAAGTCCCCTACTATTATTGTATTATTATCAGTAAGTATATTTATGATTAATTGATTTATATATTTGAGTTGTCCAATTTGGGGACAAAATGTGTATAATTGTTAGATCTTCCTGGTAGATAGACCCCTTAATTACAATATAATGCTATTCTTCATCTCTTGCTAGTCTTTGTTTCAAAAACTAGTTTGTCTCATATAAGTATGGCTACTCTGGCTTTCTTTTGGTGACCATTAGCATGATAGATGGTTCTCCATCCCCTCACTTTCAATCTGAAGGTGTTCTCAGGTCTAAAATAAGTCTCTTGTAGGCAGCATATAGATGGGTCTTATTTTTTTTTAATCCATTCTGATATCCTGTCTTTTGATTGGAGCATTTTGCATGTAGAGTGATTATTGAAAGATATGAATTTAGTGCCATTGTGTTGCCTGTAGAGTTGGTGTTTCTGGTGATGCTCTCCTGTCCTTTCTGGTCTTTGTTGCTTTTGGTCTTTTTTGTTTTGTTTTGTTTTGTTTTTTCTCCACTCAGAAAGTCTCCCTTAAAATTTCTTGCAGGGCTGATTTAGTGGTCATGAACTTCTTTAGTTTTTGGTTTTCTGGGAAACCCTTTATCTCTACTTGCATTCTGAATGACAGCCTTTCTGGATAAAGAATTCTTGGCTGAATATTTTTCTGATTCAGCCTGTTGAATATATCCTGTTGCTCCTTTCTGGCCTGCCAAGTTTCTGTGGACAGATTTGCTGCAAACCTGATCTGTCTTCCTTAGTAGGTTAAGGACTTTTTTCCAAACCTTGCTGCTTTCATAATTCTTTTTTTTTTTGTCTGTGTATTTTGTGAATTTGACTATGATATGCATTGGTGATGGTTGGTTTTTATTAAATCTAAGGGGAGTTCTCTGTGCCTCTTGGATTTTGATGTCTGTGTCCTTCCCCAGATTAGGAATGTTTTACTGCTATAATTTGCCCACGTAAACCTTCTGCCTCTTTTTTCTCTCTCTTTGTCTTCTGGGACTCCTATTTTATGAATGTTATTCCTCTTTAATAATTTGCTGAGTTCTCTTAAGTTTTGTATTGTGATATTTTGCCTTTCTTTCCCTATTTTTTTCTGGCTTCATTATTTTTCATAATTTATCTTCTGTATCACTGATTTGCTGCTCTGCTTCATCCATCCTTGCTGTTACAGCATTTATTTGAGATTGCATCTTGGTTAAAGCATTTTTAATTTCAGCCTCACTATATTTTAATTCTTTTATCTCTGCAAAAAAAGGATTCCCTGGTGTCCTCTAGTCCTTTATGCTTTTTTCCCCCCAGCTACTATTGTTATAATCATGGATTTAAATTCTAATTCAGACATCTTACTTATACCTGTGTTGAGTAAATTCCTGGCTGTCATTTCTTCCTGTTCTTTCTTTTGGGGTGAATTCCTTTGTCTTACCATTTTGGAGGAAGAAAAAGTTAATAAAATAAAAAATTGAAATTAAAAAATGAAAAGCAAAACAAAACAATCAAATGAAGTAAGCTAGATCCTAGGTGTGTTTCAGTCTGCTTTTTGAGAGAAGCTTGATAGAAGGGGGAAAAAGAGAAAGGAAAAAAAAACTTTAAAAAGTAATTTAAAATAAAAAAATAAAGAATAAAATAAGATAAAATAAAGAAAATATGACAGAATAAAACATTTTAAAAATTTAAAAAGTTTGTTCTCTCTGTATCCAAGAAAGAGAAAGAAAAGAAAGAAAGCAAAAAGAAAACATAAGCAAAAACAGAAGCAAAGAAAATGGACAAACAAATAAATAAACAAAATGAAACCTTAATGAAGTTACATCCAGTTTCCTCTGGAACTGAGACTTTGCAGCAGATGGAAGGGATTTGGTCTTCTGTGGGATATGCCTGGAGGGCGCCAGTGGGTGGGGCTTTGTTTAAAGGCTCTGTGCTCCACTTGGCTTAGCTCAGTGGGGTCAATTCATGTGCATGTGCGCTAGAGGTGAAATGTCTTTGCCCAGCTTTCTAGTCTCTGGCATGGGAATTCGTGCCCCCATAGACACACAATCAAGCATCCTTCCTTTGTCTCAGGCTTCTGTCACCTCCCTGCCTTTATCCTCTCTGTGTCCACGCTGTCTGCCTGCCAAGTGGCACTTCTCTCCAGAATTTTATCCCAGATGCAGCTTGGACCCGTGCTGATTCTATGGGGAAGGGTCTGAGCAATGACTGGTGCTGGCTAGTCCCAGAAAACATTTACATGATCTCATAGGGGCAGAGGCTCAGAGATTATGGTAAATCACAACACACAGTCTGCACCAAGTTTCACTGCACTCTGATGTCTGTCTCAACATCAGCAAATGTGGCTGTTCTCTGTGGTCTGCTGGGACCTTTGCCCTTCCAGAGGCTGTATTGCTTCTTTCAAATGCACACCAATCAGGGAAACCACTTCTCCCAGTGTGGCACATGGATCCCTCAAACCATGCTGCCTGCTCCTAGGGATTCATCCTACTTCCCAACTGGAGCGTTGCCAGGCACTGAGCTCTGCAACTTCCAACTTTGTGCTCCACTGTTTATAGAATCCTGGCTATATTGAAACCCTCTCCTTTCTCCCCATCAATGGTTTTGGGGGAAAGATTTCTTGTCCAGTCCCCTGAGAGTGTTTTCATTCTTTTTCTCTCTCTTTCTCTCCAACTACTTTCAAGGGGAGTGCTTTTCTTCCATGATTCCAATGTGCTTCACTTTACCCTTTCTCTTTCTCTCTCTGTACTCTCTCTGTGAAAATGGATCCCTATTCTCCATGGCTCCGTGGCTTTTCTCTCCCCCATGTCACCTCTCTGCACCACATACCTGCCAAATTCTCAGGCTTAAATTACGCAGATTGTTGCACTAATCCCCAGATCAATTTCCTAGGTGTTCAAAATGGTTTGATGGTGATCTAACTGCATTTCAGGGATGAAACAAGCCCAGGGTCCCCATACTACTGTACCATCTTAACTATTCCTGGTGTCATGCATTCTATGACAAACTTGTAACAACACATATCCACCATCAGAGTATCATACAGAGTAGTGTCACTGCCCTTAAAAATCCTCCGTGCTCTGCCTATTCATCTTGCCCTCCCCCAACTTCTGGAGGCCACTCTTTTTTTTTTTTTTTTTTTTTTTACTGTCTTCATAGTTCCGCCTTTTCTGAAAATAACAATGCAATTCAAAAAAGAAGATATACAATATTTCTAGGTCTGGGGAAGAGAGAAAGGAATTGGCATATAAGCAGTTGGGTCCCCACCATTCTTTCCTGCTTTTCCTAATTTATTCTGCTTCTGGATTCACGTGTTCTCTGTGAGGTTTCAAGATGTTTTCATTCTGCTTTCAGGCACTGGACTTGCATGGAGGTTTCATGGCACTGTCTGTCTGTGGGCCAGATGGGCATATGTTGTTTTAAAGCATGTGATGTTGCTTGTTCTGCTTGCAACCAGAAACTCTTAGTTGAAGAGCCTTTAAAGTCCACTGATATTCCAAAGTAGAGCTTTCTAGTTCATAGTTCTCTGATGGGTACAGCCCATATCACTCCCTAGTTAGCTCAAATCTGTTCAAAATTCTCTTACTCGGGTGAAAAGAAATAGTTGGCTTCTTTGAAATTACTTTAGAAAAGGTGTAAAGTGGAGACCTATGGATGAGGAGTTCAAACACTTGCCTCCTCCTGAGCTTCCATAGTGCCTGTGTAGATGTAGATTCACTGATCAGCTTTGTCACTTGTATAACAAGCTATCTTCTCTTTTTTTTATTTAAAATTTTTTTATCATTTGTTTATTTTTGAGAGACAGAGCACAAGTGAGCGAAGGGCAGAGAGAGAGGGAGAAACAGAATCTGAAGCAGGCTCCAGGCTCTGAGCTGTCAGTATAGAGTCTGGCATGGGACTCGAACTCACAAGCCATGAGTTCATGACCTAAGCTGAAGTTGGACACTTAACAGACTGAGCCATGCAGGCTCTCCTCTATTTTTTTTTTAACTCATTTAGAGAGAGAGAGAGAGAGAGAGAGGGAGTGAGCAAGCAGAGGACGGGTAGAGAGAGAGGGAGAGAGAGAGAATCCCAAGCAGGTTCTACACTGTCAGCGCAGAGCCCAATGTGGGGCTCAAACTCACAAACCATGAGTTCATGACCTGAGCCAAAATCAAGAGTTGGACATTTAACCTACTGAGCCACCCAGGCACCCCATAACAAGCTAGTTTCTCAACAGAGTATTTATTGAATGTAGACTAGAAGGAAAAATGTCACTGGGCCACCTGGGTGGCTCAGTTGGTCAAGAATCTGACTCTTGGAAAAAAAAAAAAGAATCTGACTCTTGGTTTCAGCTCAGGTCATGATTTCATGCTTTGTGGGTTTGAGCCCCATATAAGGCTCTGTGCTGATAGCTCAGAGCCTGCTTGAGATTCTTTCTCCCTCTATCTCTGCCCCTCCCCTGCTTTCTCTCTCTCTTTCAAAACAAATAAATAAAAACTTAAAAAATAATTTTTAAAAATATTTTTTAATGTTTGTTTTTGAGAGAGAAAGAGAGAGACAGAGTGTGAGCAGGGGGAGGGGCAGAGATAGGGGGAGACCACAGAATCCGAAGCCGGCTCCAGGCTCTGAGCTGTCAGCACAGAGCCTGACAGGGCTCTAACTCACAAACCGTGAGATCATAACTTGAGACAAAGTCGGACACTTAACCAACTGAGCCACCCAGGCGTGCCCAAAAATAATTTTTTAAATAAAGAAAAACCATAACCTTTTTTCTATAAACCAAATATCAGGAGTCTTGACTGACTAGATTACTGATAAAAAGTCTGAAGACTAACAAACAAACAAATAAAACATCCTGACCCTGAAGTAGAAGGAAGGCCAGATTGCTGCTAGGGATGGGTGAAATATTTCAGGAAGTTAGATCCCCTTTCTGGTGGAGAAAATGCCCCTTGACATTTTAAAAAACCTTCTCCTTGACTTGGTCCTATGTTCAGATTGTATCATATTAATAAGTAACCATGAAATTTTTACCCATATGTATAAAGCATAATGCATTTACACGAGGAAGGATCACATTAAAGGAATAATACTCAAACTTGGAAGACTTTGAACTCTCATTTGAAGAAAAAAATTTTTTAAAGCATTGTAAGATTGCTTTTATAAAGGAATTGTAACTCTAGTAAACAATCAGCTCTGCAGGAATTAAATGCTGGTGCGTTGCAGAAAAAGGATGTTCAAAACCATTTTGTTTCCCCAATAGGTGAAGGATATTTCAAACCACTTTTGTGTCTTTCTAAATAATTTTTGCACAAGAAATATTCCTCATTTCTACAAATAGCAGGCTTGAAAGCATAGTGTGAGACTGCCTTGTAAGACCCTTCTTTTACAGATAAGGAAAGAGATCGAGAGATGCTAACTCTTTCCTGAGATTGTAGGCCTAGTATACTTCAGCCCTGAGGCTGGGGTCATGTCTCCTCAGTCCCAGGCTTTTTATACTATACCATGTTTCTCTATTTTGGGGGGAGAGAAATTGTTAATTATTGTTAATGTCTGTTCTCAATGCAGCCATAACCAATGTATGTGTAGTCCACAGCACAGGGAATCCAGCCTGCTGGTTTCCTTTCTCTATCTTTAGCCAAAAAAAAAAAAAAAAAAAAAAAAAAGGAAAGTGGGTGGAATAGCAAACATTATATGAACTGCCTTTCCAGAGAAGATATATGCAACATATTAAGCATATTTTGGCTATTTCCATTCTCAGTGCATTTATGTCACATGGGACTTGACAAAGGAGCCCTTCCAGAGTGAATATTCTGGGATCTGTGTTGCCTTCCTCCATACATAAGATGCCAGGTATCCAGAGGGAATGTGCCTCCCCTAGGCTTTACCTTTTCCTGAAGAAGCTGTCTACTTTCAACAGACTACAATCTTAAGATTTCCCTCTAAGCCGCATTTACCTAGGAAACCCTATTTGAATGCCCAAGTGTATTAACCATGTCTTTTATCATCTGTCCAGGGTGGATTTGCTTTGCTATCTGGGGCTTCGCTGACCCTGGAAAGACTGTCCCTTTAAGTGCTAGTCAATTCCTAGAGATAGCAACACCAAGAGTGCACTTTTCAAATGCAAAGCAACCCATCCAGAGCCCACACTCCCAGTTATCTGTTTTATCAGGCTCTAGTACTCTAGGTCACTCTGTACCTGCTTTATCAGGCTGTGGTACTCTAGGTCACTCTGTACCTGCTTTACTAATTCCAAGACCAAGTACCAAACAACCAGGGATGCCTCTCTGTCTCAGAGCCTGCTGAAATGATTCAAACCAGCTAATCTTAAATCTGCTTACCCCACCTTACCTGATCCTTCCTTCAGAAGCTACAATAACATGTTTCCCCTTTGCTTCCTGCAACCGTGATGCTTCCCCACGTGACCCTGCATGACATGGCATGCCCCTCCTCTTGAGATCTGTGAATAACAAGCTATCTTTTTGAGGGCAGTAACATCCTGATCTGTTGGCCTTATTATACCCCAAATTTTCTATTAATACACTATGCTTGAGGACACAAGAGATGCCAACATCCAGATTGGCAAATTATTTGCCCTTACACTTAGGTAGTTTATGTGCCAGACCAGGCTCAACCTGGGGCATTTCATGCCTTAAAGGCAAGTTTCTCCTCTGGCACGTTTGACTAAACCTGGTCAGCCACACTTCTGATCATCCCCAGAGCTGCCTTTTCTGAAAGGAGTTTACATATCAGCCAAGTTCTAGTACAAGGGAAAAAAATCATTTCAAAATCTATTCTAGTGGCTTTCTCCACCTTTAATCTCTTGGGCTCTTAATTTAAATTCCTTTCTATTAATGTGAGCTGGGTGGGGGCCGAAATCCTGAACCTGAGTCATCCTGTCTCCACCCTGGACTCAGGCGCCTGACATGAATAATATCCTCTCTCTCCATTACCTTGAAAAAGCAGTTGCCAAGCTGTGAGCACAAGCAAGCTCTAGGACAGAACTGACCTGGGTTCAAATGAAGGTAAACAACTGCTTGTTTTTCTTTGCAAGGGGACAAGGAAGTAGACAAAGAGAATGCATGGCTTCCATGGAGTAGACAGATAAGAGAAAGTTAATAGAGACTATAAGCAATGGGCCAGACAAGTCCGGCTTAAAATCTTCACTCTCACCCTGATTAGCTGTGTGATCTCAGACAAATTATTTAACCTCTCTGAACCTCAGCTTCTTTGTTAGTAAGATGACAAAATAAGAGAAAAATAAGAAGTAACATTTTCTGCATAATTTTGATGTATCATTGTTTTCGGTGTTTTCTATTATTAACTAATTGAATGATAGTTAAATGTGATGTAGGTCCTATTGTATGAATGAAGAAACTGGGTGAAGAGGTTAGGATGTATATGCACACAGCCTGCTGTGTTCAGGTGTTCAGGTGCACCTCATGACCATGGCAGCATGTGTGTAGAATAATGCCAGCCTATGGTCAACACCCATTGCTATCATTGACTGGTAGGGACTGGAAGCTATTCTTCATTATAAGCAACAGGTGTTAGTGTTTTTTGGGAACAAAGCTGCTCTCATTTGTGTGGTTACACTCAGTGTGCCAATTCCTCCTCCTCATGGTTTCCTTCCAGTCTACTTCCCCAGAGCTAGAAGGACATGAGCTTGGTTCCAGTAACTGCTCCTACTATGAGCTCACTGAGGGAGAAGAGTTCAGACCTGGCTGGGAGTGGGGCAGGTGTCCTTACATCCTGACCCCAAGAGAGGTCTGTAAATCCATAAGCATTACCCTTGGCCATCACCTGTCCCCAAGCTGCTCCAGTGTCCCACAGCCATGGTCTCATTGCAGAAACTGTCTAATTGGTTCTCAAACTCTTCCTTACCTTCATTCAACTTTAAGTTCACCCTTGTCCTCTCAGTAATGTCTCATTGGAGAAGCTATTCTCATGAAGAGGTATGGGTCATGGATAGCTGAATCTCAGAGGAAGGAAGGTAGAGAAAGTGATGTGTGATCAGCCCCATCACCAGCCCAGGGTAAACAGTGTGGGTACTCAGGTTCAGTCCTATCAGGCGTGCAGCAGCATCTTCACAACAGAGGCTGGGATGGCACTGACCAGAATGATGGAGTTATGTGGAAAGCATGGGAGGTCACTGCACATGGGCACAGCAGAAATGGGGTGGAAAACAAAAGTCCTGTTACTTGTAACATAAACTTATTCTTCCAAAGTCATGGGTAGTGTGGGGATATGGTGATAAGTACATAAATTAAAGATTCTCTACAAGCTGGACTGGTGGTGTTCGAGGTTCAAAGCACAGGAGGAGGAGCTTGGATTTGACCTTCAGCCCCACCACTTCATCTGCTTTGGTGGGATCCATCCTAATGGTCCCTTTGGGACTCACATTTGTGACTAGGGTATATTCATGATAGAAGGTGCAGCTGAATGCTCAAGGGCACTTTCATGCATTGCTTCAGAATAAGGTGATTAAATTAGTAGTACCTGGGCAGAAACACCAATGCCTGTGTTTTTCTAGCTTCATGCTGCCTTTGAAAATTGAGAGACTCAATTATCACTAGTTGGTACAGATTCCTCATCAGATTAGTTAGGAGAATTAGGACATACCACTAGAGAGCCATGTGAGAAAATCAGAGTTTTGGAAGTTGAATCATATTTCAAATACATTGTGTAAGACTTCTGTTTAACGTAAAACTCTCTGTTTGGCCGCGGAGGCGGGTGTGACCTTCAGGCGCCCAAACAAGAGCTACTCACTATCTCAACACTCCCCCACCCGGGGACTTTCAAGGGAACCATTCACCTAAATTTTCCGCCCTGAACAACGGCCATGTCCTCACCTGGAATACTTCATACTCCCCCCCCCGCCCCCTCCCGGCCCCAGCCAACGCCATAAAAAATGCCCTACCCCACTCCCGGGTGTGACTTCCCTGGCCCCTTTCTGTACGGACCAGGGAACCTCACCCGAGAGAGCTCCCAATAAAGGCTTTTTTACTTCCATATCTGGCCTTGGTTTCTGCATCGCGTTCGCTACATTACATTTGGTGCCAAAACCCGGGAGGAGTTTTGAGTCCCCAACCTTGGTTGGGGGCCACTCCTCTCCCTCAACAAGGACCTCACCTCTCCAAATATTTTGACAGGGTAAGAGCTTGTATGAGTGGAATATGTGTGTATGGGTGACTCCACTGGATTTTCTCCTACAGAGTCTGACTGGGCCCCAACCTGTGGTTCCGTGGTGACCTCATAAGACTCAAGGCAGAATCAGGCCCAGGGCCTGATCCGTGTCGGGGGCTTATAGCGACCGGCCAAAGCCAAGAGGCACCTAATTCCCCTCTAGGGGAGGGCCAGAAGGGCAAACTGATTTACCCCTCCCCTTCCTTGTTTGTTTGTCTATCCTCCCTGTTTTAAAGGGACAGTTGGCTGATTTCTTCCCTGGTCTCCCACCCTCTCCCGGGACCCCTGTCCACAAATGCGGCCGCATCAGGGATATCCCCTGTCATTTTTGACTCCGGGCCTGGTCGACTGGGGAGACGTCTTTAGTCCTCCACTGCTCTTTCTCTCTCCTCCGTCCGGAAACGGAGTCGCAGACTCAGGAACGCCTGTCATCTGTCTCCGTTTGCTGAGTGAAAAGACCATGGGGACAACTCATTCTAAATTCGACCCAAAGACCCCCTTGGGTTGCCTTCTTGTTAATTTTGACCGGTTGGGATTTTAGAAGGATCTTAGGTGTAAACGCCTCATCTTTTTCTCCACTGAGGCCTGGCCCCAGTACAAACTAGACAACCAGTCTCAATGGCCGCCCGAGGGGACCTTCAACTTAAACATTTTAGTGGATCTGGACAATTTCTCTCAGAGGATGGCTAAATGGCCTGAGGTCCCATATATTCAGGCCTTCTGGGATCTATGCTCTCGCCCCTCCCTCTACTCCTCAATCCCCTACCAGAGAGGCCGAAAACAATCCGTCACCTCTCTCCGACCCTCCCGAAATTCTGTCACTTTCCCTTCTCCGCCCTATGCCACCCCCATACCCTGGTCCTGATCCCCCACCTCCTTAGGTCCCCCCTCTACAAGCTGCCCCACCACTACCTACACCACCCACCTCCATACCCCTCACTCCTCTACCGGCCCCACTATAATCCCTGATTCCCCACCCATGGCCACCCAGACCCTCTCCCAAATGACCCCAGACCTTAACCTCATCTGCCCTCTTAGGGAGGTCGCTGGGGCTGAAGGCGTGATCCGGGTCCACGTCCCTTTCTCTACCCAAACCCTGCTATTTTTCTCAACCACCTTACTAAGGCGCTCACTCAATATAGACCCCACTTCCCCTACCAGAGCCACAGTTCTCGCTACCCACTTCACAGTCAATCAGCTCCAGACATCCGTAAAAAGCTAAAAAGGGCAGAAGAGGGCCCACAAACCCCAACACAGGACTTGGTGAAAATGGCATTTAAAGTCTTTAACGCTCAGGAGGAGACGGCCGACCTGTCGCCAGGCTCACATAAAACAGAAGGTAGCACTTCAAACCCAGGCCTTGGTGGCAGCCCTGAGACCGGCAGGCCCCGGGGGCCGACAAATGGGAGTCCCCACAAAGTCCACTCCGCCAGGGGCTTGCTTCAAATGTGGTAACGAGGGCCACTGGGCCCGCCAATGCCCCAACTCGGGGACCCCAACTAGGCCCTGCCCAGCCTGCCGACAGATGGGGCACTGGCAGTCAGATTGTCCTTCGGTCAGATCGTCATCGGCGCCTCCATGGGGGACCATCTGGGACCATCTGACCAGACAATCCCCTCACTTGAGCCCCTCGGGTTGGTGGACGACTGATGAAGCCCGGACTTGAGGACCGCCCCCCCCCTTACTATCGCCGAGCCCAGGGTAACGCTCCAGGTAGCAGGTAAGTAAGTCCATTTCCTTCCTCATGTACACGGGGGCTACTTTTTCAGTCCTGCTGTCTCACTTGGGCCCTACTCTCCCTTCACCAGTCTCAGTAGTGGGGATTGATGGCACCTCCTCTTGTCCAGTTAAAATCTTCCACTCTCTTGCTCACTCGATGGATTTCCCTTCTCTCACTCCTTCCTTGTTATTCTGTCATGTCCCGTTCCTCTCCTGGGACATGATCTCCTCCAAAAACTGGGGGCCTCCATTTATATCCGCCCCCTTTCTGCTTGAACCACTCTCTTACTGATGCCTCTTCTTTCTCCGGATCTCGACTCTCACATCCCTTCCCTCCCTGACCCCGTCAACCCATCTGTTTGAGACACTTCCAAACCAGTGGTCGCTACTCACCACCAACCCATCCACGTTCACCTTAAACAGGGAGCTAGCTTTCCCTCAAGGGCCCAATTCCCCATATCAGAAGTCCATAGATGGGGCCTTAAGCCTATCATTACCCATCTATTAGAACAAGGACTCCTTATTCCTACTAACTCCCCTTACAGTACCCCCATTCTTCCTGTCTGCAAACCCTCAGGGGCCTACTGGCTGGTCCAGGACCTCCACCTCATAAATGAGGCGACAGTGCCCCTACACCCAGTAGTCCCCAATCCTTATACCCGCCTCCCGACCAAAACCCCGACCACCGATGAGACCCCACTCTGCCCCTCTCCAGCAGGAAGCAGCCAGATTTGAGTTGGGGCCCATCATACCAAAAAGGTCAGGATGTTTGGCCTCGGAGACAGGTGTGACCTTCAGGCACCCAGACAACAAGAGCTACTCACTATCTCAACACTCCCCCACCCAGGGACTTTCAAGGGAACCATTCACCCAACGTTTCTGCCCTGAACAATGGACACATCCTCACCTGGAATACTTCATACCGCCCCCCCCAACACCAAGCCAATGCCGTAAAAAACGCACTACCCCACTCCCAGGTGTGAATTCCCTGGCCCCTTTCTGAATGGATCAGGGAACCTCGCCTGAGAGTGCTCCCAATAAAAGCTTTTTTACTTCCATATCTGGCCTTGGTTTCTGCACTACATTCACTACATTGTACTCTCTTATAATATGAGGAATAATTTCACAGCATAAGTAGGAGCTCCCTCCTTAACACAAAACCTACCGCTATCAGCTAGATTTTCCCAAATCTTTAAGTTTCCAGATGTGACAGTATATAAACTTCTCAAAAACTACTCATGGAGTAAAACATAATTGCAAAAATATGGAAAATTTTCTTATTGCTCCTTTTCTTATTAACAAGGTAAATCATAAACTTACATTGCTTGAATGAGTGAGAGATGGTGCCCTGATGCCTTTGAAGTTGTCCTGGATGGAATGGCAAGATGTGTTAAGAGTGAAAACACAGCCTCACTTTGTAAAGGATGAAACTGTGGAAGATAAAATCTTCGGAGTCAGCAAAGATGACTTTGATGGGTTTGATTTCCAACTTCACCCTAAATAGCAAGCCTATATTAGGCAAGTTTTATAATCCTGTGAGCCTCAGTTTCTTCATCTTTAAAATGAGACTAGTAATTCTCTTATAGGCTTACTTTGAAGATTTTGATCAATAACCAAAAAGAAGTGGTCAATTAATATTAGTTTTCCCCTTTTCCCTTACCAAACATGTTTTAGATGAAACAGTAGAAAGGGGCACAGGTCATCTAACACACCCCAGCTTCTCTATGATGAAGAAGGGTACACAGGCAGCCAGTACAAGGTGCTCTTTCCTGCATCTCTAGCATATTTTTATTTTCTTCTCCCTTGTCCCTTGCTGACCAGATTAAATAAATATCCAACCTAGTAAATGCTTTCAAAGTACACAAAAGATGGTGAAGGAAAAATACCAGCTAGAAAACATTCCTAAATTTTTTCATTTTTCTTTGTGAGTTGAGTCCTGGGCTTGTTTATTCCCTAGGCCTCCACATCCTCATATGTGAAATGGCCCCTGAGATGCCTTTCATTTTGAGCTTTCTATGATCTGTTCTCACTTGCTCTCTTGCCTAGGTAATGTTCTAAGCCCTTTAGCTCTTTAACTCACTTATCTTGATAACAACATGTGAGGTAGTCACCATTGTTCTCCCTTTCACAGATAAGGAAACTGAGGCATAGAAGGACGAGTAATGTGCTCAAGCTTAGAATGAGCAAGTGGCAGAGTGAGATCCAAGCCAAGCAATCTAGATCCAGAGTTTACCCTCATTGTGCTGTGTGCCTCTCCACTAAAGTCCAAATAAGAAAACTAAAGTCAGAGAGGCCTAACTTCATGATATTGACCCGAGCAGGGTATTTGAACCACAGTTTCTCTTGGAGAGAGACATGTGGCCCATGGACTTCTTTAGAAATCACTCCTTCCCTTGTTTTTCTGATGAAACTAAAATTTAATCACTCATTCCTTGATCTTGCGACTATGCATGTGGCTTGAGACCCTGCAACACAAATTTGGTGGGAGTAGGATAAAGTTGGGAAGGGGCTGCATCCACAACTGGGACTTTGTATGGACAGAGCCCACGGAAAGCACAGATGGATTCTCCAAGCCAACAGTGCACAAAGGGTTTAGTCAGGCAAGGCCAACACAAAGTGATCAGATGGCTCCTTAGGATCCTAAGAAGCAGTCTATGTGAGAAGCTAGCCTGAGTGGCAGTCAGCCCCAGGAAGTCCATATTCTGACCAGTAGCTGGCTACCATGAATAAAACTATTGCAGAAGGGTCTTGTTCTTCACTCCATTGGCAGTGCAGCACAACGTCTGAAACGTACTGAGCACTAAGTAACAGGAAGTCTGGCAGGACTTAACTGGGCTCCTAGCAACTCTTTGGGACCCAGGACTGGACCCAAGATCTAAAGAAGAACAGAGGATCGAGGGAGGTACTGAGAAAGGACTGTATGGACATTTGCAACAAATTGCTACGTGGGCACTGAGGACATAGGAAGGATGAGGCTGGACCTCTTAATCTGGGATCTAAGATGGGTGGCTCAGTTTCCAGCTCCACTGAATGATGAAGCCAAAGTTTCTGTTCATTTTATTCTTTGGAATTTTCCCAAGGACTGAGAGCATAAAGGATCTGCAGCAAGCAGATATAAGGGACTAAACATAGGTAACTGTAGAGGACAGAGCAAAAGAGACAATGCAGAGTCTGACACTGCCAAGTCGTCTTAGGTGGGCAATAGGTCGGCAGGAAGTTAATGGAGCATTCATGTAATAATTTTTACCTACAAGCAATAAGCATAACAGATACCAGGGAAACCTATATTTGAAAGACTATTTTTGAATTTTACAAATCCTAAAGAAGCCATTAACTGATCATTAGTGACTAGGTAATGCCTATAATTTAAAAGTATAGTGGGGTGCTTGGGGGCTCAGTTGGTTAAGTGTATGGCTCTTGATTTCAGCTCAAATCATGATTTCACGGTCATGAGATCGAGCTTCGCCTCAGGCTTTGCACTGAGCATGAAGCCTGCTTGGGATTCTCTCACTCCCTTCTCTGCCTGCCCCTCCCTTACTCAGGCACACACATGCTCTCTCTTTCTCAAAATAAATAAATAAATATAAAAAATAAATAAAAATATAGTTAATAAGTTTGAAATCAATTTAGTAGTCTTGACCAGTATTTATAAAAAATGGAACAAAGTACACTAGGAAATATCTATGCGTTCTACATAGTAAGATTGACTATTTTTTCATGAAACTTTGTTTCAATTTATATAGAGTCATCTGTGTGTTTCTACTGAGTTGTGCTCAAAATGTATTTATGATTGTGGATTTCGGTCAAAACAACTTGAGTCATTCCTCCAAGCATTTGCTGAGAGCCTGTGATGAGTCAGATTCTATGCAAAGAACAAGGGCTTTCAAAGCTCAGTTCTGCTCTAGGGTAAGCTTGGTGGGCAGAAGGAACTGACATGTGTTCAGTGTTCTATCAGGGGAAAGAGGAAAGCATCATAGAGGCAGGAGGGACAAAATAATGGGGATTTCAGGATATATAGGAATGCTGGGGAAGCTCTAGCAAAAGGTTAACATTATATATTGTACCTATAGCTTGCATATTCACTATTTCCCAAACATTCTGATTACATTTGAACTTTCTATAGGGCATCAGATCTTATGCCATTCTCTTTGAGTGGACATCTAGTATGACCTCACAAAGACCCAAGAACTAGAACTGTCTTGGAATTAAATTGATGACTATGACCTCACAAAGATTTATTTTTGGGGCTACATTAAATTTTTCTTATGAAAGAACATCAAATATCTACTTGTGCTTGAAGAAACTTACACAAATGCCTTGTAAAAATGTAATGTTCTCTTTTGTCATTTTGTGTTTTGCAATGGTGTTAAGAGTCTTTCTCTGACTCAGGTAATGTGGTAATTCCATATCTTTGCTCCTAAATAAATATGCTACCAAAAACCGACTTCTGTTTCACAACTAACGTTACTCAATCTCTGAACCTGTCAAACACAGTGTCAGTAGTCTTTCATACTGTGTAAGTTTTGCATGCCACTCTAATAACCCTCCCAAAGAAACCCTCAGGGCATTTAACACTAGCTCATCAGTTGTGTTTTCTGGAAGTAGGTGTGAATGTGAAAATTGGAGTTGTCAATCAAACTGAGAAAGATTACGATGATGGGAATGCACTCTATGGGTGTGATTCAAAAGATGCGTATATGATACCAAAGGCATGGACTAAATGTCACCATCTGCAGAACACGAAAACTCACCCATCTATTTGTCAAGGGACAGATAGCCATTTCTAACTGGTAAAATGTTGTCTTTGGTTTAGAATATTGCTTAATGGGCTGCTTCTTCAAAGCAAAGAAAGTGGCTCAAGGACTTTAAGGGAATTTTGGTATATTTAGAGATCAATTAGTTTATAAGTTTATATAAACATATACATTACTTTGTAATAGTCATTTATAGTCTGACTTTCTGAATTGTGACTGTTTCAAACAGGCTGTCTTCCAAGTGGTTGTCATTGTGATACAATTTTGTCATCTGGTTTTAGTCAAAAGATTTTTTAAGGGGGCGTCATAAGTTTTTCACCAACTTTTTATTATAGAAAATTCTAACTTAAAGAATGGCAGTTGAAAGAATGGTACAATAAGAAAAAATTTAATTTCTGTCTATGTTCAACAATTGTTACTATTTTCCTATTTCTGTATATACACACAGATATGTATATACATATAACTACATATAAATACATATAATGAATACCTATGATTTAAATAAATATATTTTAATATAAAGTAAGAAAAATTTAAATAAAATCTATATGATTATAAAGTATTAAATTATATGCATGTATATCACTAAATATTTGAAAATAATTTAGCCAGTCAAATACTTTAAGATTATTGTCCTAAAAGTAAAAAAAAAAAATCTCCTGTGTAACTCTAATACCAGGATCAAAGCTAAAAAATCAGCAATTTTATATCTAGTAACCAGTCCATATTTGAATTTCTCCAATTGTTTCAAAAGTATTTTTATAGTTGTTTGTCATTTTTAAAACAAGGATCCAATCTAGTATCATCACCCTTTGTTGTTAGGTTTCTAGTCTTATTATTTATTTATTTAATTTTTAAAAAAACGTTTATTTTTGAGAGATGGAGAGAGACAGAGCATGAGTGGGGGAGGGGCAGAGAGAGAGGGAGACACAGAATCTGAAGCAGGCTCCAGGCTTTCAGCAGTCAGCACAGAGTCTGGCATGGAGCTCAAACCCACGGACCGTGAGATCATGACCTGAGCTGAAGTCCAATGCTTAACCGACTCAGCCAACAAAGCACTCCAGATCTCTAGTCTTTTTAAATCTAAACCAGCACTGTCTACATATGGAATTTTAAATATTCTAGTTGCCACATTTAAAAAAAGTTGAAATTAATTTTAATCATATATTTATTTAATCTACTCTATTCAATTCATATGTTGTCAACATGTACTGGATATAAACATATTAATAAAAAATTATACTTTTTTTCATGCTAGGTTTTCAAAATTTTGTTTGTTTTTAACATTTGCTGGAGATCTCAGTTACTATCAGCCACATCCGACAAAAAGCAACTGATAGCAACAGTGTAAGACTTCCAACCACAATAGAATCCTTGGATTTTTAAATAGTGTTGATTTTATGCATTTTACTTTTGAAAACAAAGTCAACATTCCCTTTGGTCAGAGAATTGAAAATCATACTTTAATTTCAAGATTTGGGAACGCTTTTACTGGAGCTAGGCTATTAATAATAGAACATTCTTGTGTGCAGTGTTTTCTATTTCAGTACCACCAGACTGTTCACTACATGTTTACTGTGTTAGATTGCTGAGGAGATCACGGCAAACAAGTGGTCCTGCTGCTTTTCAAAATCTGAGCCCTAAATAGCACAATAAACAAATAGCAGTTTTATTAAGTAACTGACAGTTTTTAAAGAAATACAAATTAGGAAATCGGAGGTCACTTAAAATTTAACTAAATAAATGTTTTCTTTTTTTTAAATGGGAGCACTCTGATAGTAATGTTATAATAAAACTTGCACATTTAAAAATTGCTCGTAGCATCCATTCGTTCATTTATTTATTCAACATATTATTGAAACCATACCATAATAGAAACTATTCAAGGAACTGGAGGTAAATCAGTGTACACACAAAAATCTCTGTTCTCATTTAATTTAGATTACAGTGTAATCTAATTGAAGGCTAGAGCATAAACTAAGTAATACAAATTTGTGTGATAAGATATATGGTGAAAATTAAAGCAAGAAGAGGGACTAGGGAGTGTCAAGATGTGGGATGGAGTGGGGTTATAATTCTAAATAGGGCATTTAGGAAGAACTCATTGAGAGGTGGCATTTGGGAGACATAAGCTTGTTTTTAAAGCCATGAGATTATATGAGAGGACCAAGGGAGACTGAGAAATGAAAAAGTCCAAAGACTGAGCCCCTTGGATCTCCAGTATCAGGGAAATAGGAAGATAAAGACCCAGTAAAAGAGACTAAGAAAGAATGTCCAAGGATAAGAAGACCTCAGGAAACTGTGGTGTTCCAGAAGCCACATGAAGAGAGTACTTCAGAAGAAAGTATTAGTTTTAGCACTAATAATAGGCAAGTAACCAGACTTCAAGCTATATTACAAATCTGTAAACATCGAGACAGTATGGTACTGGCACAAGAACAGACACTCAGATCAAATGAACAGAATAGAGAACCCTGAAATGGACCCAGAAACGTATGGTCAACTCATCTTTGAAAAAGCAGGAAAGAATATTCAGTGGAATAAAGACAGTCTCTTCAGCAAGTAGTGCTGGGAAAACTGGGCAGCGACATGCAGAAAAATGAAATGGGACCACTTTCTTACACCATACACAAAGGTAAACTCAAAATGGTTGAAAGACCTAAATGTAAGACAGGAAACCATCAAAATCCTCAAGGAGAAAGCAGGCAAGAACCTCTTTTACCTTGGCCTCAGCAACTTCTTATTCAACACATCTCCAGAGGCAAAGGAAACAAGCAAAAATAAACTATTGGGACCTTATCAAAATAAAAAGCTTCTGCACAACAAAGGAAACAATCAGCAAAACTAAAAGACAACTGACAGAATGGGAGAAGATATTTGCAAAGGACATATCAGATAAAGGGTTATAGTAACAAAGTATCCAAAATCTATAAAGAACTTATAAAACTCAACATCCAAAAAAACAAATGATCCAGTGAAGAAATGGGCTAAAAACATGAACAGACACTTCTCCAAAGAAGACATGTTATGGTATTTAAAACATTTCTTCAACAAATGCGTATAGAGTATGTCTTCTGTAGAAGAAAGATTTTTCCAGGACTTCGTTAGTTTTGTTTTACATATTCCTCCAATTATTTAATATCGACACCTTTCCTCTTTTGTCTCTACATTTTTATAATACATGTAAATTACTAGTTTGTTACTTATTGGATTATGAGAATAAAATTGGACAGGGAAAGCAATTGCACATGAAATATCAAAAAGAGATACAATATCAGAAGTATTCTTGTACAGGAGACTATGAAACCTAAGAAATCTGACATCAAAAATAAATCATTTTCTTCATTGTATTGGCTCAGTTCCTCCTAATATAGCCTGGCGCCACTGATAATAAAAGTTATCAGCTTTTTTTTTAAACATTATACAAATCTTAATGTTAAATTTCCACAGATCATTTCGTTTTATGATATTTAAGCTCTGGGATATTTGGCTTAGCAAATAGTAAATGGGAATTTGCCAATATATAGTTAGCAAATATTCGCCAGTCTTGCAATCCATGTTGATAAATTACCACGACGGAATATCAGATTTAGTCAGGAATCTCAGGGTGGTGTCCTTAATTGTCTTGGCTTTATCCTCTTTTCTTTTTCTTTTTAAATTTCAAAATGTCATCTTGTAATTATATAATATAAAATAACTGCCTCATATATATAATATAAAATAACTGCCTCATGTATGTAGATAGGGCCAACATATTCTCTCCCTATGTTAAATTACATTGGAATAGGTGTCTTTATTCTACAACAAAATGTGCATTTTTTTTTAAATTTGAGAAGTTTCAGTGGAAAAAACAAAACACTATCTGGCTGCTGACCCAGGTCCATTTTTCCCCCTGTTGGGTTGTCCTTCAGAATCTTCACATTTCTTTCAAGTGCTTTTAGTTTACTTTTTCTCCTTCCCTGATTGTGTAACTACATATGTACTTATATCTATCTACTTACTTAAAAATTGTTTTCCACCAACACGGGAGGCATCACAATCCCAGACTTTAGACTCTACTACAAAGCTGTCATCACCAAGACAGAATGGTACTGGCACAAAAACAGACACATGGACCAGTGGAATAGATTAGAGAGCCCAGAACTGGACCCACAAATGTAC
>CM053577.1:116221453-116246183 GCA_028646485.1 Cryptoprocta ferox
CCTTCAGGTCCTTCATCCATTTTGAGTTTATTTTTGTGTATGGTGTAAGAGAGTGGTCTAGTTTCATTCTTCTGCATGTTGCTGTCCAGTTCTCCCAGCACCACCTATTAAAGAGGCTATCTTTTTGCCATTGGATACTCTTTCCTCCTTTGTCAAAGATTAATTGGCCGTACATTTGTGGGTCCAGCTCTGGGCTCTCTAATCTATTCCACTGGTCTATGTGTCTATTTTTGTGCCAGTACCACACTGTCTTGGTGATGACAGCTTTGTAGTAGAGTCTAAATTCTGGGATTGTGATGCCTCCCGTTTTGGTTTTCTTCTTCAGTATTACTTTGGCTATTCTGGTTTTTTTGTGGTTCCATACAAATTTGAGGATAGTTTGTTCCAGCTTTGAGAAGAATGCTAGTGCAATTTTAATAGGTATTGCATTGAATGTGTAGATTGCTTTCGGTAATAATGACATTTTAACAATGTTTATTCTTCCGATCCATGAGCATGGAATGCTTTTCCATTTCTTTGTGTCTTCTTCAATTTCGTTCATAAGCTTTCCATAGTTTTCATGGTACAGGTCTTTTACGTCTTTGGTTAGGTTTATTCCTAGGTTTTTTTATGGTTTTTCCTGCAAATGTGAATGGGATCAGTTTCTTGATTTCTCTTTCTGTTCCTTCATTATTGGTGTATAAAAATGCAACCCTTGCACCCAAGGAAGAATTCGCTGGCCACATGGGACGGATTTCTCTCCCCGTGCCCAGCCGTTATATACGGGGAGACGGGCGAGTTTTTCCTCCCTTAAAGATGGTTCTATGAGCGTTTTCCGTCTCTCTTTCTCTTCCCCTGGTCTCTCCGGGGCACAGCGCACTCTCCCTGTGTTGGGCTCGGGCTCCTTCCCCCTGCACCACCGGGACCTGCCCGTCCCCTAATTTCCCAGATCACAGTCACTCACTCAGGCATCTTTGAGGTTGTCTTCTTTCTGTTGTCTGTTTTTTCTTTCCCCCACCTGCAAATCCGAGTTTTATCACTTCAGTCCTTCTCAGTTCAGTCCATGAGGTGTGCGCGGATTACAGAGCTCCCTGCTTCTTCACCATCTTGCCCGCATCCCATGCAATGGTTTTCAATTGTAGCTCTGTATGATATGCCAGACCTGTTTCAACCTATGCAGTGGAGTCTGGGTATCTGCACTGTTAAAGCTGTACAGGTGTTTCTGATGTGCAATCTGAGCAGGAGATCATGACTGTAAGAATACCTGAGTTCCATACTATCCAGGATCCTACTGCATCTTCCAAAGCGAAGCTAGATGACTTCACAGGATCCACGTGGCGATGGTAGATCTAATACATAGAAGGGACCTGGCTGAAGGGATGAGGTAGAAGGTAGATTTTTTTCATTTCATACACTTCTGCAACGTTTTAAGTTATATAATAAATTCAAAAAATAAGTAAATGATCAAAATTTAAAGTAATTTGGTATTTTAAGCATGGGGCTTTGGAGAATTTTGTTAGGGGCCAAAGAACTATAGGAAACACGACAATTATGAGATCTGTCATAAGTGGAGCTGGCCTCCAGGCAACTTTCCAAATTTAGGATGTTCAAGGGTCTCTGAAGCATTTTTCAGAGTTAGGTTCATATGGGACTTATACATATGGAAAACTCTTTATATATCTTTTGTATAAGAAACAGAATAGTTTGCTCCTTCAAGGGAAGTACAGAGGACCATTTAACTTCTCATTCCATTGGTAGGGTTGGATGCTGTTGTGGATGCTCTTCCCTTTATGACTATGGAGGATCCATTTTAAGTCTAACATTGAATGTGTTATACATGAGCATGGTGTTCTAACAGAACTGTTCATTTTTAATCTTTTTTTTTTAATTTTTTGAGAGACAGAGCGAGCAGGGGAGGGTCAGAGAGAGAGGGAGACACAGAATCTGAAGACAGGCTCCAGGCTCTGAGCTGTCAGCACAGAGCCTGACGCGGGGCTCGAACCCACGAACCGTGAGATCATGACCTGAGCCGAAGCCGGACGCTCAACCGACTGAGCCACCCAGGCGCCCCAGTTCATTTTTAATCTTACTGGAAGTATGACTTTGAACATGATTTTTCCTGTCTTGATTTTTTATCTGAAAAATGAAAAAGAATATCTAAAGTGGGGAAATTTATCATATTGAGCATACAATGAAATCACAAAAGATGTGTGCCTGGCATGTGATAGGTGTCCAATAAATGTGAGCTCCCTCTTCCCCCATTTTGCAAGACACTTCCAGAGGCTCAAATTTTTGTTTGTTAATGTTTGCTCTAAAATTGTGTGGAAAGGGGATACAATTTTTTGAAAAAATCACATTTTTAAAGAGATACAGTTATAGACTGTGGTTGATGATGAGGTGTCAATGTAGGTTTATCAATTGTGACAAACATATCACTCCAGTGAATGCTGTTGATAGTGGGCGAGGTTGCACAACAGGGGAAAGCAGGTTTATGGGAAATCTCTGTACTTTCTGCTCAATTCTGCTGTGAACCTAAAAATGCTTATTTTATTTTTAATGAAGTTTATTTAAAAATTTTTAATGTTTATTTTTGAGAGAGAGAGAGAGAGAGAGAGAGAGAGAGAAAACAAGCAGGGGAGGAGTAGAGAGAAAGGGAGACACAGAATCTGAAGCAGGCTCCAGGCTCTGATCTGTCAGCACAGAGCCTAAAGTGGGGCCTGAACTCATGAACTGTGAGATCATGACCTGAGCCAAAGTCAGACCCTTAACTGACTAAGCCACCCAGGCGACCCTAATGAAGTATGTTTTTAAGAAGAGAGAAAATAAATATAAAGGCAAGCTG
The DNA here is from genome assembly GCA_028646485.1 of Cryptoprocta ferox. Lineage (NCBI taxonomy): Eukaryota > Metazoa > Chordata > Mammalia > Carnivora > Eupleridae > Cryptoprocta > Cryptoprocta ferox. The sequence continues at coordinate 116,224,275 of CM053577.1, forward strand.
AAGGGAAAGGTTTTTTAAAGTAATTTGTAAAAACGAGGTATAATGTATAAAGGCTAAAGGAAACAAAAATACAAATGCCACAAGGCCACAGACCACAGACCCTCTACTCTCACCAGTAAGTCAGGCAACAGGATCACATAAAATATCAATAGAAAAGCCTACAGCTTCATGTTTTATCACCTCTCACCAGAGAGGTTTTGTGTGTGTGCACAGGTACCTACATGAATTTTAACTTGTAATCTGAACAGGAGTTTTTGGGGCCTTTTCCATATTTTGCCCTACCCAAATGAGAGTTTACCACCTGGCTTTTAATAAGTTATAGTCACCCTAGTAACTTTACTTAATTCAATATTTTTATGTTTTTTAAACACAAAAAACATGTTCTAACACTAAAGAATTATGACTCTGTGACTTCCACAAAGCCTCAGGATAACTTTCACAGGTAACAAAAGTTTATAAAGACACAGCTTGGGAGTGGGGAGGGGCTGGTAATAAAATCTATTTGGGTATGTTTTATTGGGTAGCTTCATTTTGTTTTAAGGAGAGGATTTTAGGCCAGATAATAATGACAGTAATGTACTCAATTTATGTGGAAAGTTGTTTCAGATGATACTAATAGACTTAAGCTATGCTTACAGTTTATATTTGGTATACAGTTCTCTATGGAGATAAAATCTTAAGATGAGATTTCATGCTGCTCTTCTTTTTCCATCTGGATCAAAAATACAATAATTCAGTGCTTCAGATATACTTTGGCAGCAGATTTTCTGAGCATTGTGAATGTTTATATTCCCCAAAAGCAGTTTCAGTGTTTCCTGGGGTTTTAATTGTTTTACTTTGTGAACTGTTGAATAAGTGATAAACTTTAGCCATCATCATTATAGTACAAACTTAAACACCGCTGTAATATACCTCAGCATCACATTCATACTTGCTCCAGAATGGTGGTAGAAGCTGTGCAAGTGATCTGCAGACAGAAAGTCTAAATTTCTTGGTGAAAACATTAAAAACACACACCTTACTGCCTGGTATTAAGTAGATGCTCAATGCGTGTGCGTTGAATGAATAGAATTCAAACCAGCTGTCAACCTCTGTCCCCTGCTCATCTCCTGTTGCATACACTTTTTTCAAGGAGGTGACTCACACAATTTTTCCTTATTCTCTTCTAAATTTTTTTTCATGTTTATTTATTTTTGAGAGAGAGAGACAGAGTGCAAGTGGGGGAGGGGCAGAGAGAGAGGGGGACACAGAATCCGAAACAGGCTCCAGGCTCTAAGCTAAGCTGTCAGCACAGACCCCGATGCGGGGCTCATACTCACTAACTGCAAGATCATGACCATAGCAGAAGTCAGATGCCTAACCGACAGAGCCACCCAGGGGCCTCTTCCCTCACTCTTTTCTAAAATTTCTTGCGTAGATATCCATGGTAGGTCGGTTTCTTCATAAGCAGACTGGCTCGGGAGAGACAGGGCCTCAGGCCTTCTCAAGGTTCCCTACAACTGAGTCAGACCCTGAAGGAACTGATAGCAAGGGGTCTCAGCTCCTCTGCAGTCCTAAGGAACATTTCTATTTATGTAAATTTTTGCGTCTGTAAATTTCCTTATTCTGGGCATTCATATGAATGGAACCATATAATATGTGGTTTTTGTGCCGGATTTCTTTCACTTAACACAATGTTCTTGAGGTTCATCCATGCTGTAGAATGTATCGGTATTGCCTTATTTCCTTTCACCAAATAATATATCATTTTATGGATTTGTTTATCCATTCTTCAGCTGATGAAATTTTTGGTTATTTCCACCTTTTGGCTATTATGAATATTCACATACAAGTTTTTATACAGATGCATGTTTTTATTTCTTTGAGGTATTTACCTAAGAGTGGATTTCGTGGGTCATAGGGTAACTCAACATTTAACCTCTTGAAGAAATTGCCCCAGAATGTTTTTCAAAGTGACTGTGCCACTTTACATTCACACCAGTAGAGTATGAGGGTTCTAATTTCTCCACATCCTCATCAACATCTGTTATTACCTTACTTTTTTTATTCTAGCCATCCCGTGCATCTAAATTGGTCTCTCATTATGATTTTGTTTCCATTTCTCTGATTATAAATGATGATAAGCTCAGGAATCTTTCATGCACTTATTGGCTACTTGTACATTTTCTTTGGAAAAATGTCTGTTCAGATCCTTTGCTTATTTTTGAGTTACCTATTTTTATTTTTGAATTATAAGTGTTACTTATTTAGTATGGATATTCATTTCTTATCAGATATATGATTTATAAATATTTTCTCACACTTTGTGAGTTGTTTTTCACTTTATTGCTATTAATGAATGCAAGTTTTTAATTTTTCTGAAGTTCAGTCTATTTATTTTGTTGTTGTTGTTGTAGCTGCTGCTTGTGTTTTTGGTGTCATTTCTAAAGATTCTTTGTCAAATACACAATTATGAAGATTTGATCCTCTAGTTTCTTCTGAGATTTGTGTAGTTTTAGCTCTTACATTTAGATTGTTACTCCATATTGAATTAATTTTTGCATATGGTGTGAGGTAAAAATCTTTTGCTTTGGCTATCTAGTTGTCCCAAATTATTTGTTGAAAAGACTATTATTTTTCTCTTTGAATGGTCTTGAGACAGTTGTTGAAATTGTGTTGACCATAGATGTATAAGTTTAGTTTTGCATTCTCAATTCTACCACATTGATCGATATGTTCCCCCTCCTGTCATTACCATGTTCTTTTGACTACTGTTGCTTTGTAGTAAGTTTTGAAATCAGAAAGTTCTTGAGTCCTACTTTACTCTTCCTTTTCAGGATTTTTGGGCTATTCTATGTCCCCCAAAATTCAATATGAATTTTATAATCACCTTGTCCATTTCTACAGAGAAGTCAGCTGGGATTCAGATAAATATTGCATTGAATCTGTAGATCACTGTGGGGAGTATTGCCATCTTAACAATGTTAGGTTTTCCAATCCATGAACATGAGATTTTTTCCAATTTTTTTAGATCTTTAATTACTTTGAGCAATATTTTATAAATCTTAGTGTATAGTATTTCTTTTGTTAAATTTATTTCTATTTGATGAATATTTATATGTTGTAATAAGATTGCTGTTGTAGTAATATTTAGCCTCTACCCCATGATATAATTATCCTTTCATTTTAGTGGTTAGGATAGTTAAGTTTTAGTCTCTTAGTAAGTTCGGTTACTGTAGTACAATATTGTTTATATTTATTATACTGTGCATTAGATCTCTACAGCTTATTTACTATTCATTGTAAGTTCATGACTTAAACAACATCAATTTTTTCCCTCTGCCTCCATTCCTTCATAACCACCATTTTATTCTCACTTTTTTAATGACTTTAACTTTTTAAGACTTTACATATAAGTTATATGATATAATACTTGTCTTTATCTGACTCATCTTATTTAGCATAATGTGCTCAAGTTTCATCCATGTTTTGCAAATGGCAGAATATCCTTTCTGTGGCTGAGTATTTCTGTGTGTGTGGCTGAATATTTTTGTGTGTGTGTATGTGTGTCTGTGTATCACATCACTTGTATTCATTCATCCACTGATGGGCATTGGTTGTTTCCAAATCATGGTTATCGTAAATTATTCTGCAGTAAACAAGGGAGTGCATTATCTCTTCAAAACCCTGTTTCTACTTCCTTTGTGTATATACCTAGAAGAAGAATTGCTAGATTGTGTAGCAGATCTAATTCTAATTTTTTGGGACCCTCCCTGCTATTTTCCATAATGGTGGGATCAATTTATATTCCCACTGAGAGTGTATAAGGGTTCCCTTTTCACTGAAGACTTTCAAGTACCTGTTGCCACTTGTCTTTTTGATGATAGCCATTCTAACTAGTGTAAGGTGATATCTCATTGTGATTTTGATTTGTAGGTTAAATTTATTCTTAAGTGTTTAATTTTTTGATGCTATTTTGAATGCTATTTTGCCTTTTTAATTTCACTTTCAGATTGCTCATTAAATTGTACAGAAATGCAGTGGATTTTTGTATGCTGATCTTGCATGCAATATTGCTGAACTCATTTATTACTTTTAATAGTTTGTCACTGTGTATAATGAATTAAATTACAGAAAAGTTAAGCAAAACTGCCTGAATCAACTTTGTCAAAACTCTAGAAAATCATCAAAATTTCAAGCAACCAAGTGAACGCTGAATCAAGAAAAAAGCAACTTAAAAACGGCTCAGGATAGGCAGGAAGTGAAAGCTAAAGCAGAGTTGCAAATAGCCTGAGTGAGCATTATAAGAGTCCCCCAACACAGTGATAATTTGCAAATACTGGGAGAGTTTTTTTATTTTCTTCCTTTCTTTTCTATTGTTTTTTTTGGGGGGGGGCGGCTTTAGATGTTCAAAGAAGTATATGTCAAAACATGAGCTGACCACAAAGCTAAAGGGACAGAGACTTCAAAGACCACACATGATTGAGAATACAGACTTTAGAAAAATAATATAGAAGAGTTTAGTTTTCAAGGGTCGATAACCAAAAACTAAAACCCATGGAAAGCAACAAAACAAGTCCTGAAAAGGGATAAAGAATCTGATATCCAGAGTTAACACAGTATAATATTCAGAATGTCAAGTTTTCAACCAAAAAGTATGATTTATGCAAAGAAACAATAAAATATAAGTTCCATTCACAGGAGAAATTTACTGAAGTGTTCCCTGAAGGACCATACCCATTGGAAATAGTAGATAAAGACATGAAATCAGCTGCATTAACTATGTATGTAGAGCTAAAGGAAACCATGAACAAGGGCTAAATAACACCAGAACATGGTCTTACAAATATAGACAATTAATACAGATATAGAAATTATAAAAAGAGTAACAAAACAAAAATTATGGAGCTATAAAGTACAATAACTGAAATGAAAGATCCACTACAAAATTGCAATAGTATATTTGAGTAGACAAAAGAATCAGCAAACTTAGAGTCACTTGACAATGTCACTCTGAAGAACAGAGTGAAAGCAAAATGAAGAAAAATGAAAAGTGCCATTTTTCACTAGGAGACACCATAAAAAATACCAATGTGTGCATAATGAGAATCTCAGAAGGAAAGGATAGGAAAAAAGGGGGAAGAAATAATATTTAAAGAAATAGTGACTGAAGGATTGTGAGAATATGGCAGAGTAGGAAGCACCAGGAATATGCCTCCCGACATATACAAATATTACACGGGCATAATCTGTTTGATGTAACTATTTTGGAACAATAGAGATTGTTTAATGCTTAGAACTACTAGGGGAAGATTTGTATGTTAGTTTTGGTTAATTTGGGTCAATTTCAGATCACATACAATAGTAGTTAGTAACTATGCCTGTGTTCCTGGAGGAGCCTGCACACAGCCAGTGTAACCAAGGTAGGCAAAAGGACCTGTCTTCTAAACACCAGGAGTGTGTGCTTTAGTTGCTGTTTGATGCTTCTAATTACAGAGGTGCAGACAGAAGGAGCATTTTTTGCTGCACTTCTTCTCATTGTTGTAAGTCCCTTCCCCTCTAGCTGAAGTGACTTCCAAGAGGATTTAAAGGGATGGCACCCTTTTTTTATTTTTCTATTTTTACTCTTTGTGGACCTAGGTATTAAAGAGTTGGACATTAAAATTAATAGCATATACAGGGAAAATTATAAAGTGACCACACATGACTGGTAAAAGGTTAAGAAAAAACTTGATCAGATCTTAATCTTACACTTCAGGCTGATCGTCTGCATAGAAACAGCCTACAAATGAAAATAAATAAATAATAAAACAAACAAACAAATAATAATAATAACAGCTAACATTGAGGAAGGGAGAGAATCTGATTTCCAGAGTTACCACATTATTAAATTCAAATGGCCAGTGTTCAACAAAAAGATCACAAGGCATATGAAGAAACAGGAAATATGGCCCATATAAAGGGAAACATAAATCGATGGAAACTGTTCCTAAGAAAACCAAATGGGAGATATTCTAGAGAAAGAATTTAAAACAATTACCTCAAGGATGCTCAAAGAGCTAAAGAAAAATGTGGAGTAAGTCAAGAAAATCATGAATGAACAAACTAGAAATATTAATAAAAAGAAGATCAAAAGAAATTCTGGACATGAAAACTACCATACCTAGAATAAAAATTTAGTACAGGTTTTCAAAAGCAGATATAAGAAGGCAGAACAGGGAATCAGCCAACTTGAAGAAAATCATTGAATCTGAAGAACAGAAAGGAAAAAGATTGAAGGAAAATGAACAAAAGCTAAGGGACAACATCAGGAGGACCAATCTACTCATTGTGCAAGTCCTAAAAGAAGAAGAGAAAGATGAAGGGGCAGAAAGAATATTTGAGGAAATAATGGATAATAACCTCCTAAATTTGATGAGATACATGAATATACACATCCAAGAAACTCTGTGAACTTTAAGTAAGATGAACTCAAAGAGATATACACTTAAACAAATTATAATCAAACTTTCAAAAGCAAAAGACAAATAGAGAATCTTGAAAGCAGAATCTTGAAAGAGAAGTGAATTGTCAAATACAAGGGATCTTAAATAAAATAACCAGCAGATTGTCATCAGAAATTTTGAGAACAGAAGCCTGTGGGCTGATATATTCAAAAGACTAGAAAAAAAAACCTAAGAGACTAATACATTTAAAAAATTAGTCGAAAAACCAGTATCACGGTAACTTTGGTTTCTAACTCCACATGTTTTTCTCTACATAATTTAATAGACAGATGTATTTAAAAGAATTATTAGCTTATATTTTGAGGCACACAGTATATAAAGATGTGATTTTGGCCACATCAACAACAAGTGTGAGAACAGAGATGTAAAGGAGCAGAGTTTTTGTTATTAAAGTTAAAGTGGAATAAATTTGAATGAGAGTGTTCTAACTTTAGGGTGTTTAATATGCTAATGTGATGCTGATGGTAGCCACAAAGAAAATACCTATAGAGCATGCACAAAAGAAAATGAGAATGTAGTTTAAACATTTCATTACAAAAAATTCACACAAAAGAAGACAGTAATGCAAGGACAAAATTCTCTAAAGCCTATGAAAAGCAAATAACGAAGTGACAGAAGTAAATCTCTCCTTATTAGTTATCACTGTAAATGGGTTAAACCCACTAATCAAAGGACAGATGTTGGCAGAATGAATAAATATATATTGCTCCAACTCTATGCTGTTTACAAGAGACCCAGAGACACAAATAAATTGAAAGAATGGAAAAAGATATTCCATGCAAATAGCAACTACAATAGTATAGGTGGCTATACTAATATCAGACAAAATAGACTTAAGTAAAAAAAAAGAAAAGAAAAGATTACAAGAGACACAGAAGGATGTTACATTGTAATAAAAGTTTCAGTACAGCAAGATGTAATAATTATAAACATTTATGCATCTAATTACACACCATCAAAATATAAAGCAAAAACTGACAGAAATGAAGGAAGAAATAGACAGTAGTAGTTGGAGACTTCAGTACCCTGTTCACAAAAATGCACAGAACAACTGGATAGAAGGTAAATAAGGAAATAGAGGACTTGAACAACATGATAACTAGATCTAGCATGGCATGTACAGAACACACTATCCAGCAAGGACAGAATACACATTCTTCTCAAGGGCACACAGGATATTTTCCTGATCTCCCACCCAGGATGATTGGGGCTCTGTTGCTGTGAGAGGAGAGTGGGGCTAGGGCACTCACTGGCTCACTAGTGGTCCATCTGCTGTGTGGGTTGGGTGGGGTGTGGGTCACTTTTCCAGCCTGCTATGGCATGAGGTGGGCAGATCATGCCCTGTGGAGCAAGCAGGCTAGTGAGAAGGTACCAAAAATGGTGACTGTCAGCTCCGTCATCGCAAGTTAGGATAAGATTGCAAAAATGGCATCCACCAGTGCCCTGTCCCTAGATGAAGTCCCTGCAGGTTCCTGCCTCTCTGGCAGCCACTTTACAGTTAGTAAGTGGGTGTTCCTCACTCATGGTCTAAACACTTTTTAATCTGCTGCGTTCGTACTGGATTTCAGGGCAAGTAGGTTTGCTGGTGAGCCCTTTAAGAGTGGGATCTCCATTCTCTATAGTTCAAGGATTCTCCTGGTATTAAGACCCATTGATCCTCAAAACCAGATGTTTTGGGGGCTCATCTTTCCAGTGCCAACTCCTAGGGTTGGGGGGAGTCTCGAACAGGGCACAATTTTTTCACTCCCCAGAAGGAGTTCCATATTTTTGGGATCCCTCCAAATTCTGGGGTCACCACATCTGTGTGAGGTCCCAGGCAACGCTATGTCTCTACCTCTCCTATTTTTTTTTTCAGTGTGTATCTTTTCTCTTTTGTTATGGAGTCACTTTTCATCTAGTTCTCAGGTCCTTTTCAGAGGAAAATTATTACAGACAGAGCTGTATATTTATTTTGTCCCTAGGAGAAGGTGAGTTTAGGATCTTCCTTTTTGGTTTTTTTTTTTTTGGTTTTTTTTTTTTGTTTGTTTATTTAGTTTTGAGAGAGAAAGAGAGAGAGAGAGAGAGAGGAGAGGGGGAGGGAGAGGGAGAGGGGTAGAGAGAAAGAATGAGCAGGGGAAGGGCAGAGAAAGAGGGAGACACAGAATCTGAAGCAGGTTCCAGGGTCCGAGCTGTCATCACAGAGCCTGATGTGGGGCTCGGACTCATGACTGGGAGATCATGACCGAGAGATCATGACCGAAACCAAAACCAAGAGTTGTACGCTTAACCAACTGAGCCACCCAGGCAACCCAGTTCAGGATCTTTGCCACCATCTTGAACACTGTTCCTGCAGCAATTACTTTTTAGAGGCTAGACATTGAGAATTTTGCATTATTAGATACTGAATTTTGTTATATTTAAAATATATGTTTAATCTTTGTTCTGGAACACAATTACATTGCTTGGAATCAGTTTGAGTTTATTGATATTTTCATTTAAGCTCAGTTAAGGTGGATCCAGACTATTCTCAGTTTTTAGGGCTGAAGTGAGCCCATTTTGGAGTCAATATTCTGAGAGCTTCACCTTGTGCCTGCATATGAGCAGTTCTTTCCACTCTGGCTGGTAGGAGCCCTGCCTTTGCTGTGAGGATTACTCCCTTACATTTTCCATTGGTGTTGCCCAGCTTGGCTGGTTTTCTCATATGTATGTACAGATCACTATGAAGGCAGACTCAAGGAGAACTCTCCACAAGTATCTGGAGTACATTCCTTCATTCCAGCTGTTTACTTTCTGGCATTCAGCTTCACAAATTCCAATTGCTTAAGTCTCTATTCCTCCATCAGGCCCAAAAATGGAACTCTCTAAATCATGGTTTTACCATGCAGAGGAATATTGTGCAATTCTATAAAAAGAAGAAGGATGCTCTCAGTGGGAATGTTGAATAATCTCCAAGGTCTACTCCTAATTGTAGGACAGCAAATTTCATGAATTGAACAAGGAAGGAAAATGGGAATATAGTTTCATGTTTTCTTGTATTTACAAAAAAGTATCCAGAATGTTTATAAAAGATTTACTAAAAGTGGTTTTATCTGGGTGTGCAAGGATTGTTGAGGCAGGGTGAAGTACGACTTTCCACTTTATGCCATTTGACAGTGCTTTGATTCTTTGATATGAACCCAGAAATTTTTTAAATATCAATATTGCTGGTTATCATACGGAAAAGAGTGAAAGTGATGTTTTATAAAACACCATTCAAAAAATCAATTCCAGGTAAAATAAATATTAAAGACACATTTATAAAATTTATTGAGGACTATATAGGAAAATATCTTTACAAGTTTAGAACAGAGACAGATATATTATAAAAGATAAATAGATACACAAATAGTAAATAAAACAGTTGATAAATTAGACCATGTTAAAATTTAATAATTTAATTTTAACTAAATTCATTTAATTATGTTTATCAAAAGATAATTTTAAAAGGTGGAAAAAACTGGGAGAAAATTATTTTTATCATATAAAACTAATAAATGGTTTGTATGCAAAATATATAATGAACTCCTATGAATTGACAAAAGGACAACCTAATTGAAAAAATAGGCAAAAGCCTTGAATAATCATGTAAAGAGGGGGAAACATGAATAGTCCGTGATCTTGTAAAACGAATTTTCACTTAGTTGTTAGCAGGGCAGGGCAAAATAAGACCACAGTGACGTTTCATTCCACTTGCACCAACTTGGCAAGAGTAGTCACGTGGAGCTCAGTTAGTGAAGGTGTGCAGGGGTGCCAACTCTGACCCACTGTGTGTGAAGGCATAACCTGATACAAACATTTGGAAAAGATCTGGAATGACTTAGTAAACTTGAATATGCTTATACCCTATGAGCTGGCAACTCTATTCCCAGATACGTACCCTTGACCATGTGTACTGATGGACCATGTGTACTGATAAAGGAAATTTTCAACTTTTAATGTTTGTGACCCCTGCTCCTGGACTCCTAGGGAAGCTATACTTTTAACATTTACCAAGTTCAAAATGACTCCACAAACCTTAAAGAATGGGCTCTATCTCTGTCCTGAGCACACATTTTATGGCTTCGGTAAAAAATAAATAAATAACCAAAAGGAACATTCCGAACATAAAGATAAGAAAAGAAAAGAAAAGAAAAGAAAACTTTCCTGGTTCCCATAAGGTTAAAGTCACACAGCCTTGCACATACTAAAAACCTAAGATAAAGTCTGTAACTTTCTGGAATGTCTTCCATCTTGATGATTTGTAACTATTTATGTAAAAAACATATATAACCATGCATCAAATGTTCCTTCCTTGAAGCACTTCTTTGTGAAGTCTGTGTATCCCACAAAGATATCCAAACTTGGGGATGGAATAAAACTCTTTTCCTTTCTCTTTGAAATTTTACAAAAAGGTTTATTCATTTTGCATCAACAGTACCAAGACACATAAGCAACAAGACCCATAGTAAAACTATAACAATGGAGAATCTACACAGTTTCTAAAAGCAGCACAGTCAGCATGAAACTGTAATTCACCCAGATGGCTATCAACAGTAGAGTGCATAAATTGTGATTAATCCTACAACAAAATACACAGTAATGAATGCACATGAACCACAGTAGCACACATCAACATAGATGTATTTTAATAATAGTTTAGTCAAAAAGCAAGTCAGATGAATATACATATATAATATAAAATTCCAGTTAAAGTACAGAATAAAAACAAAAACTAAAAACTATACTATGTAAATGTATATTATCTATCTCATCTATATATCTATCATCTCTCTGTCTATCATCTATCTTTGATATACCTAGATATCTTAAAGGAAACCAAGTAAATGATTATCAAACTATTCAAGATAGCAATTAATTAGATTGGAGGTTGATATATACAAAGGAGCTATAATGAAGCTTCAATCTACACTATTGGGGATATTCATTTTCTTAAGTTCTTTGGAAGATACATAGGTATTTGTTTTATTATTATTTAAATACCACATGGATATTGTTTTTACTCTTGTGTGAAGAATATATTTCACAAAAACAATTAATAGCGTAAAGTCTTACATTTTAACAATGAATAGGGTAAAGTCTTACATTTTCCCATCAAGTAAGTTTTTTCTTTTGTTTTTCAGGTTTTATACCTTTATTTATTCTGTAAGAAGAGATTTGAATTAAACATTTACATATTCACAAATTTAAATAAACTGAAATGTTTAACAGAAAGACTAAATTAATCCCCACACCAATGGAGCAGTAAAATTTATAATTTGTGATTTATGAGGAAAGATTTTCTTTCCGAATCATAAATTTTTTTAGTCAACAATTTCAATAAATTTATATTTTGGGTGTTTATTGTTGGTCAGGTTTCCTAGGAAGCTGACTTTATAATGGAGATAGCCATGCAGGATATTTCTTAAGGAAAGGTATCAGAACTGACACCTACAGGGAAAGGTAGGCAGCAAGATGGGCAGAGGGAGAAGTTGGGCTTTGGTGTTGTCTCCACAAGGCCTCAGCTGACCCCAATAAGAGGATGTATGGATCTGAGACAGCCCTTCACAGTTATTCCAAATTGGAGTGAAAGGGTGGGGGCCTTCTGTCATGTTGACATCATTGGATTCAAGCTGCTCCTGTGACCTTTTTCAGGGTGGGCCCCTCAGGCTGAGGGCAGTGCCTGGAGTATGGACCTGTGGGGCACGACAACAGCAGCACTCCCAGCAATGGGGACATAAATCTCTTTGTCTCTCAGATCTGAAGGGGAAAGTCAGTAGTGTGTTCCAGCTTCATACTTCCTACAGTTAAGGTCAGGTGTTAGGTGCCTTGGGGTGTCAAGATGGATAAAGTTTGGTTCAGGGCTGGGATGGGGGATCACCAGAAGAGTCATGAAAACAATGTCTGTGCTAGAAAGTGGTAGAAACTAACTAACGAAGGAGGAAGACACAGATGCTCTGGAACTGCAGCAAAGGCTTGAGAAGTCTGCTTTGGGGAATGAGTTGGAGACAGGAATCTGGGTGGAAGCTGGTTAGACAATTATCTCTAGAAACTCTGGAAGCTGGTAGTAGGAGGTGACAGGGGGAGTTTCTAGGGTTAAGGTTGACCAAGGGAGAAGGGCATGAGGCCAGGGAGGAAAAGAATGTAAGGACTCTGTGTCTCACTGTTTGTGCTGTAACCTCTGCCCACTTGCCACCTTGACCCTCTATCCACAATCCCTTCTTGCCAGCTTCTTAGCATTATGAGTCCAGGAACAGGGTAGAGCACTGAGGAAACAGAAGTTGATCACATGGCATCTTTAAGGTGGGAAATTAAATGTGAGGCAACCAATCCAACCACTGATGAGTAGATAGACAAAATGTGGTCCATCTGTACAATAGAATATTATTCAGTCACATAAAAAAATGAAACACTAAAACATGCTATGACATAGATGAACCTTGAAAACATTATTCTAGGGAAAAGAAGCCCACCTGTTGTATGAAATGTGCAGAACAGGCAAATTCATAGAGACAGAAAGTAGATTAGTGGTTGCCTAGGACTTGGGGTCTGGAGTACTGGGAGGAAGTAGGAAATGACTGCTGCTGATCACAGAAGTTCTTTCTGGGGTGATGAAAAATGTTATCAAACTGATGGTGGTGATATTTGCACAATTCTGTGAGTATGCTAAAAAACATTCAACTGTATACTTTAAATGGGTGAATTGTGTTCTATCTGAATTACATCTTAGTAAAGTTATTATTAAAAAGAAAGTGAGAACATGAGAACCAAGTCCACAGTGGAGATGTATATAGACTGCTAAATATTATTTTTTTCTGTTGTCTTTTCCCTTTATTTTTCTTTTCTCTTTTTTTCTTCCCTTCTTTCTGTCCCCCTATCCTCCCCTCCCCTTCTTTCCTCTCCTCTATTTCCCACTCTTTTCTTTCTTTAGTTCAGACTCCTCTAGCATATTAATCTTTCCACAGAGCAGTGCTGAAGGACAATGAACTGTTGCAGGGCCAGGGAAGGTTGTGGTTGCCACTCCCTTCTGCACACATCCTCCATATATTCTCCATCAACTCACCTCTCAAATCACCCTAAAGCAATGTAGGTTCAGAAGTAGTAAAGGTATAGTAACAAAGCTATAAGAACATTCTTGATATGAAAATATAACTTCAAGACCACTCCCTAGTTCCCCATTCTAAGCATGCATACCCCTAAACCCATTTTATTTGGACTCTCTGGAGATGCCTTTCTTTCAGGGTTCTCATGTGTTGTACCTTGCTATTTTGCACAGTTGGAATACTGAATTATTTTCTGAGAACTCCCTTTGGATACCCTTCAGTCCTGTCTGAAATGATGTGCTGGGTCATTTCACCATGCCTATCTTGTCTGCCTCCCCCCTGCTACAACACTGCACTGAGGCAGACAACACTGCCTAGCACAGGATGGGGGCTCAGTAAATACCTGCTGAGAAGATGAATAAATTCTGACCTTCAACATCCCTGGATATCCACATTTACTACATACCTCCATGGGTGCTGCACAGACCCAGGGTAGCCTTGAAGTGGTCTGGGGTTAATAATGCCTGCACAAAAGTAACAACGACCTTATTTGTAACTTATAACAGGTGTTTTCTGTGCATGGTAATTTATTACCTATACCACTTATTAAATATTGCTCTATGAGTGCAATATAAAATAGAAAACTTATAGATCATATAATGCTGGTGTAATGGTTTTAGTCTGTTTTTACTAAGCATTTACTATTTACTACATGCCAGATATTCATTAATGCTTTCAATCTTCACAACATAGTATAAGAAATACACCATAATTCTAATTTTTATTTTTAAAATTCAGATTCATCTTTATTTTTTATTATTTATTATTTTTAATATAATTTACTGCCAAATTGGTTTACATACAACAACCAGTGCTCATCCCAATAAGTGCCCTCCTCATTGCCCATCACTTGTTATTCTAATTTTTAAAATGAGAAAACAGACTTCAGGTAAATAGAAGATCCCTGTGCTCCATAGCCAGTAAGTTCCAGAGATACTGGAAACCCATGTCTTTCTTTAGCTTGGAAGGAAGAGAACACACTTTTCACTATGTAGATTGCCATCTCCCATGTGCCTTTGACTTCCAGGTGTCTTAGTGCTTGCCCAGGAGCTCTGACATCTTTCGGCATGCCATGACTACTATAGCTACAGTGTGCCTGTGCACCCCACCCTCAATCCCACCTGCTTACCACTCACCTGCAGCCTTGTGTTTCTCTATCAGGCATTGCAAAGGGGCCCAACTGGCTCTCACCTCAGGTGGCCTTTTCCTTCTTTTTCTTTTCTGCATGCAGCAGAAACTTCACTATTTCTTTTTTTTTTATGTTTACTTTTTTATTTCTAAGAGAGAGAGAGAGAGAGAATATGAGTGGGGGAGGAGTAAAGAGAGGGGGCCGGAGAATCATGAAGTGGTCTCTGTGCTGACAGCAGATAGCCCAATGTGGGGCTCGAACTCATGAACATTGAGATCATGACCTAAGCCAAAGTCAGATGCTTAACCGACTGAGCCACCAAGGCCCTCCAGAAACTTCATTGTTTCTTAGAGTTAAACTGCTTTGGCTCGGGCTCCAAGCCAGACCACAACACATCCTTGCCAGAGAAATAAGACACCTATCACTTTCCTTCTCCCCCAACAATGGTCAAGACCCAACTAACCACTTTCTGTCTATCCCATTTTATACCAGAAACTCATTTTTTTCTTTCAGTTTTTCACTAACCACCTTCCCCAGAATGAAGTCAATGAGTTTGCATTGTCTAGTTCTCTTTGAAGTTTTCTGTATGCCCACATACTAAAGAACAAAAAGGAAAAAATCAGGGGCACCTGGGTGGCTCACTTCATAATCTCACAGTTTGTGAGTTCAAGCCTCACATGGGCCTCCCCACTGTCAGCACAGAGTCCTCTTTGGATCTTCTGTCCCCTTCTCTGCACCTCCCTTGGTCTCTCTCTCTCTCTCTCTCTCTCTCTCAAAAATAAACATTTGAATACTGACTTAAAAAAAGAAAAAGAAGCTGATGTCAATATACAAGTAGTAAAACACTGGCTTAACTGGCAAGACATTTTCAATACTGATGAATTAAATAGTATGTGAGTCTGCGGTGGCTGCCATAACAAAGTACTGCAAACTGGGTGGCTTAATAAAAGAAATGTACTGTCTCAGAGTTCTGGAGGCCAGAAGTATAAAATCCAGTTGTTGTCAGAGCTGGCTCCTTAGGCTGTGAGGGATTTTGTTCCAAGCATGTCTCCTGGGCTTGTAGCTGACCATCTTCTCTTTGTGTCTTTTCAAATTGTCTTCCCTATATGCATATCTCTGTGTCAAAATTTCTCCCTTTTATAAGGATATCAGACATATTGGGTATAGATATGAATAGATTATGGATATGAATGCATTGGATTGAATAACTTGATTATATGTATAAATTGATTATATGTATAAAAACCTGTTTCCTCCAAATAAGGTCATGTTGTGAGGTACTAGGCATTAGGACTCCAACATATCTTTTTGAGGGGACGCAATTCAACCCATAACAATGATCAATAATGGGTTTCCGTTGGCATGACTGTATCATTCTTCATTTAGAATTGAATTGGCTTTGGGATACAGTTAAAAGAGATGCACTCATCACCCGCTATGTACATAGACATACCAGAATCTCCAATCCTGCCACAGCCTTTTGCAGGCTGGTCCTTGTAGCTGTTGGCTCTTTCTGTGGCCACAAATCAGTAGGGTGAGACCTCTAGATCATTAGGGGCCACCTACACAGGTGACAGTTTCCATAAAGATGAGTAAAATGTAGTTTCTTTGGCATTTCCTGGGACAAATCTGAAATGTAGAGAAGATACAAATGACTATATATACTCATACTCAACAAGTATTTGGAAACATGATGACAGCATCAAGGAGATTGGGTGGAAGTTAAGCAATTCAGTAGATCTGAACAATCCATAGTGGGATAGTCATGATTTTTTTCAATTATAAGATGTTTTCAGTTTCTTATGGTTTATATTTTTCCTTAAGGAGAAACCTTGAGAGAAGCTTTTAATGTACCCTTTAGTGAATCTCTAACCCTAAGTCAGCCACAGAGAAACATGAGCCTCTAGACCAGGGCACTGCCTATGTCTGAACTATCCATTCCTAGTTGCCCAGCTGAGCCAGAAACATTTGTTAAGATGACTGAAAGTCCTTTTGTGTTATGTTTTCTGGGCTGGCTTACACTGTTTTCTGGGAAGCTGTCCACTGACAATGGAATTGACTTACAGAAATGATCAGAGAAACCATCTTTAAACCTATGGTCTTCATTTCTGAGCAGCAAAACTAGGCCTTCCAGCCTCTGCTATTGTATGAAACTATAAATAGTGCTGTGTCCTTTTGCTCACCCCCAGCTCTTAATTCAGATCTTATTTATCTTTCATAAACAAGCACTTGACAATAATGCCCAGAATTCTATGCTGCTTATATTGGTAGAAAATCCTTTTATTTTAGTATGTATGATTTCTAAGTTTTCCCCTGAACTGAACCGTTAATGTTTTTCAAGAACATGTAACGTTTAGAACTCAAGAGGAAAAAAGATGAAGAGTAAAATGCCCCCAGAAGGAATTGTGTCAGTAACAGTGATTACCAGGGTCCATAACATGCTTTTACCTTTTGTCTTCCAGTTTCTTTGTAACAATTACAAGTCTTTGTAACAATTGGGCAATTTTGTCTTTATCTTACATTAGACATAGGAAATACATGTTAAACTCATTCATCTGCCATCTTACTACACCAGCTAATCTTGCTGCTATACTTTTGAAAGGAAAACAAACAAACAAGCAAAGAAACACACAAAAACCCTGCTGGTAATTTTTTTAAAGAGCTGTATGGTGGTTTAACCTACTCCTCCACCCCCACCCTTCATTTAAAAATGTGTTATTTAAATTTTTTTTTAAATGTTTATTTATTCTTGAGAGAGAGCATGAGTGGGGCAGAGAGAGAGGGAGACACAGAATCTAAAGCCGGCTCTAGGCTCTAGGCTGTCAGCACAGAGCCTGATGTGGTACTCAAACTCACAAGCCATGAAATCATGATCTGAACTGGTCAGAGCTTAACTGACTGTGATACCCAGACACCCCAAAAAACATGTTATTTTTATTGCAAGTTTTTCTCAGTAGCACATTATATCTGTGCTCTTCCAAGGTACAGTGACATCGGATTGGACACAAGGTAATAATGACAAAGTCTCCACTCTCTGAGTTCAATGTGGTTAGATCATTTATGGGACCTATCTAGACAAATATTTGACCCCCTGCAGGTGAGATGTCCTGGAAAGTAAAACTCCTTTATCTGAACCATGGGGAGGTCCTTTTCTGGGTCTGCACTTTTCATCTTACCAGGAACAGTGTGAAGAAAGAAAGGCCCCAATCTGTGTTTTCATAGCATCCATCCAACTCAGGTCATTTGCTTTTACCATTCCAGCCAGATTTGTATCTGTGAGCCTCCCTCTTAACAAAACAGTTCATAAGTTCTTTCAAACCTTATCTGATTCTGGCCCAAGTCTATCAAGTTGTATCAGGGGAGAACTCCCAGAATTATTCTTAAAAATAAAACACCAATAACGAACTTATTAAACAAAAGATAAATATATGCCATTGTGTTAGGGTTGGGGATAGGAAAGGTGAAATACTGGAAGGAGGTCAAGGTTCATCAGTAATCACTCTGCAGAGTTGAGGGCAGGCACGGTGTTGCATGTCAAATGGAACGTACATTAAGTGCTTAAGAATTACTTATTTACTGTTCTTTTTTTTTTTAAGTGAACTTGGCTAACTTAGAGTGTATACAGTGTTCTCTTGGTTTGGGGGGCAGATTCCTGTGATTTACCACTTACATACAACACCCAGTGTCATCCCAACAAGTGGTATCCTCAATGCCCATCACCCATTTTCCCTCTCCCCCACCTGCCCCCATCAAGCTCAGTTTCTTCTCTGTATTTAAGAGACTTTTATGGTTTGCCTCTCTCCTTCTCTGTTTGCAACTATGTTTTTCCTCTTCACTTCCCCCATGGTCTTCTGTTAAGTTTCTCAAGTTCTCATATGAGTGAAAACATATGAGATCTATCTTTCTCTGAGTGACTTCTTTCACTTAGAATAATACCCTCCAGTTCCATCCTCATTGCTTCATGGCAGGATTTCATTCTTTCTCATTGCCGAGTAGTATTCCATTGTATATATAAACCACATCTTCTTTGTCCATTCTTCAGTTGATGAACATTTACACTCTTTTAATAATTTGGCTAGTGTTGAAAGCACTGCTATAAACATTGGTGTACTTGTGCCCCTATGAATCAGTTCTCCTATATCCTTTGGATAAATTCCTAGTAGTGTTATTGCTGGGTCGTAAGGTAGTTCTATTTTTAATATTTTGAGGACCCTGCACCAGTTTGCATTCCCACCAACAGTGCAAGAGGATTCCTATTTCCCCACATCCTCACCAGCATCTGTTGATTCCTGAGTTGTTCATGTTAGCCACTCTGATTGGTGTGAGGTGGTATCTCAGTGTGGTTTTGATTTGTATTTCCCTGATGCTGAGTGATGTTGAGCATCTTTTCATGTGTCCATTAGCCATCTGGATGTTTTCTTTGGAGAAATGTCTTTTAATATCTTCTGCCCGTTTCTTCACTGGATTTTTTGTTTTTCAGATGTTGAGTTTGGTAATTTTTTTGATAGATTTTGGATACTAACCCTTTATCCAATATGTCATTTGCAAATGTCTTTTCCCACTCTGTCAGTTGCCATTTAGTTTTGTTGATTATTCCCTTTGCAGGGAAGAAGCTTTCTATCTTGATGAGGTCCCAATAGCTCATTTTTGCTTTTGATTCCCTTGCCTTTGGAGATGAAAGAAATTTCTGTGGCTGAGGTCAAAGAGGTTGTTGCCTGCTTTCTCCTCTAGAGTTCTGATGGTTTTCTGTCTCACATTCAGGTTCTTCATCCATTTTGAGTTTATTCTTATGTATGGTGTAAGGAAGTGGTCTAGTTTCATTCTTTTGCATGTTGCTGGCCAGTTCTCCCAGCACCATATGCTAAAGAAACTGTCTTTTTTCCATTGGATACTCTTTTTGCCTTGTCAAAGTTTAGTTGGCCATACATTTGTGGTCCAATTCTGGGTTCTCCATCATATTTCATTGGTCTATGTATCTGTTTTGTGCCAATACCATACTGTTTTGATGATTAGTAGTAGTAGAGACTAAAGTCTGGAATTGTGATAACTTCTGCTTTGGTTTTCTTTTTTAACATTACTTTGGCTATTCAGGGTCTTTTGTAGTTCCATATAAATTTTAGGATCATTTGTTCTAGCTTTGAAGAGAACGCCAGTGCAATTTTGACTGAGATTGCATTGAATGTGTAGATTGTTTTGGGTAGTATTGACATTTTAACAATATTTGTTCTATCAATCCGTGAGCATGTAATGCTTTTCCATTTCTTTGTGTCTTCTTCAATTTCCTTCATAAGTTTTCTGTAGCTTTCAGCATACTGATCTTTTACATCTTTGGTTAGGTTTATTCCTAGGTAATTTATGGTTTTTGGTGCAGTTGTAAATGGGATTGATTTCATTACTGGTGTACAGAAATGCAACCAATATCTGTACATTGATATTGTATCCTGTGACGTTGTTGAATTCATGTATCAGTTCTAGCAGCTTTTAGGTCGAGTCTTTCAGTTTTCCATGTAGAGTATCATGTCATCTGCGAAAAGTGAAAGTTTGACAGCTTCTTTGCCAATTTGGATGCATTTTACTTCATTTTGTTATCTGATTACTGAGGCTAGGACTTCCAACACTATGTTAAACAACACTGGTGAGAGTGGACATCCCTGTCATGTTCCTGATATCAGGGGGAAAGCTCTGTTTTTCCCCACTGAGGATGATATTTTAGCTGTGGGCTTTTCATAAATGGCTTTTATAATGTTTAAATACGTTCTTATTTCCTAACTTTCTTGAGGGCTTTTATTAAGAAAAGATGCTGTATTTTGTCAAATGCTTTTTCTGCATCTATTGACAGAATCATATGGTTTTTATCTTTTCTTCTATTAATGTGATGTATCACATTGATTGATATATGAATATTGAATCAGCTCTGCAGCCAAGGAATGAATCCCATTTGATCATGATGAATAAAACTTTTTATATGCTATTGAATTTGATTTGCTAGTATCTTGTTGAGAATTTTTCTATCCATGTTCATCAGGGATATTGTCCTGTAATTCTCCTTTCTTTTTTTCTTTTACAGTTTATTGTCAAGTTGGTTTCCATATAACACCCAGTGCCTATCCCAACAAGTGCCCTCCTCCATGCTCCCTCTCTCCCACCCCATCAGCCCTCAGTTTGTTCTCAGTATTCAAGAGTCTCTCATGGTTTGCCTTCCTCCCTCTCCCCAAATATTTTTTCCCTTCCCCTCCCCCATGGTCCTCTGTTAAGTTTCTCCTGTTCCACTTATAAGTGAAAACATATGATATCTGTCCTTCTCTGCCTGACTTATTTTGCTTAGCATAACACCCTCGAGTTCCATTCACGTTGCTACAAATGGCCAGATTTATTCTTTCTCATTGCCATGTAGTATTCCATTGTATTTAGTGAGGTCTCTGTCTGGTTTGGGAATCAAGGTAATGCTGGCTTCATAGAATGAGTCCAGAAGCTTTCCTTTCGTTTCTATTTTTTGGAACAGTTTGAGATTGATAGGTATTAACTCTGCTTTAAATGTCTGCTAGAATTCCCCCGCAAAGCCATCTGGCCCAGGACTCTTATTTGTTGGGAGATTTTTATAACTGATTCAATTTCTTCGCTAGTTATGGGTAGGTCTGTTCAAATTTTCTATTTCTTCCAGTTTGCGTTTTGGTAGTATGTGGGTGTCTAGAAATTTGTCCATTTATTTCAGGTTATCCAGTTTGTTGGCATATAATTATTCATAGTCTTCTCTGATGATTATTTGTATTTCTGTGGTGTTGGTTGTGATATGTACTATTTAATTCATGATTTTATCTATTTGAGTCCTCTCTCTTTTCTTTTTGAGAATTCTGGCTGGGAGGTTATCAATTTTGTTTATTTTTTCAAGAAAAAACCCCCAGCTCTTAGTTTCATTGATCTCTTCTACTGTTTTTTGGATTCTATATTGTTTATTTTTGCTTTAATCTTTATTATTTCTCTTTGCTGTTCTGCTTTTATTTCCTTTAGGTGTGCTGTTAGATTTTGTATTTGGGATTTTTCTTGTTTCTTGAGGTAGGCCTGGATTGCAAAGTATTTTCCTCTTAGGACTGCCTTTGCTGCATCCCAAAGGGTTTGAACTGTCGTGTTTTCATTTTTATTTGTTTCCATATATTTTTAACTTCTTCTCTAATTGCCTGGTTGACCCATTCATTGCTTA
>CM053577.1:116246683-116287846 GCA_028646485.1 Cryptoprocta ferox
GTGGTGAGAGTGGACATCCCTGTCGTATTCCTGATCTCAGGGGGAAAGCTCTCAGTTTTTCTCCATTGAGGATGATATTAGCTGTGGGCTTTTCATAAATGGCTTTTATAATGTTTAAGTAAGTTCCTTCTATCCCGACTTTCTCGAGGGTTTGTTATTAAGGAAGAATGTTGTATTTTGTCAAATGCTTTTTCTGCATCTATCGACAGGATCATATGATTTTTATCTTTTCCTTTGTTAACATGATGTATCACATTGATGGATTTGCGAATATCGAACCAGTCCTGTAACCCAGGAATGAATCCCACTTGATCATGGTGGATAATTCTTTATATATGCTGTTGATTTCGATTTGCTAGTATCTTGTTGAGGATTTTTGCATCTGTATTCATTAAGGATATTGGTCTGTAGTTCTCTTTTTTTGTTGGGTCTCTGCCTGCTTTGGAAATCAATGTGATGGTGGCTTCATAGAATGAGTTCGGAAGTTTTCCTTCTATTTCTATTTTTTGGAATACCTTGAGAAGAATGGGTGTTAACTCTGCTTTAAATGTCTGGTATAATTCCCCTGGGAAGCCGTCTGGTCCTGGGCTCATATTCATTGGGAGATTTTTGATCACTGATTCGATTTCTTCACTGGTTATGGGTCTGTTCAGATTTTCTATCTCTTCCTGTTTGAATTTTGGTAGTGCATGTGTGTTTAGGAGTTTGTCCATTTCTTCTAGATTGTCCAGTTTGTTGACATATAATTTTTCATAGTAATCTCTGATGATTGCTTGCATTTCTGAGGGATCAATTGTAATAGATCCATTTTTGATTCATGATTTTGTCTATTTGTGTGTTCTCTCTTTTTTTTCTGAGGAGCCTGGCTAGACGTTTATCAATTTTGTTTATGTTTTCAAAAAACTAAGTCTTGGTTTCATTGATCTCCTCAACTGTTTTTTTGGATTCGATATTGTTTATTTCTGCCCCGGTTTTTATTATTTCTCTTCTTCTGCTGGGTTTGGGGTTCTCTTGCTGCTCCCCTTCTAGTTCCTTTAGGTGTTCTGTTAGATTTTGAATTTGTGCTTTTTCTAGTTTGTTGAAATAGGCCTGGATTGCAATACACTTTCCTCTTAGGACTGCCTTTGCTGCATCCCAGAGAGTTTTGAGTATTGTATTTTCATTTTCATTTGTTTCCATATATTTTTAAATTTTGTCTCTAATTGCCTGATTGGCCCAATCATTCTTTAGTAGGGTGGTTTTTAACCTCCACATTTTTGGATGTTTTCCAGACTTTTTCCTGGGATTGATTTCAAGTTTTATAGCATTGTGATCTGAAAGTGTGCATGGTATAATCTCAATTCATTTATATTTATGGAGGGCTGCTTTATGCCCCAGTATGTGATCTGTCTTGGAGAAAGTGCCATGCGCACTTGAGAAGAAGGTGAATTTCCCAGCTTCAGGATGCAGAGTTCTAAATATATCTATCAATTCCATCTGTTCCAATGTGTCGTTCAGGTCCATTGTTTCTTTAGTGATTCTCTGTCTGGTGCATCTATCCATTGCTGTAAGTGGAGTGTTAAAGTCCCCTGCAATGAACACATTCTTAACCATAAGGTTGTTTCTGTTTGTAATTAATTGTTTCATGTATTTGGGTGCTCCCAAATTCAGCGCATAAATGTTTATAATTGTTAGCTCTTCCTGATGGAGAGACCCTTTAATTTTTATATAATGTCCTTCTTCATCTTTTGTTAGTGCCTTTACTTTAAAGTCCATTTTGTCCTATATAAGTATGGCTACTCCGGCTTTCTTTTGACTACCGGGCGCATGACAGATATTTCTCCATCCCCTTACTTTCAATCTGAAGGCGTCTTCAGGTCTCAAATGAGTCTCTTGTAGACAGCAAATAGGTGGATTTTTTTTTAATCCATTCTGCTACCCTGTGTTGTTTGATTAGAGCATTCATTCCATTTACATTCAGTGTTATTATTGAAAAATATGGGTTTGGGTTCATTGTGTTCTCTGTAAAGTTCATGTTTGTAGTAGTGTCTCTCGTACCTTGTATTCCTTGCAACATTTTCATCAGAAAGTCCCTCTTAGGATTTCTTGCAGGGCTGGTTTGGTGGTGACGAATTCTCTCAATTTTTGTTTATTTGGGAACACCTTTATCTCTCCTTCTATTTTGAATGACAGGCTCGCTGGAGAAAGGATTCTTGGCTGCGTATTTCTCCTGTTCATCACATTGAACATTTCCTGCCATTCCTTTCTGGCCTGCCAAGTTTCATTAGCTAGGTCTGTAACCTCTCTGATAGGTTTCTCTTTGTATGTTAGGGCCCTTTTATTCCTACCTGATTTCAGAATTCTTACTTTATCCTTATAATTTGCCAGTTTCACTATGATATGTCGTGCCGAAGGTCGTTTCAAGTTAAGTCTTTAGGGGGTTTTTTGCGCGTCTTGGATTTCAATGTCTCTTTCTTTCCCCAAATTCGGGAAGTTCTCAGCTATAATTCGATCAAGCACCCCTTCAGGACCTTTTTCTCTTTCTTCTTCTCCAGGAATTCCTATGATAAGGATATTGTTCTGTTTAATTCTTTCAGTCAGGTCTCGAATTCTCCTTTCATGCTCCTGTATCAATTTCTCTCTCTTTTTCTCGGCTTCCTCTTTTGCTATAACTGTGTCTTCTAATTCATGTATTCTCCTCTATGCCTCTTGAATCCGTGCAGTGGCCACCTCCTTTTTATTATGCACCTCATTTATAGCCTTTTTAATCTCATCACAGCTATTTTGAAGGTCCCTAGTCTGTGCATCAATAGCTTCTTTGATGTTTTTTTTCAAGTCCAGCGATTAATTTTTGACAATTGTTCTAAATTCTTGTTCAGTCATGTTGTTTAAGCCTGTTTTGAGCAGTTCTGTGGCTGTGACTTCTTGCTGGAATTTCTTTAGAGGAGAGTTCTTCTGTTTCATCATTTTGGCTAGCTTTCTGTCTCTTGTCAGTTTTAAAAGCTCGTTATGCACTGTGCACCTGTTAGTATTGCTCTATTAAAGGAGGCTCATAGACTGTCCAGGGTCTGTCATTTCAGGAAGTGTTCTTTTAATGGTGTCTCTCAGTTTCTCTTGTTGTGCCTTTGATTATTTTATTTCCCTACTCATAGATATTTTGGACTCTCCACCATGTGTACTTTGGCTTGTTTCTTCAGGTAGCCCTGAAAAGGAAAATAGACGAACACATAGGGAACAAAAGAATGCAAATGCACAGACAAATCAAACAAACAAGGAAACCAAAAGGGGAAAGGAAGAACAGGAAAGGAAAGGAAAGAAAAGAAAAGAAAAGAAAAGAAAAGAAAAGAAGAAAAGAATAGAAAATAAAAGGAAAACAAGGGGGTGAGGGACAGAGGCAGCAAAAGACAATGGAGAATCTTAAAGTGTATAACCATCCGAGAGGAAAGATAAGAATGAGATAAAGGAAAGTATATCTGGATGGCAAGAGAAAAACAGGAGAAGAAAAGAGAAAAGGAAAAAAAAGGGGGGTATCCCTCCTGTGCGGATGGGTGTGGTTTGGTTAAGGTAGGTTTCATGAACTGCTCTCTGAGGCTGTACCTTGGTGGCTGTGGGGTGAAGCATGGCGGCACCCCAAGCTCTGCTCAAACCAAGCATTGCAAGCCGCTCCTTTGAGTCTGATCTCCCCGTCCCATGGGCGGGCCAAATTGTATTTTCCAAGCTCACCTCACTTCCAAATCCTAGTCCATGCACTTTAATGCTACCTCCAGAGATGAGATGCACTCCCACTGGGTGCTGGCCTCCCAGCCAGGATTGCACAGGGCGTGGGGCTTGTTTCTCCTGGTGCTTCTGCAGCCCAAAGTGAGATATACTCGCACTGGTGGCAGGCTTCCTAGTCAGGATCACGTAGGGGGATCGGGCTGTTTTTCCTGGCGCCGCCTGGATTGGGCGCCGCTGCTGCCAAGCCCAAGGAAGAATTTGCCATATAGATGGGATGGATTTCTCTCACCACACCCAGCGGTTATATATGGGATGACAATATCTTTCTCTGTCCTGGGGCGGTTTTTTTTTTATCTCTTCTTTAGAGACAGTTCTATCAGCATTTTCAGTCTCTCTTTCTCTTCCCCTTGTCTCTCTGGGGCACCACGCACTTTCCCTATGTTGGTCTGGGGCTCCCACCCCTCTGCACCTCTGGGGCCGGGCCGGTCCTCCAATTTCCCCAGTTCACACTCACTCACTCAGGCATCTTTGAGGTTGTCTTCTTTCTGGAGTCTGTGTGTTCTCTTCCCAGTCTTGCAGATCAGAGTACTGTCTCTTCAGTCCTTCTCAGTTTAATAGATGCGGGCACGTGAAGATTACAGAGCTCCTTACTTCTCTGCCATCTTGCCCTTCCTTTGCCTCATCCTTAAAAATGTTCACCATTTACAAACAAGCAGTTAGTCCATAAGTCTTTTGGAGAAATGAAGTATCTAGAAGTAGCAAAAGACAGTGAATTCTCGGTTAATAATAAATATTACAAATTGACCCATTGAATGGTTTTCATTATACTGTTAGGATATTATGTGGTTTTTGGAGTAGGGTCATTCCATGGTAAACTTCAAACTGTCATCCATACATTGGTTGGTTGTGATTTTCCTGTTGCTCTTGAACTTGTTTTTCAAATGATGACTATGTTTTTTTTCTTCTCATTTTGATAATAGTCATTTATGTTCTAGAATGGATATGCTAATATGAAAGGTTTAATGGGCTCTGCAATAGGAAAGCCAAATATGATTTTGGTCAGAATTTATTTTTCTTGTAGTTCTCTAGCTGCAGCAAGGTTTCAGATTTCAGCATGGGTTTTAATGTGCAGACTGGAAAGGGTTTTTATCAACTCTATTTCTGATGATGAATCAATGACTTCCTGGATACTGGTATTTTTTTTTTAAACTAATACTCTAAATGTATGAACTTTAGATAACTTAAACAAACATTCTTTCTTGCATTAATTGGTATTGAGGGTTAGTATTATTTATACAATGAAATCAATATGATCTCTATTGCTCATTAACTGAGATGTTCTGGGCTCAATTCTGTTTTATTTTTCAATTAAGTTCTATTACTTTTTCTTATTGGCCCTTGAAAAATAGCTGTGGAAACAATCTTAATCATTCTGAAAATGTCAGAGTCAACGAAATACCCTAATGTAAGACCCTATATATTTGAGTATTAAAAAGAATCCATTGGGAATTATAAGATAGTTTATATACCTAATCGTCATTCTGCATTCTTTTTAAATGTGAGTGACTTTCTCTCAGTTTTTCATTTCATTATCTTCATAAAATCAAAAGCTTCGTGGTGCTTTTTTATTGCTGGCAAATATGGGACCACCAAAAAGGCAAATACTGCAAGGTGAGGGAAGGTACATTTCCAGAAAGTCCTCACTACCTGATGGCTCAGAGGGTCTGCTCTAGGTCCAGCCTGGTCCCTCTCCTTTAGACTCTGTGATTGCTTGAGTAATGGTCTCCAAAGATTTCCACACTCTAACCCCTAGAACTTGTGACTTGTCATTTTTCCTGGTAAATATCTTACATCAAGGGCAGATATGATTAAGTTAGGGATTTTTGAGATGGAAAGATTATCCTGGATTATCTAGGTGGCTTTCAATGTAATCACAAGTGTCCTTATAAGAGGGAAGTAGCAGGGTCAGAGAAAGAAGGAGATGTGACAACGAAATAGGTCAAAATAGAGGTTGGGGCATCCAAGGAATGTGGACAGCTTCCAGGAGCTGGAAAAGGCAAGTAAATGAATTCTCCCTGAGAGCCTCCAGAAGGAGCCAGCGAGGCCAACACTGTGGTTTTAAACCACTGAAATCCATTCTGGATTTCTGATCTCCAGAACTGTTAGATAATAAATGCAGGCTGTTTTTAAGCCACAAAGTTTGTGATAATTTATTACAGCAGCAACAGAAAACCAGTACTGAACCAGGAGGGCTTTGGACATATTGTGTTTCTGAGCTGATCACTAGAACTGGTCAATGAAGGAACTCTTTGGGAGTTAAGAATTTGGTACCTTTAAATAAATAATTTACCTGAGAAGGGTAAGACATTTACCTCTAAGATCAACTTTAATAACCTGACTCACAGCTTCTGAAACACATAGTTGAGAGTACTTTTCCAAAACTGAGGGCTGATGGAGGAGTGGGAGAAGGGAAGGGGGTGTGGGACATGGAGGAGGGCACTTGTGGGGATGAGCACTGGGTGTTATATGGAAACCAACTTGACAATAAACTATAATAGAAAAGAATTAATTCTTTAAGCTTCAAAAAAAAAGTATTGTTCCAGGTTTGCACCAGCTTAACATTGTAAAACTTGCCTTTTCTTAAGGTCTTCCTCAAAAGCTGTTCATTAGTAGGAGGCAAGTATGATGAAATATTAGAATTAGGTTTACCTGGTCTCCAACTAAGTTTGCTTGGTTTCTTCCAGGAAATTTTTTTAAATTTTTCTTGAAATACAACTTTAAAACTTTTTTTCTTAATGTTTATTTATTTTTGAGAGAGAGAAAGAGAGACAGAGACAGAGAGACCAAGTGTGAGCGGGGGAGGGGCAGAGACAGAGGGAGACACAGAATCCGAAGTAGGATCCAGGTTCTAAGCTGTCAGCACAGAGCCTAACGCAGGGCTCGAACTCACAGACCCCGAGATCATGACCTGAGGCAAAGTCAGCTGCTTAACAAACTGAGCCACCCAGGTGCCCTAAAAATGTTTTGGTTTTTAGGAGGATTCTAAGTAAGTGAAAATGATGAGATATGTTTTTCTAATGATTTTTAGTCACCATTTTAGTTTTTCTTAGGCTAGGAAGTTTTGTGTATAAACTAATAAAACTTGCCTCCTTGAGAGGGAGGAACACCTGTTACTCCATACAGCAATCACACTGTGAAGTAGAGAAGTGATAGCAGTGTTTTTATTTATACATTAAAACTTCTTGACTGAAAAGTCCACAGGGAGAGAAATTTCTGGACGATTTAATCAAAAAAGATAATCAAGGGGTGCCTGGGTGACTCAGTCAGTTGAGCATCTGACTTCAGCTGTGGTCATGATCTCATGGTTCATGACATCAGGCTCATTGCTGACAGTGCAGAGTCTGCTTTGGATCCTTTGCTCCGCTCTCTCTGCCCCTCCCCCCTTTAAAAAAACATTTAAAAAATAAAATAAAATAAACAATAAAATGTTAAAGAAAGACAATAAAAATATAGCAAGATTTAGCCCTCACAACATGGATAAAATGGCCAATTGCATTTTCAGCTCATGTCCCTGAAAGCCACATCTTTTGGTTTTCTTTAGGAGAAAGATCAAGGTCATAAAGAGGAACTATGCCAAAAAAAAAAGAGATGGGTTTTGGAATCACCTCCCACCTCCTCAGCTGAACCATGTACATTCAAAACTACCATAGGCTGAGACTCAGTTTCCTCAGGTGCAAGGGAATAACATTGCCGTCAGTGGTAATGTTAACATATTAAATAGATATATGTAAAGTGCTCAATCTCTGGGTTTCAACTTTGGCTGTGCACGAACTAGGAGTGTGAGTTTGAACTAATTTCTAAGTTCATTTTTAAGGAACTCAAGTAATAGAAACTAAAAAATGGCAGCCAGTATTATCCCTTTGGTAAGTTATATTCATTTAGAGATTTGAAGATAAAAGTAACCTTAATTCCTCAATCTCCAGAAAATAGCTCACAGAAAATGCTTGTTGGTTGTATGGAAGGTGTTGTAATAAACCGTTTCTAGTTTTCTACAACAGTGATTCTGGTTCTTTTATTATACCCATTTCATAGTTATAAAAGGGAATGTTAGGGAAGGTTAAGGGATTTGTCTGAAGTTGTATGCCTAGTTGGTTGTACAGACAAAAATCAAACATGGCAGGGAGTCTCTTGCATGCAAGCTCTTAACCACCTGTCTAAACCATATGCAACAGTGGCCAGTGTTTGTTTAACAAATATGAAATGAACTGGCAAAAGCAGATGGTTTAGAGAGGTGGTTAAAGTCATTGGGCTCACTAATGAATGATTAATAGTTGCTGCCACTTATTGATTGCTTACTGTGTACCAAGTGGTATTTTGGATGCTTTACCTATGCCATCTTATTTAACCTTTCTAAATATTCCATGACATCAATGTTATTTTTGTTATATAGATTGGAAACTGAGGGTCAGGCCACACTAAAGCTAAAAGTTATACAATTTGTGCATAACAGATGTAGGATTTGATCCAGAGTCTGTTTAAATTACAAAACTATGCTAGTCCCACTGCTATAGTGCCTCTCATAAATGAGTCCTTTTGTTCTTTGAAATCCTGAAGGTTGAGGTTTTTGTGGAGCCTAAGGCAATAGTTTCCTTTACTTACTTGTTCTTTGGAATGTCAATGTGGTCACATAATTGATTGGATTTTTCTTTTATAGTATAGTTATCCCCCAAAACATAAGAATTTAAAATATATACAAGTATCTAAAGAGATTTGATCACTCTTCCCTCATTCTACAAACAGCATAAAACCTGTCCTTCACCAGCATGTGCAATGGATTGAGGACCAGTTTTCAGTTTTATCTGAAAGACTTTCTATAGGAAACAGATGGGAGGGATGAGTAAGAACTGAGTCAACCTGACAGGTACTGAATCTTTGATTACAACCCACGAAGCCATCCCCTCAAGTGAAGAGGTTATAAACCAGGTAGAGTAAAAGTACCCTTCTCTGATCCAGAGGTAATGTGCTCTCCACTAGACAACAGCTGTATTTAGTAGAAGTCTAGGAATAAAATCTTTCAAATTTATTATTTAATATGGTAAAATAAATATGAGGGACCATCTTGCACAGACACTATTCCCAAGATTATGTTTTATTCCTTTATTATTTAGTTTTCATCGTAGTCTTTAATTTTTTTCAGGTAGATATGATGATATCTAGCTCTTCTCAGGGTTATATCTTAGGCATGAATGAGAAGCATCTTGATGATATTTACAATTCTAAAAATTATTTTCCTCTAAAACGTAGCTACCTTAAGAATTGATTAATTGGAACTTTATTTTTTTAAGTTTATTTATTTGCTTTGAGAGAGAGAGAGAGAGAGAGAGAGTACATGTATGTACACATATAAGGAGGGAAGGGGCAGAGAGAGAGGGAGAGAGAGAATCCCATGTAGGTTCTGTGCTGTCAGCCTGGAACCTGATGCAGGGTTTGATCTCAGAAACTGTGAGATTATGACCTGAGCTGAAATCAAAAGTCTAGTCTCTTAACCGACTGAGCCACCCAGGCACCCCAAGTTGAATATTGTACACAATTCATTGTGATCAGATGCTTCCTAGTACAGTTCATCTATTTTTTTTATGAAAGACAAAAAATAGCAAACATTATTTCCAACAAATTATTTCTATTATAAGAAATGTAACACTATGTTGTATTTCTAAATATAGCCTTCCTCTAGTATAATAATTAAACAAAATATTTAAACTATATTTAATCTTATCACTTTACCTCAATCTATTCTTTTTGTTTTCCCAGAATAAATTTTAAAAAATAATAATCAATAGTTTTCACAGTTGATGTCATTTTTATTTTATGCATATTCCTGAGAGTAGTTTGGTTGATTTAGAACTAATTAGTCCATTATGGTAGCCACTAAACCATATGTAGCTATCGAGCCCCTTAAATATGGCTAGTCTAAATTGAGATATGTTTAAGTATAAAATACATTCCGAATTTTGAATGTAAAATATACCAATAATTTTTAAAAAATTTTAGCGTTTATTTTTTATTTTTGAGAGACAGAGCATGAGTGGGGGAGAGGCAGAAAGAGAGACAAACACAGAATCAGAAGTAGGCTCCTGGCTCTGAGCTGTCAGCACAGAGCCCGATGCAGGGCTCGAATTCATGGATCACGAGATCATGACCTGAGCTGAAGTCGGACACTTAACCGACTGAGCCACCCAGGCGCCCCAATAATTTTTAAATTGATTATAGGCTGAAATCATAGTATTTTGGATATTTTGAGTTAAATAAAACATACTATTAAAACTAATTTTACTTTTTTCCCTTTACTTTTTAAAAATGTGGCAATTAGGAAATCTAAAATTTCACACATAACTTGCATTTTTGCTCTTGTTTTATTTCGATTAAAGAGTCCTGCTCTAGAGTCTCTTAGTAAATAAAAATACCCTTTCTGGGTTTTCAGCCATCTAAAAAATGTCAGAGTGATTCTTTTAGCCTCATTTGATTCTCAAGAATTCATTGTAACCATCACTTACCAAATTTTACCACTTACTTATAAATTGTAGCCAGTGGCAAAAAACATTTAATTCACCTTCTAAATGGGCTCTCTTTACAAGCAGGGGGTGACTTTCTTTGGAAAAGCTTGGCTTAATAAATTTTAATTGACAATAATACTAATAAACTAAAGGGGTGTTAATTTACAATTATGTTTCATAAGTAAAAAGTAATAGAAAACTCTGAGAATGTATCATAATATATACTGCATATAACTTAATACTATACTATTATAATATAAAACTACATTATTATATATCTGTCTTTATGCTTGCCTTCTTAGCTACTGGTGAATTGGCAGAGGTTTAAAATATAAAATTAGCTTCTTAACAGTTAGGCATAATTAGTTATAAAATTCTTCTCCTATCAAATCATTAAAACATGCTCACAGGCAATGACTTGTAAAAATAATCCACTCTTGTTTGTCTGTGGGGTGGTAGGTATCTCTTTTCTTTATCAGTGTCCAGGTTAGAACAAGAGTTTTCTGAGTTGAAGTAAGGCTGGATTTTTCATTCTGACAACCACCCACAACAGAGTGATACAAATACTTGAGGACAATGTTCTTGTGCCCATCAAGATACATGAAGGGCCAAATTTGTGTGTCTTTGTGGCTTCTCATTTACATACAATGCTATTTTTGTTACAACAGTAATGGTTTGTTTTCATGCTTGTACAGACCAACAAGTCATCTTGACAGGAAGTTGCTTTGTTCTCTGTGAGTCGTGTTATCATGATTCATCTCTGCCCTCTATAGAATGCTTCTGCTTAACTTCTTTTCCTCTATTAAAGACTAACTTTGAAGGATGTTCTAAGTCTTTCCAGATAACATTAAGTTGAAACAGAAAAGGAAGGAAAAGGTAGATCAGTTTAGTAAACATGATTAGTCAAAAAAAAAATACTGAATTTCAAGTGTAAAATATCCAGTGGTGGGCTAAAAATCAGTTTCATGAAATGACATGCTTTAATGATTAAAACAACCATAAATGCTCCATTAAACAGTAGCTATTCTTGTTATAAACTAGAAATATTATAGCAACAGATTAGTTTTATTTATTAACTTAGATTTTTTTTTGGTTCATTAAAAAATTAATATTTGAAGTTACTGGAATGTTGTCCACAAAGTTTACGTGCCAGAGTGGGTGCATGAGAGGATGTAGTGGTTTAGGGCAGCATGATTTAACTTACCAAGTGATATTTCACTATGGAATCAAAGTGATAACATTCTAAGAAGGCCATCGAACTGGGTTCAGGTCCCTTTGAAGTATTCCATAGGACTGCAGCAACAAGCTCCATCTGAATTCATTTCAGTTAGAAAAAAGCAACAACTTTGAACATAAGTTATCTTATCAGGGATTTATCCCTTCTTCCTCCTACAAAGTTTGATGCATATGGCTTGGAGCTCTGGGCTGCAACACTTCAATCTGTCAGGTGATCTCCCCTTTCTCTCCTTGCCCTTTTTTGGCTTACTCTGCTTGTAGAGTCCTCAGTATATTCATGGAGAGAAGATTCCGAATAGCTGGACTGGGACGTTCAGGCACCTGGGCTTCAGCAGTTCCCACAGGATGCCTGGTGGCAGAAACCACAACACATCTCTACCACGTCCTGACCTAGAGCTGCAAGCCATGGGCCACATGGATTTTCCAAGGACCCTTTTTTCTCAGCCTGGTGTGGTATTCCAGACACAAATGGATCCTCTAGCAGAAAATCTCCAGATGGTTCACTTGGGTGGGGAGGCCTGGGAAGACATTCTATGATCTTTGGCCCTGACATATTTTTCTGATTTTCTTCCTGACTTTTCTTTCTTACTTTTCAAACTTTGCTATATATATTCGGTATACAAGCCAGTGCCTCATTAATCAACTTTCATTATCAACTCCATCCCTTTCCTATACCTATATTTCTAATCATGATACTGTCAATTTTCATCACCCAGGGTGACCTTTGACACTTTCTTAATTTTTTTATCTCGCCAACCTCACATCTAACAAATTGCCAAATCTCACAAATTTTCCATATTTCCTGTTTCCTCTGTCATCACTCACTTGGAACCACGCCCTCCTCATCTCATGCTTAGAGCATTATAATTGCCTCCTGACTTATCTCCCTGCCTTCTGAAAGGTCCTTGCTTGTATATATTCTACACTTTCTGTCAAGCTAACCTTCCTAAGGCCCTATGGTCATTTTGATATTCCACTAATGTGAAGCCTTTGAGATTCCTATAGGATAAGCTCCAGGTTGACATTCAAGATTTTGCAGTGCAGAACTTAAGTCCTGGCTCTCACACCTCCTTAGGTGAAGCCTGTACCTAAAATTCTCTCCTCATACTTTCTTGACCCCAGACTTTCCCCGTGTCTGTGATTTCTTTCACATCATGTTCCCTAACAGAATTGCTTCTCTCTGATTTTCATTCACTGTTTGCTCATGAACTAACACTCACCTCATCCATGGAGCTTCCTATATAATACCTACTCATAATGATCTCCTCATTTACTCTTAAATCACAGCTCTTAGACAAATAGTTGGGTACTGTTTTTTGATACCTCTTACATTTGAAAAAATCCCATTATTTAAAAAAAGTCAATGTTATTTTGAGAGAGAGAGAGAGAAAGAGAGAGAGAGCATGAGCAGAGGGAAGGCAGAGACAAGAGGGAGACACAGAATCCAAAGCAGCTCCAGTCTCTGAGCTGTCAGCACACAGCCAGATGTAGGGCTCACACTCAAAAACCGCGAGATCATGACCTGAGCTGAAGTCAGTTGGACACTTAACCAACTGAGCCACCCAGGTCCCCCATGAAAAACCCATTATTTCATACATGTGTTGTTCATTTACTTTGCACCTATATACATCTTTTATCTCACAAGAATATACATTCATAAACAAAATTTCTTGGGATTCTTAGATTTAGGGATCTTTGTTTCAAATAGTCAAGGCTCATCTTGTGATCAGTCATGAGTGTTTCCTCCAATGCCCTTTTTTGTGTTATGTGACTATTTTATTCCCTTTTTGTACATCAATAAGAGTTTGTTTAAAAAACAGATTATTTGTGTAATGTTCTGGTAAAATAGTAAAATTTTTAGTGTTTTGTTTTGTAAAAAAGGTTTTTTAAAATTAATTTTGTATTAGCTATTAGTTTTTGCTTCATTATCCCAATTGCTTTCTAAAGAGAGTACATCCCATTAGTGGGAAAGATGTGGTACTCCAAAGCATCTTGGAGGGATTCAGTTACTGGGGAGCAGTAACTGAGAAAGCTGAATTGCTCTAAGTGACACAGGGAGAGGAAAAGGGGAAAGGAGCCAGAGGAAGACCCAGTAGGACAGGCAATAAGGGAAGAAGGAGTAAGGACCAAACTGAACAGTAAGACAGAACTTGGGGACAGAAGTGCTGCATCAAGATTTGTTATACTGTTGGATGTGGGGTGTATGGCTCACCTTTGTCTTCACATCAAGGATCTTCAAGAAAGCTGACATGGTTTACTGATACTTTTGTTAAGAATGGGTTAGTCAGGGGAATTCAGAGGGATGTTGAGTTGCATATCTGGGCCAACAAAGTGCAAAGATTAAAAAGTCTAACTCTGTTCTCTGAGTCACATCTAAAGTCTCTCAATGTTGATAACTCCCAAAGATCTCCCTGGTCTTCAGATGAGAGACATGAAAACATTTTGTATTGATGTGGCATGAAACAGCTTATATCCTAAGAGAAATTCTATGTGGCAAGTGGGATAGATTTTAGTAATTATACATTACAAACTTAAAAATGGAGATTCAGAAAAGTTAAACCATATGCCAAAAAGGACTGAATGCTGTGAAATTGTTCTTGTTATTTAAAATCTAGTGTTATATCCATAACATCCATTCTTTTTCTTTCTCCCTCTTTGCTATTATGTAGCTAGAGTCTGCAGGCTGACTTGCTTCTCTATACTTCACATTAGCCTTGTGTTTTTCAGTTTTGTTTTGCTTTCCAGAAAAATAGTTGTCCTGTTTTTCTCTTGTGTGCCAAACTTTGTCCTGATTCTTCAATCATTAAAACATTTGGCTACCTTGTTGGCCTCTAGGTTTCAGGATATATGTCATCAAAATCTGAATTTTACATGCCAAATTATTTACGCATGTTTGTTCACATTCTGATTTTTGTTAAGGTCTGTCCTATAGTTTTTCTTTACTTTGTCATTTTGCATCATAATTTTATTTTTTTTGGCAAATATAAATTTTGTAAACAACTATGACTAGTATTAGTATTAGTATTATTTGTTTTAATTGCATTCTACTCTATTGGTTTATGGATTGTTTCTTTCCTTCTATGTCATTTGCCTCCCTGTAATTATAAATTTTTCTATACAAGCCCTTCTGAATCCTAAGTCTATGATTCATAGCATCCTGTTTCTAAGCTCCATCTTAAAATATATTATTAGACGAAGATACTAAAGTTTTTTTGTGACATGATTCTTTTGGTCTAATCACAGGGTTAATTTCCTCATTGGAGATCAACAGTTATCTTTTTATTCTTTATTTTTTAAAAGAGTAGGTCTTTTTAAAAATGTTTTTATTTATTTCTGAGGTGGGGGGAGAGAGAGAGAGAGAGAGATAGAGAGAGAGAGAGCTAGAATCCAAAGCAGGCTCCAGGCTCTGAGATGTCAGCACAGGCAGGCAGCACACCCATACATGGGGCTCAAACTCACAAACCATGAGATTATGACCTGAGCTGACGTAGGATACTTAATCAATTGGGTGACTTAATCTGTAACCCAGGTACCCCAGTTATCTTTTTAAATGCAAATTATTACTTTTCTTTTATCATTTTTCTTAGGTATGCTAGAGAGAATCAGAAAATAGACAATATTTTATGCTCTATCAGTGATTAAAATAAATGCGCTTCAAAATTGGTTCTCGTTATTTGTAGTGGAATAAATTCACAAGAACTTAAATTTCTAATTTCTACAGATATTGTTAAGTAAATTACTGTAAAAGCTTTAAAACAGATAATGAGCTTTATGAAGAGTAATTTGATAATATTTATGCTCTTTTTCCTAGCAATCCCAGTTCTAAGAATCTAGTCCCTGGAAATTATCAAAAATATGGTTATGGATTTATATACATGGATGCCTCCAGGGTGATTTATAAAGATAAAAAAATTACAAGCAGTTTAAGGGCATCTGGATGGCTCAGTTGGTTAAGCATCCAACTTCATCTTAGGTCATGATCTCATGGTTCACGGGTTTGAGCCCCACATCAGGCTCTGTGCTGACAGCTCAGAGCCTGGTGCCTGCTTCAGATTCTGTGTTTCCCTCTCTTTCTGCCCCTCCCCTACTCATGCTCTGTCTCTCTCTCTCTCTAAAAAATAAACATTAAAAATTTTTTTAAATTGCAAACAGTTTAAAGGATAATTGTGTAATTTAATTTAATCGTGTAATTAAATACTATAGAGTTATAAAATCATGTTTTTGAAGATTAGGTTTAATAAAAGTGTTCATGATAGAATTTGAATAAAGAAAATCCAGAGTATAAAAATATATATACAGTTTGATCCCAAGTTCTTTCTGTACTTAATAAATGATATTAACTTATTGGGAAAGAAAATACTTCTCATTTATATTTGGGCTTATTTTGCTTAAAATAAGAATGCACTATCATTATATTCTTCTGCTTTTCCTTTTTAACATAATAATAAATGACATCTATATTTGGAGTATTTATCCAAATACAGAAAAGTATGTAGAAAAGAAATGCTATCTGTGCCATCCTGAAATAAGTCTCCTAAGCAACAGAGAGTAGGTTAAGCATGGAAAAAAGAAGTAGGTAATCTGGGCCAGTGACTCATTTATTCTAAAAGGGCTCTGGCCTCCGTGGACTCATCTACCAATTAGCATTTCACTGGTGAACAGGTGTGTGGTGTGAGTAGAAATGAGGAAAGCATTTAGTCAAAATAAGGTTCAAAAAAGAACTTGATTCTGCAGACCTTTTTATTATGAAGTGCTTCAGAGAAGAGCGTAGAAGGTTTAAGCAGATATTTAAGACTTCTCGCACTTAGTTCCTACCAAAGAGAATTTTGAACAGTGAAGCCAATGAAACAGAAACAGATGGCTCAAATTTTCTTTGAAATGTAGGCATATTGAAGAAGAAGTTTGGCAAAAATACATTTGGGGTTTGGCCAAACTGAAAACATTTGAGAAATAATGGTATGAAACACTGGAAAAACATTAAAGCACTCAAACACTCACACTAAGTGTAATGTGATGGATACACAAAGAGAAATGAAGCTTAAAGACAGGCCATAGTTTCTGGTCAACAATCACAGCAACTGTTTCATTCTAGGGCAGGATGGGCACTGATAACTAGTAGTTCTACTTGTGCAATGGAAATTACCTGCAAAATTGAGAGAAATTGTGCAACTGAAACACCTCAAGTGACTGAAATGCCCTGTGAGACTAAAACAAACACCATGTGCAACTGAATCTATTGAGACATACTTCTCAAGTACACATGACATTCTCCAGGGTAGATTACAACTTAGGCCACAGATTAAGTATGAATAGTTTTAAAAGATAGATATCATAGAAAGTATCTTCTCTGGTCACAGAGATGAACTTAGAAATTAATAATAGAAGGAAAATTGGAAAAATCACAGATTTTTGGAAACTCATCAGTACACTCTAAAACAGCAGATCAAAGAAAGAAAATACAAGAGAAATTAGAAAATACTTAGAGTTGAATGAAAATGAAATCACAACACATCAAAACACGTGAAAGCAGTGTTGAGAGGGAAATTTATAGCAATAAATGATGATATTAAAAAAAGAAGAATGAGCTCAAATTAATAAACTAGCTTGAACATTTAAGGAACTGGAAAGGCCACAATCAAAACATCAGAAAATAGTAAATATTGATGAAGATGTGGAGATATTCATACTCCTTCACACTGTTGTACAAGTAGTTTAGCCACTGTGGAAACCATGAAGGTTCCTCAAAAAATTAAAAATATAACTACCATATTTTTAACCAATTCTACTTTGGGTATGCACCCCAAAGAATTGAAAGCAGGGTATTGAAGAGGTATTTGTACACCTGTCTCCATAGCAGCATTATTTACAATAGCCAAAAGGTGGAAGCAACTCAAGTGTTCATTGACATATTATAGATAAACAAAATGTGGTATATAAAACAATAGAATATTATTCAGCCTTCAGGGAGAAGGAAATTTTGATACATGCACTAACATAGATGAAACTTGAGGACCATATGCTCAGTGAAATAAGCCAGTCACAAAAGGACAAGTACTGCATGATTCCACTTATATGAGGTCCTTAGAGTAGTCAAATCAAAGAGACAAAAAGTAGAATGACCCTGGAGGGAAAATGAAATGGGGAGTTTGTATTCAATAAATATATAATTTCTGTTTTGCATGACAAAAAGAGTTCTGGAGATGCATGGTAGTGATAGTTGCAAAACAATATGAATGTACCTAATACAACAGAACTGTACACTTAAAAATGGGTATGATGACAAAATTTATGTCACATGTATTTTAAAATTAAAAACATTTTAATGAAATAATAAAATTTTAAAAGTAGTACAAAGCTTAAAAAATAAGTTATGTAGAGCAGAATGTACCAAACAAGAAAGAAAAGTTAAGAAAATTATATGTTCAACATTCAAATAACTTAATTTCCAAAAAGCAGAGAGAAAATAGAGGGGGAGAAACATCAATGAAGGAATTTTAATAATTCCTTAGAGCTGAAGTACACAAGTTTCTAGACTGAGGAAGACACTAAACCCAAAACAATTCATGAAAGTAGATCCACATCAAGCCAAACCATGACACCCTCAAGGTCCATCCACGTTGCTACGAATGGCCAGATTTCATTCTTTCTCATTGCCATGTAGTATTCCATTGTATAGATAAACCACATCTTCTTGATCCATCCATCAGTTGATGGACATTTAGGCTCTTTCCATGATTTGGCTATTGTTGAAAGTGCCGCTATGAACATTGGGGTACATGTGCCCCTATGCATCAGCACTTCTGTGTCCCTTGGGTAAATCCCCAGCAGTGATATTGCCGGGTCATAGGGAGTTCTATTGATAGTTTTTTGAGGAACCTCACACTGTTTTCCAGAGAGGCTGTACCAGTTTACATTCCCACCAACAGTGTAGGAGGGTGCACGTTTCTCCACATCCTCGCCAGCATCGATAGTCTCTTGAGTTGTTCATATTAGCCACTCTGACTGGCGTGAGGTGGTATCTCAGTGTGGTTTTGATTTGTATTTCCCTGATGATAATGGCAATGAGCATCCTGTTTGTTGGCCATCTGGATGTGGTCTTTGAAGAAGTGTCTCTTCATGTCTTCTTCACTGGATTATTCGTTTTTTGGGTGTGGAGTTTGGTGAGTTCTTTGTAGATTTTGGATACTAGTCCTTTATCTGATATGTCATTTGCAACTATCTTTTACCATTCCGTCAGGTGCCTATTAGTTTTCTTGATTGTTTCCTTTGCAGTGCAGAAGCTTTTTATCTTGATGAGGTCTCAATAGTTCATTTTTACTCTTGATTCCCTTGCCTTTGGAGATGTGTTGAGGAAGAAATTTCTGCGGCTGAGGTAAAAGAGGTTGTTTCCTGCTTTCTCCTCTAGGGTTCTGATGGCTTCCTATCTCACATTCAGGTCCTTCATCCATTTTGAGACTATTTTTGTGTATGGTGTAAGAGAGAGGTCTAGTTTCATTCTTATGCATGTTGCTGTCCAATTCTCCCATCACCACCTGCTAAAGAGGCTGTCTTTTTTCCACTGGATTCTCTTTCCTGCTTTGTCAAAGATTAATTGGAAGTACATTTGTGGGTCCAGTTCTGGGCTCTCTATTCTATTCCATTGGTCTATGTGTCTGTTTTTGTGCCAGTACCATACTGTCTTGGTGATGACTGCTTTGTAGTAGAGTCTAAAGTCTGGGATTCTGATGCCTCCCGTTTTGGTTTTCTTCTTCAGTATTACTTTGGCTATTCGGGTTTTTTTGTGGTTCCATAAGAATTTTAGGATAGTTTGTTCTACCTTTGAGAAGAATGCTGGTGCAATTTTCATTGGTATTGCATTGAATGTGTAGATTGCTTTGGGTAATAATGACATTTTAACAATGTTTATTCTTCTGATCCATGAGCATGGAATGCTTTTCCATTTCTTTGTGTCTTTTTCAATTTCTTTCATAAGTATTCTATACTTTTCATCGTACGGGTTTTTTACGTCTTTGTTTAGGTTTATTCCTAGGTATTTTATGGTTTTTGGTGCAATTGTGAATGGGACCCTTTTCTTGATTTCTCTTTCTGTTGCCTCATTATTGATGTATAAAAATGCAACCAATTTCTGTATGTTGATTTTGTACCCTGCCACTTTGCTGAATTCATGGATCAGTTCTAGTAGGCTTCTGGTGGACTGGATCGGGTTTTCCATGTGGAGTATCATGTCATCTTCGAAAAGTGAAAGTTTGACTTCATCTTTGCCGATTCTGATGCCTTTGATTTTCTTTTGTTGTCTGATTGCTGATGCTAGGACTTCCAGCACTATGTTAAACAACAGTGGTGAGAGTGGACATCCCTGTCGTATTCCTGATCTCAGGGGGAACGCTCTCAGTTTTTCCCCACTGAGGATGATATTAGCTGTGGGCTTTTCATAAATGGTTTTTATGATGTTTAAGTAAGTTCCTTCTATCCTGACTTACTCGAGGGTTTTTATTAAGAAAGGATGCTGTATTTTGTCAATTCTTTTTCTATATCTATCGACAGGATCATATGACTTTTACCTTTTCTTTTGTTAACATGATGGATCACATTGATGGATTTGCGAATATTAAATCAGCCCTGTATCCCAAGAATGAATCCCACCTGATCATGGTGGATAATTCTTTTTATATGCTGTTGAATTCGATTTGCTAATATCTTGTTGAGGATTTTTGCATCTGTATTCATTAAGGATATTGGCCTGTAGTTCTCTTTTTTTGTTGAGTCTCTGTCTGCTTTGGGAATCAGAGTGTTGGTGGCTTCATAAAATGAGTTGGAAAGTTTTCCTTCTATTTCTATTTTTTGGAATAGCTTTAGAAGAATGGGTATTAACTCGGCTTTAAATGTCTGCTAGAATTCCCCTGGGAAGCCATCTCTCTCTGGGCTCGTATTCATTGGGAGATTTTTGATCACTGATTCGATTTCTTCACTGGTTATGGACCTGTTCATATTTTCTATCTCTTCCCGTTTGAATTTTGGTAGTGCATGTGTGTTTAGGAATTTGTCCATTTCTTCTAGATTGTCCAGTTTGTTTGCATATAATTTTTCATAGTAATCTCTGATGATTGTTTGTATTTCTGAGGGGTTGTTTGTGATAGATCCATTTTCATTTATGATTTTGTCTATTTGGGTGTTTTCTCTTTTTTTTTCTGAGGAGCCTGGCTAGAAGTTTTTTGATTTTGTTTATGTTTTCAAAAAACCAAGTCTTGGTTTCATTGATCTCCTCAACTGTTTTTTTTTTTTTTTTGGATTCTGTATTATTTATTTCTGCCCTGATTTTTATTATTTCTCTTCTTCTGCTGGGTTTGGGGTTCTCTTGCTACTCCCCTTCTAGTTCCTTTAGGTGTTCTGTTAGATTTTGAATTTGCGCTTTTTCTAGTTTGTTGAAATAGGCCTGGATTGCAATATACTTTCCTCTTCGGACTGCCTTTGCTGCATCCCAGAGCGTTTGGATTGTTGTATTTTCGTTTTCATTTGTTTCCATTTATTTTTAAATTTCTTCTCTGATTGCATGATTGGCCCAATCATTCTTTTGTAGGGTGGTTTTTAACGTCCACATTTTTGGAGGTTTTCCAGACTTTTTCCTGGGATTCATTTCAAGTTTTAGAGCATTGTGATCTGAAAGTGTGCATGGTATAATCTCAATTCATTTATATTTATGGAGGGCTGCTTTATATCCGCGTATGTGATCTATCTTGGAGAATGTGCCATGTGCACTTGAGAAGAACATGATTTTCCTAGCTTCAGGATGCAGAGTTCTAAATATATCTATCAATTCCATCTGTTCCAATGTGTCGTTCAGGTAAATTATTTATTTAGTGATTCTCTGTCTGGTGCATCTATCCACTGCTGTAAGTGGAGTGTTAAAGTCCCCTGCAATGAACACATTCTTATCCATAAGGTTGTTTCTGTTTGTGATTAATTGTTTCATGTATTTGGGTGCTCCTAAATTCAGCGCATAGATGTTTATAATTGTTAGCTCTTCCTGATGGAGAGACCCTGTCATTATTATATAATGTCCTTCTTCATCTTTTGTTACTGCCTTTACTTTAAAGTCCAGTTTGTCTGATATATGTATGGCTACTCCGGCTTTCTTTTGACTACCAGGCGCATGACAGATATTTCTCCATCCCCTTACTTTCAATCTGAAGCTGTCTTCAGGCCTCAAATGAGTCTCTCGTAGACAGCAAATAGATGGATTTATTTTTTTTATCCATTCTGCTACCCTGTGTAGTTTGACACAGGACTACCTTGTATTCCTTGCAACATTTTCCTCATAGAGTCCCTCTTAGGATTTCTTGTAGGGCTGGTTTGGTGGTGATGAATTCTCTCAATTTTTGTTTATTTGGGAACACCTTTATCTCTCCTTCTATTTTGAATGACAGGCTCGCTGGAGAAAGGATTCTTGGCTGCATATTTCTCCTGTTCATCTCATTGAAGATTTCTTGCCATTCCTTTCTGGCCTGCCAAGTTTCATTAGCTAGGTCTGTAACCACTCTGATAGGTTTCTCTTTGTATGTTAGGGCCCTTTTATCCCTACCTGCTTTCAGAATTCTCTCTTTGTCTTTATATTTTGCCAGTTTCACTATGATATGTCGTGCTGAAGGTCGATTCAAGTTAACGTCTTAAGGGGGTTCTTTGCGCCTCCTGGATCTCAATGTCCATTTCTTTCCCCAAATTTGGGAAGTTCTCAGCTGTAATTCGATCAAGCACCCCTTCAGGACCTTTTTCTCTTTCTTCTTTTTCAGGAATTCCTATGATATAGATATTGTTCCATTTGATTGTATCACTCAGGTTTCGAATTCTCTTTTCATGCTTCTCTATCATTTTCTCTCTCTTATCCTCGGCTTCCTCTTTTG
The DNA here is from genome assembly GCA_028646485.1 of Cryptoprocta ferox. Taxonomy (NCBI): domain Eukaryota; kingdom Metazoa; phylum Chordata; class Mammalia; order Carnivora; family Eupleridae; genus Cryptoprocta; species Cryptoprocta ferox. The sequence goes on from CM053577.1 coordinate 116,269,068, forward strand.
CTATAACTGTGTCTTCTAATTCACTTATTCTCCTCTCTGCCTCCTCAGTCTGTGCAGTGGCCGCCTCCATTTTATTATGCACCTCATTTATAGCCTTTTTTAACTCGTCACAGCTATTTGTAATGTCTCTAGTCTGTGTATCAATAGCTTCTTTGATTTTTTTTCAAGTCCAGCGATTAATTTATGACAATTGTTCTAAATTCTTGTTCAGTTTTGTTGCTTAAATGTGTTTTGAGCAGTTTTATGGCTGTGACTTCTTCCTGGAGTTTATTTAGAGGAGAGTTCTTCTGTTTCATCATTTTGGCTAGCTTTCTGTCTCTTGTCAGTTTTAAAATCTCTTTATGCACTGTGCACCTGTTAGTATTGCTCTATTAAAGGAGGCTCATTGATTGTCCAGGGACTGGCATTTCAGAAAGTGTTCTTTAGTGGTGTCTCTCAGTTTCTCTTGTTGTGTCTTTAATTATTTTATGTCCCTACTCATAGATATTTGGGACTCTCCACCATGTGTACTTTGGCTTGTTTCTTGAGGTAGCCTTGAAAAAGGAAAACAGCCTAACATAAAGGGAACAAAAGCACGCCAATGCACAGACAAATGAAACAAACAAGCAAAGCAAAAGGGAAGGGACGTATAGATAAGGAAAGAATCAGAAAGAAAAGAAAAGAAAAAAAAGGGGGGGACAGAGTTAGCAAAAGACTATGGACAGTCTAAAAGCGTATAACCAGCCGGGAGGAGAGATAAGAATGAGATAAGGGAAAATGTATCTGGATGGCAAGAGAAAAAAAAGGAGAAGAAAAGATAAAAGGGGTGAAAAAAAAAAAAGGCAGCTCTCCCAAGCGGATGGGCCTGGTTTGGTGTAGGTAGGTCAGGTCTCAGGGGTGGGGAGAAGAATGGCAGCACTTCAAGCTCTGTTCAAACCAAGGGTTGCAAGCCGCTCTTGTGAGTCCAATCTCCCTGTGCCGCGGGCAAGCCAAATTATCTTTTCCAAGCTCCGCCTCGCTTCCAAATCCTAGTCCATGCACTTTAATACTACCACCGGAGATGAGATGTACTCCCGCTGGGTGCCGGCCTCCCAGCCTGGATCGTGCAGGGAGAGAGGGCCGTTTTTCCCAGTGCCGCCTGGAATGGGCGCCACTGCTGGGATCACGCAGGGGGAGGTTGCCGTTTTTCCTGGTGCCACCTGGAATGGACATAGCTGCCACCCTGCCCAAGGAAGAATTCACCAGCTAGATGGGACGGATTTCTATCCCCTCGCCCAGCGGTTTTATATGGGGTGACAATATCTCTCTCTGGCCTGGGTCGAGTTTTTTTTTTTTTATCTCTTCTTTAGAGACAGTTCTATGAGCGTTTTCAGTCTCTCTTTCTCTTCCCCTTGTCTCTCCGGGGCACAGCGTGCTCTCCCTGTGTTGGGTTGGGCTCCCACACCCTGCACCTCTGGGGCCCGGCCCATCCTCCAATTTCCCAGTTCACAATCACTCACTCAAGCATCTTTGAGGTTGTCTTCTTTCTGGAGTCTGTATCTTCTCTTCCCCCGCTTGCAGATCAGAGTATTGTCTCTTCAGTCCTTCTCAGTTCAATAGATGCGGGTTAGTGAAGATTACAGAGCTCCCTACTTCTCTGCCATCTTACCAGCCCTTCGAGGAAAATTATTTTCAATTTAAAATTTTATTTCCAGCCAAACTACCAGTTCAGTAGGAGAGGAAAGATATCCTTTCAGACCCATTTTAAAGAAGGTAATATAAATGTGCTCCACCAAATAAAGCCAATAAACAAACAAAAACTAGAACTCAGAAAACTGGAGATATAATTCCAGAGTGTGATGAAAGGAACTTGAGCAGGACAGTGATTGTGAATTTAATAATTACTGCTGTGCACCAAGAATGGAGAGCAATCAATCCATATCAAGGTAGTTCTAATATTTGTGGCCAAGGAACGTTCAGGAATCTATACCTTTGGCCACCCTGCAGAATGAAAATGTGGCATGAAGAATGTCAATGGAACCATCTATTCTATTAATGAGTTTCACAAGGCTGATGGTACATGCCTGAGACCAAAATGATAAGACAAACCTGTGTTCATATTATAAACATTCACACTGTCACTTAATGCCTCAAGTTGGTAAGAGCTTTCTGATTCCTATAGACAACAATGAAGGTGAAAATTTCAACCTATCAAAATAAGATATCATTGTTTAATGTTAATGGAATATCTTTGGAAGAATACACAAGAAGCTGGGTGCTGCTAGTGGAGCAGAACAACAGCATCGTTCTGGAAAGCTGTGCAAAAACATGGAGACATATTTTTCAATATTTGTTCCCTTAGAAGGTTGTACTAGGTAATGTATTATAGGATTAAAAAAGGATTAAAATAAAATTAATTTTCTACAATGATAAAGACAATTGGATACGAAGAGAGAGAGAGAGACCTGGAACATCCAGAACAAAAGACCAAGTTGGTCAGAATCTCTTTCTGGAGAGGCTGACTTAATTCACACATCCTGCCAAACAAAGAAGGTCAGAAGCTGGGAATCTGAGTCTGAGACTCATGAGTCCCAGGGGTGGAGGTGTGAGGAGACAATGGCAAACTTCAGGGAATTGTTGAGAGATGATTTAGTGTTTTATACTATGAAAAGCAAAAAAATTAATCGGAAATTGTGCACCTGTAACTCACCTTAGATAAATGTAGTTTATAGACAATAATGGGGCCCTGAGGCCCTTTCAGGTCACTGGATTGCAGTTCAGGGTCCACTACCCTCCCCACTCTGGCCCTAGGATGAGACAGGACTCTATAAGAAGGTAGGAGAAGTCTAGAAGAAAAGAGTGCTCATGGTGGTCAACCTGTACAGGGCCAAAAAAAAAATTTGGAAAGCAGGACTCCAGACTGTCCTCAGAATGAAGTTGGGTGCTGTCCTCAGATCCTGAAAGGGAGGGGGAAAGCCTTCACACCCTGCAAAACAAGACTTTGGCTCAGTGTTTCCTGAGTTTAGTTTGTCTTTTCTCCTCAAAATGGTTCCAATGACAGTAAAGAGTGGGTCTACAGGGGATATGGGGAGAACTGCCAGGATGATAAGAAAATGTCAAAAACAGAAAAGAAAATGCTAACACTTCATATGCATCAGTGATTGAAAATGTGTCTCTAAGTATAAAGCTATCTATCTGTAACTGGAAATGTATGCCCAGGCTGGATGTCTTAATTATAAGAGATATAAGAGACAGAATAATAAGGCCAAGCTAGTAATGTATAGGAAGAATACCTGAGAGCCAAGACTTTAAAAACAATTGTAATTTATCAAATGTCTAGTTGAAGAAAATTACTATGGACCGTACATATATTCATAACCAGAAAATACACTCGCGTGGCACCATTGTGCATGCAGATTTATTTCACATTTCAAAGTTCTAAAGCAAGATACATTTCCATCATTGAATAATTTTAATACACAGAGAAATACAATACATTTCCATCGTTGAATAATTTTAAGACACAGAGAAATACAATATATTTTAAAAAAATTTAGAGATAATTATTTTAGCATATTGGTGTTTTATCAATCTGGATGCTTTGTTGAATGCCTTTAACAATAGATAAAATTATTTGAAATAGCTCTTCAGATGAGGTTTGATTTATTAGCGAAATGAAACATGATTTCTACTTATGAAAGCATATTCCAGAAAATATGTCCTCCAGAGTAACAAAAAATTGTGTGCTTATGAGTACAAATTGTGTTAATTTCGTGGGTGGTTGGTAGGCGTTTTATTTTTAAGGAATGTATGTTAGTTTGCTAGGGCTGCCATAATAAGTATCACAGACTAGGTGGCAGAAACAACAAAAATTTATTTTCTCACAGTTCTGGATACTAAGAGTCCAAGATCGGTGTTGATTTCTTCTGAGGTTTCTCCCCTTGGGTTGTTGATGGCTGTCTTATTTCTCTACCTTTACATGGTCTTTCCTTTGTGTATATTGGCATCCTCATTTCTTCTTCCTATAAGGACACTAGTCATATTGGAGTAAGGTCCACTTTAATGACCTCATTTAAACTGAATTACCTCTTTAAAGACCTTATCTCCAGATATGGTTACACTCTGATATACTGGGGCTTAGCGTTTCAACCTATGGATTTGAGGCTGGGGCACAATTCAGCCCAGAAGAAAATGAATAAATTATGAAACGATTGGAAAATTGATGAGGAAGAAAATTGCTAGGAAGCTTTTAACAAATTTAGCATTTTCTGTAAAAGTGATTTGGATTCCATGTTTGATGAGAATAATGCAAATATCCTCAGGAGGAGTGTTTGGGATTACTTGGGTTTTCCTGAACAAAACAAGCAGAGGAAAAGTCTTTGTGACACTCCCTAACCACCAGGTAGGTGTCTAAAAAGCCCACCTGGATGCATGGACCACAAAACCATGACTTCCAGCCTCCTCTCAGTTGGTGACATTATGCCGAGGTCAGGTAAAATGAATAGCCTTATGTGTCCTGCCCCTGTGAGCCCTACTGTATATTTAGGTGACATAAAAATGTCTTTCCTGTCATGTGCTCATTATGTCACATGAAAATAAGTCCTTATTTGGATTTTATAAATTCTTACTAATAATATCCCTGGATCATTCTAATGAATTTGAGAACCACTGTCCTTAACTAGCCTACATAAAATTCTCTGCCATCTATTCTCGAGGACTTACTTTGTAACAACCACTACCTTTGTGGACTGGCTTTGCGACTTTCTTCTCCACTATATTGTAAACTCTTTCATGGCAGGGATTGAATTTATGCTCTCCATTTTTGGGTGTCTGGTGCTTAACGCTGCATCCTTCACATACAAGACATGAGGCTGATTAGACTTCTCTCCCAGAATTATTGTTTATAGATGGTAAAGATGGGTCTGAATTCCAGGTGATGTGCCTGACTCCAAACTCCAAAATCTTCATGCTGTTTCATCATACTTAAAAAAAGAGATAACCTTTAACCATTTAAAGTTGGATCACTGGTATTTTGGTATGCTTAGTGAGAAGGAAATGTTGTGAAACGGGATGTTTTAGATGGTTGGATACTTGGTGAAAATCTTAATCATTACAGACTGTGGAACTCAATATTAATTTTTCTTTCTTTTTTAAAATTTAAATCCAAGTTAGTTAACCTATAGTATAATAATGATTTCAGGAATAGAATTTAGTGATTCATCACTTACATATAACACCCAGTGCTCATCCCAACAAGTGCCCATCACCCATTTAGCCCATCTCTCCACCCAACACCCCATCAGCAACCCTCAGTTTGTTATCTGTATTTAAGAGTCTATTATGGTTTGTTTCCCTCTCTGTTCTTATTTTTGTTTCTTTCCCCTATGTTCATCTGTTTTCTTTCTTAAATTACACATATGAGTGAAATCATATGATATTTGTCTTTCTCTGACTGACTTATTTAGCTTAGCATAATACATTCTAGTTCTATCCATGTTGTGGCAAATGGCAAGTTTTCATTCTTTTTGATTGTTGAGTAATATTTCATTGTATGTATATACCACTTCTTTATCGATTCATCAGTTGATGGACATTTGGACTCTTTCCATACTGTGGGTATTGTTGATAGTGCTGCTATAAACATTGGGTTGAATGTGCCCCTTCAAATCAGCATTTTGTATCCTTTGGATAAATACCTAGTAGCGCAATTACTGGATCCTAAGGTAGTTCTATTTTTAATTTTTTGAGGAACATCTATATTGTTTTCCAGAGTAGCAGCACAAGTTTGCATTACCACCAGAAGTGCAAAAGGGTTCCTCTTTCTCCAGGTCTTTGCCAACATCTGTTGTTGCCTGAGTTGTTAAATTTAGCCTTTCTGACAGGTTTGAGGCAGTATCTCATTGTGGTTTGATTTGCATTTCCCTGATGATGAGTGATATTGAGCATCTTTTCATTGTCTGTTAGTCATCGGGATGTCTTCTTTGGAAAAGTGTCTATTCATGTCTTTTGCCCATTTCTTCACTGGGTTATTTGTTTTATGGGTGTTGAGTTTGATAAGTTCTTTATAGATTTTGGACACTAACCCTTTATCTGACATGTCATTTGCAAGTATCTTCCTCCATTCCATCAGTTGCCTTTTAGTTTTGCTGAATGTTTCCTTCACTCTGCAGAAGCTTTTTATCTTGATGAGGTCCCAATAGTTCATTTTTGCTTTTGTTTCCCTTGCCTCCCTTACTAATACCCTCTGGCGACATGTCAAGGAAGAAGTTGCTGCGGCCTAGGTCAATGGCTTCCTGTCTTAGGTTTAAGTCTTTCATCCATTTTGTGTTTATTTTTGTATATGGTGTAAGAAAGTGGTCCAGATTCATTCTTCTGCATGTTGCTGGTGGAAATCAATGTGTATTTTTAGAAGGATATCTGCATTCTACTTCAAAATAATGACCAAAATGTATGCAAAATTAAAGTATTTCTCACTAAAATATTCATCTGGGTTTCCTTCATACAATAAGTTTATTTTTTAAAGTATTTTCTTAAAAATCTCTGTCCCCACAATTTTGAAAATAAAATATTATTGTTTCTTTATGAATATATATTTTCATTCATCCTGTTCCCAGGTTATGATCAACTTGGGAACAGACTTGTTTCTTCAATAAGCCTTCTAGAACTTTGAGGTTTGTGATATTTCCCTCCCTTATTTACTTTACAACACCCAAGACATTGTTTACTTTTATAAAAACAATATTAAATAAAATGAAATATATAAACTTTGTGTCCAAAGAAAAAACAGTAAGCATATACTGTAGGATGTCAAGTAGAGAATGCAAAATGTTTTAGATAGAGATGCTCCTGCTTTCTCACCAAGCTTCAAGGTAAAGGTGAAATTTGGGTTGTTTCTTGACAAAGGAAGAGTTAGTGATTCTATCTGAGGGTACAAGTGAAGAAGATTGGAGTCAGGGTATTAGTAAGAACATAATGGAAGAGTTTTTTCCTAGCAAGTAGGACAAGGCAAGTAAGTAGGAAAAGAACCTATCACAGCCTATATATGAGCCTACCTCAGACATCCATGCAAGATGAAAACAGGTAATAAAACAATTGTTCCTGGACACTGCCCAAGACCACAAACATGCCATATTTGGGAACAGATGAAACACTGAACTCTAAGTAGTAGCTATAAAAGACAGATGGCAATGTCCCAAACTTTCAATAATCCTTCCTGTTAATATGCCTTAACAAATTAAGATGAGAACTTTCTATTATTCATTTATTGCTTACCATAAACTAGTATACTATCATTAACAAATAAACTATTAATTAATTAATTAATTAATGCCATAAACTCTTCCAGAGATTTGCACCATATGCAGATTAATTTTTATTTAATGTTTTGGGGTAATAAAACAATAGCAAATAACTTTCAGGTTTTAATTAGAAAATTGGGTGGAATCACATAGGTCATTAGATTTTATGTTTTCTGAGGGCATGCATTATATTTTATTCATTTCTTAATTTCCCACCCAGACTGACATGATGACTGACATGTAGCTTAATAGTTGAGTTAAATTGAATTGATTGTATTGAATAGAGTGTCAGATTTTCCTTGAATAAAAAAAATCTTATACCTCATTATCACACATATTCATAATGTACGTTAAGTTGCTTACATAATAAAATTTCATTAAAATGTCAGGTCTACCTAGAATCCCTGCCTTAGACTTCCAGTTATATAAGATGGGATCAAATTGTACTCATTTAACACTTTAAGCCTTTAAGGGACCAATACTTAAAATTGATGTGAAATATTGGGGTTCAGGAGCAAACGGCTGAGAAAGAACTCTTGAGACACCTTCAGTGCAAAAAGGTGGTTTTGTTAAAGCATGGGGACAAGATCCATGGACAGAAAGAGCTACACTTGGGATTGTGAGGAGTGACTACATGCTTTCAAGTTGGGAGGCGGTCAGGGATAGTGTAAGTCTCTAAGGAATTTAGCAGCAAGGTTTACAGAACCTTGATGGGTCATTTACTACTGTCTAGTAAAACCTTAGTCACGAGACCCTTCAGATGTATATCAGTGGGCTATATGCTTGGAGAATGATTGCTAACATAATCCTGGAGGACAGAGATAAAGGAAATTTCCAAAGAGATTTTTATATGTTAAAGAAGACTTACAAGATCCTGGTAATTGAGATAATGTCAAACTAAGGTTGCCTTTTGCCTCTAGCAAAGTATTAACATTGAGGCAGTTGAATTCCTGGAGCAAGGTCACTCTGCCTATCTCAAGTACTTCTCAGGGGCACTGGGTGTCTAAGTTGGATAAGCATCCAACTCTTCAGTTCAAACTCAGTTTGTGAGTTTGAGCCCTGTGTTAGGCTCTGTGCTAAAAGTATGGAATCTGCTTGGGATTCTCTCTCCCTCTCTCTCTGCCTTTCCTTTTTCTCAAAACAAATAAACATTTAAAAAAAGTACTTCTCAAGTTGTAAGGACATTTATTTTTTTCTACATTTCTTTTGCATTTTTTTTCTCCACATCAAAAATGACAGAAGTGTTTTTTGAAGAGATACTTTGTTTTAAAATTTTCAGGTGCCAACATGGCAGAGAAGTAAGGGGATCTGTACTTCCTGCATCTCTCAAACAAAGAAAGGCTGAAGCCAAAGGACTCTGAACCCCAAGAGTCTGGGAGGAAAGGAGACAGAGTCTACTAGGAAGACAGTCTCATAGGTGCGTGATTGCAAACTGGAGAAGATAAAAACAGGCTGGGACACGGAGGCGCAGAGGGGAAGGATTCCCTTTCTGCAGAGAAAGAGTGGCTGGGGAAACTTGGGACTGTTATCTGGACAAGAGAAAAACCTTGAACCAGGATGGGGAGGGATCCTCTCACCCCATCTCTAACTGCAGGGCTTTCAGAAAGAGATCCCATCTCTAACTGCAGGGCTTTCTTCAGACTGGGACCAGCGGCCCTGTTCCCGTGCCTGGGGAAGAGGGGAGTCCCCTTCAGGTTCAGTAGCACCTCAGGGGCGCAGTTGGCAGCAGGAGGAACCAGTCCCCTGCCCTGAAGTGCTACGGCTCCCAGGATCACATCATCATTAACACGCATGGAATGGGAGCTTAAAATGCAGCTAAGCATGGGGCATAGGAGACAGAAGAGTGAGACAGCCTGTATAGTCTGTGTGTGTGGCACAGTGAGGTCGGATACAAAGGAGTGATTTGGGACACCTGGTCTGTGAAGAAGGACTGGGGGATCTCCATTTTTCTCTCCACAGCCACCAAGGCATGGCCTCAGGGATTGGTCCTCGGGATCCACAGTGGAGGCGGACCTGCCCACACCAAACCACACCCCTCTGAACTAGATAGCTGCTTATCTACTGGAGCTGGATAGATGCTGTGAACCAGATGGCCCCCTCCTCCAGACCAGCACTGTGGCATTGCCTGGATTAACTCTAGGTCAATTCTTGTTATTCACATATACTCTCCCCTTTCTCCTTCTTATCTCTTCCCTTCTCTAGGCTGGTTACTGATTATTGGTTTGCTTAAACAGACATATTTAATCCATTCTCTTGATGCATGTTCTACCCCTCCTTCTTTACTTTACATTCTCTCTCTCCGGAGTAATCAGGCCATATAGTTTCTCTGGGTAACATTATCTTTGTTTCTTTCTCCTTGCCTCCTTCTTATTCTCCTCTCTCTCTCTCTGGATTAAGCTTTTTAGTCTCTCTGACTAGTTCATTTTTTCTTTCTCGACACCCCTGTCATTTCTCTCTTTGTATATGCTCTTCCACCAGCACTGCCTCAACTCTGCTCTTTAGTTGTAGCTGGTGTTTCTGGTATTACTTTTAGACTCTCTTTTGTTTTTTGTTTGTTTTATTTTTTTTTTTTGTCTGTTTGCTTGTTTGCTTTATTTGTGCATTGTGCATGTTTTCGTTTCCTGTTTGTTTTTCTGTCTGTTTTCCTTTCCATGACTACTTTAAGGAACAAACCAAAACACACCTGGTGGAGAGTCCAAAACATCACTATGAGTAGGGAAATAAAATAACCAAAGTCACAATACCAGAGAGCAAGTAACACTCTCCAAAAAACACCTCCTGAGTGGTAAGGCCCTGGACAGTGTATGAGTCCCCTTTAATATAGCAGTACTCGCAGGTGCAGAGCACATAACAAGCTTTTAAACCTTACAAGAGAAAGAAAGCTGGCCAAAATGATGAAACGGAAGAATTCTCCTCAAAAGAAATTGCAAGAAGAAGTGAAAGCTAAAGAATTGATCAAAACAGATATAAGCAATATAACTGAACAAGAATTTAGAATAATAGTCATAAAATTAATTGCTAGGCTTGAAAAAGGCACAGAAGACAGTGGAGACTCCATTGCTGCAGAGATCAAGGACATTAAAAATACTCATGATGAATTAAAAAATGCTATAAATGAGGTGCAAAATAAGACAGAGGCGGGCACAGCAGGGATTGAAGAGGCAGAGGGTAGAAGAGGTGAATTAGAAAATAAAATTACGGAAAAAGAGGATGCCGAGAAAAAGAGAGATAAATTGATCCAGGAGCATGAAAGGAGAATTTGAGAACTGAGTGATGCCATCAAACAGAACAATATCCATATCATAGGAATTCCATAAGAAGAAGAAGAGAGAGAAAAGGGCTGGAGGGGTACTTGAACAAATCATAGGCTGAGACATTCCACAACCTGGGGAAGGAAACAGACATTGAAATCCAAGAGGCACAGAGAACTCCCCTCAGATGTAACTTGAATCAATCTTCTGCATGACATATCATAGTGAAACTGGCAAAATACAAGGATAAAGAGAGAATTCTAACAGCAGCTAGGGATTAACCGGCCTTAACATACAAAGGTAGACACATAAGGGTAGTAGTAGACCTATCTACTGAAACTTGGCAGACCAGAAAGGAATGGCAGGAAGTCTTCAATGTGATGAACAGGAAAAATATGTAGTCAAGAATCCTTTATCCAGCAAGTCTGTCATTCAGAATAGAAGGAGAGATAAAGCTTTTCCCAAACAAACAAAAACTGAAAGAATTCATCACCACTAAACCAGCCCTACAAGAGATCCTAGGGGGGACTCTATAAGTAGAATGTTGCAAGGAACAGAAAGTGCCAGAGACATCACTGCAAGCATGAAACCTACATATAACACAATGACTCTAAACCCACATTTTTCATTAATAACACTGAATGTAAATGGACTAAATGCTCCAATCAAAAGATATTGGAATCAGAATGCATAAAATATCAAGACCCATCTATTTGCTGTCTACAAGAGCCTCATTTTCGACCGGAAGACACCTTCAGATTGAAAGTGAGGGGATGGAGAACTATCTATCATGCTACTGGAAGTCAGAAGAAAGCTGGAATAGCCATACTTGTATCATACAAACTAGACGTTAAAGTAAAGGCAGTAACAAGAGATGAAGAAGGACATTATATAACAATTATAGGGTCATTCCATCAGGAAGAGCTAACAATTATAAATGTCTATGCACCAAATTCGGCAGCACCCAAATACATAAAATAATCACAAACAGAAACAATCTTGAAACAATCTTATTGATAAGAATGTGCTAACTGCAGGGGACTTTAATACTCCACTCACAGCAATGGATAGATCAACCAGACAGAAAATCACTAAAGAAACAATGACGCTGAATGACTCATAAGACCAGATTGACTTGACAGCTATATTTAGAACTCTACATCCCAAAGCAGTGGAATTCACTTTCTTCTTGGGTACACATGGTACATTCCCCATGATAGATCACATACTGGGTCACAAAGCACCCCTCAATAAATGTAAAAGAATTGAGAGCATACCGTGCACACTTTCAGATCACAATGCTACAAAACTTGAAATCAACCAAAGGAAAAAGATAGGAAAACTTCCAATAGCATGGAGGCTAAAGAACACCTTACTAAAAACCAAATGGGTCAGCCAGGCAGTTATAGAAGAAATTAAAAAGTATATTGAAACAAATGAAAATGAAAATACAACAATCCAAACCCTTTGGGATGCAGCAGACGAAGTCCTAAGAGGAAAATACATTGCAATCCAGGCCTATCTCAAGAAGCAAGAAAAACTCCAAATACAAAATTTAACAACACACCTAAAGGAACGTTAAGCAGAACAGAAAATATACCCTAAACCCAGCAGTAGAAGAGAAATAATAAATATCAGGACAGAAATAAACAATATAATAAAAAAAAAACCCCACAACCAACCAACCAAACAAACAGTTGAACATATCAATGAAACCAAGAGTTGGTTTTTGGAAAAAATAAACAAAATTGACAAACTTCTAGCCAGGCATCTCAAAAAGAAAAGAGAGAGGACCCAAATAGATAAAATAGAAGGATAATGGATTTATTACAACCAATCGCTCATAAACACAACGAATTATCAGAGAATACTATGAAAAAATATATGCCAACAAACTGGACAACCTAGAAGAAATGGACAAATTCCTAAACACCCACAACTACCAAAACTCAAACGGTAAGAAATAGAAAATCCAAGCAGACTCATAACTAGTGAAGAAATGGAATCAGTTATCAAAAATCTCCCAACAAATAAGAGTCCTTGACCAGACTCTTGACCAGACTCTGGGGAATTCTACCAGATGTTTAACACAGAGTTAATACCTTTTCTTCTCATGCTGTTCAAAAAAAAAAAAAAAAGAAAGAAAGAAAAGAAAAGAAAAAGAAATGGAAGGAAAACTTCCGGACTCATTCTATGAAGCCAGCATCACTTTGATTCCCAAACCAGACAGAGATCCAGCAAAACAAACAAACAAACAAACAAAACTACAGGCCTATATCCCTGAGGAATATGGATGCAAAAATTCTCCACAAGATACTAGTAAATCAAATTCAACAGCATATAAAAAGAATTATCCACCATGATCAAGAGGGATTCATTCCTGGGCTACAGGGCTGGTTCAAAGTTGCAAATCAATTAATGTAATACATCACATTAACAAAAAAAAAGATAGGAACCATATGATCCTGTTAATAGATGTAGAAAAAGCATTTGACGAAATATAGCAACCTTTCTTAATAAAAACCCTCGAGAAAGTCAGGATAGAAGGAACTTACTTAAACATCATTAAAGCCATTTATGAAAAGCCCACAGATAATATTATCCTAATGGGGAAAACTAAAGCTTTCCCCCTGAGATCAGGAACATGACAGGGATGTCCACTCTTATGACTTTTGTTTAACACAGTGTTGAAAATCCTAGCATCAGCAATCAGACAACAGAATGAAATAAAAAGCATCAGAATTGGCAAAGTTGAAGTCAAACTTTCACTTTTCACAAACGACATGATACTCTACAAGGAAAACCCGGCCGACTCCACCAGAAGACTACTAGAACTGACACATGACTTGAGCAAAGTCGCAGGGTACAAAATCAACGTACAGAAAACGGTTGCATTTATATACACCAATAATGAAGCAACAGGAAGAGAAATCAAGAAACTGATCCCATTCACAATTGCACAAAAAAACCATAAAATACCTAGGAATAAACCTAAGTAACCTATCCAAAGATGTAAAAGATCTGTATGCTGCAAAGTATAGAAAACTTATGAAAGAAATTGAAGAATACACAAAGAAATGGAAAAACATTCTATGCTCATGGATTGGAAGAACTAATATTGTTAAAATGTCAATACTATCCAAAGCAATGTACACATTCAATGCAATCCCCAGGAAAATTGCACCAGCATTCTTCTCAAAGCTAGAACAAACGATCCTAAAATGTGTATGGAACCACAAAAGACCTTGAATAGCCAAAGTAATATTGAAGAAGAAAACCAAAATGGGAGGCATTACAACCCCAGACTTTAGCCTCGACTACAAAGCTGTAATCATCAGGACAGTATAGTATTAGCACAAAAACAGACACATAGACCACTGGAATAGATTAGAGAACCCAGAATTGGACCCACAAATGGGATGGCCAACTAATATTTGACAAAGCAGGAAAGAGTTTCCAATGGAAAAAAGACAGCCACTTTAACAAATGGTGCTGGGAGAACTGGACACGACATGCAGAATGAAACTAGACCACTTTCTTACACCATACACAAAAATAAACTCAAAACGGATGAAGGACCTGAATGTGAGACAGAAAACCATCAAAACTCTAGAGGAGAAAGCAGGCAACAACCTCTTTGACCTCAGCCACATAAATTTCTTTCATCTCCAAAGGCAAGGGAATCAAAAGCAAAAATGAACTATTGGGACCTAATCAAGATAGAAAGCTTCTGCCCTGCAAAGGGAATAATCAACAAAACTAAAAGGCAAATGGCAGAATGGGAAAATAAATTATAGACCTGAAGATTAAATGCAAAACTATAAAAATCTTTATAGGTAAAAGGAAGAAAATCTAGGTGACATGCAGTGGGCAATGATATCTAAAAGATATGACATCAAAAGCTTCATCCATGAAAGAAAAATTGATTAGTGGAACCTCATTAAAATCAAAAAAATTCTGCAAGTAAAAGAGATTATTAAAAGCGTAGAAATTCATAATATACAAAGAATTCTTAAAGCTCAGCAATAAGAAAACAACCTGATTAAAAGTGGCAAAAGATCTGAACAGACAACTCCTCTAAAAAATGTATACAGATAACAAATATGTATATGAAAAGATGCTCAGCATCATATATCACTATGGAAATGCAAATTAAAACAACAATGAAACACCACTATAAACTCATTAGAATGGCTAAATCAAAATGCACGCAAAGACATGGAGGAACAGGAACTGTTTTTTATTGCTAGTGGAGATGCAAAATAGTACAGTAAGGTAGCTAAATTATTTTGCCATGCAGTTCAGCAACCTCATTCTGTAGTGTAAATGCCTAGCATAGAGCTTTTTGATTGTAATGCAAGTATCTGACATTAAGCTTCCCATTGCTGACGCAACTATTTCAAAGACAACGTTCTTCAATAAATACCTTGCCAGCTGTAAGACACAGCTACTACCAAAATAACTAGGTAAGGTTTGAGGCCACCTTCACCCATGAAGTTTCCTTCTTAGAAAACCAAACTAGATAACTGACCACTTGAACAACCCTGCATCTCACTTTCTGCACTCCAATTCCCACTTTTATGCTTTAAATTCACCAGTAATGTGTCTGAGAAACCCTAGGCATCCTACCCTAATACAGGTAGAGCCCCAAGTCTGTGTTCCATCCCTCTCTCTCTTTACCAGAGACCTCTTTGTGTGGTCTAAGGTGTGCCATGCAACCTCTAGGACTTGTCAGTGATAAATCTTGTTCCTCAAAGTTCCATGAGAGTTGTTGCTGAAGTGCATCCTGCCATCTTATTAAGAGCCACAGGGACTGTCTGGCCACAACATTCGCTCTGGTTGAAGAAGTGTCTGTGGGGCATTCCTAGCCAATAGCATCACTATCAATAGGGGGAGACTGACACAACACACTCTTTGATATCTATAAATGAACTGAGAATGGGTCCACACAAAAACCTGCACACAGATGTTTATAGCAACTTTATTCATAATTGTCAAAATCTGGAAGTAATCAAGATGTTCAATAGGTGAATGGATAAATAAACTGTGGTATAGCCAGACAATGAACTACAATTCAAGAATAAAAAGAAACAAGCTATCAAGCTATGAAAAGACAGCCAGGGACTTAAATGCATATTACTAAGAGAAAGAAGCCAGTTTTAAAGGGATACATATTATATGATACCAACTCTGTGACATTCTGGAAAAGGTGGAACTACGCACAGAGGACAAAGATCAGTAATTACCAGAGGTTTGGGGAGAGAAGGATGACTAGGTGGGATAGAAGGAATTTTTAGGGCAGTGAACACTTCTTTCTGGATGATATGGTAATGGTGACTACATGATATTATAATTTGTCAAATCAATAGAATGTGCAACACAGAATGAACCTTAACATAATAATGCATCAATATTGGTTGATCAGTTATGACAACAGTACCATACTGATGCAAAATTTTGATAACAGGAGAAACTATGAGGGTAGGAGTTATATGAGAACTATCTGTACTTTCTTCTCAATTTTCTTTAAACCTAAAACTGATCTAAAAATAAGTCTACTAATTTAAAAACAAAAACAAAAACAAAAACCAAAGCCCAGTAAGTCATTCACTTTATTTTCTAAAGTATTGAGATAAATACTATATCTAAAAGTAATTTAATTTTTCTGTCTTGTAATATAATTTAAAAACATTTAAATACAATTTATTACTGATCATTTGCACTGTGAAATTAGAATAAATTTTAACTGAAGATCTCCAGCATGAGTAGTTTGCTTTACCTTATCTCAGCTTCAAGTCCAAGAAATATGATATTGGCTTTTAATTTCAACCCTCAGTTTGATTTTGACATATAGATTAATTTTCCAGTAGAAATATATACATATATGATAAGATGTACTAGAAATTTATATTAGGTACCTCGGGGTTTGTCAATTAATATTTCTATGATAAATGTCTACTAGAAAGTAAATAGTTGACAGATTACAGCTGAGATTACTAGAGTTGCTATCTCTTAAATGTCTTGTGTGACTTAAAAGAAATACTATCTTATGATCTCCTTAGCACAGTGCCTGATTATATGGGAGGAGTAAAACAAAACCACCTAACTTTGGCTAGATTATATGTACAAAAGAAATTCTGAAGGTCCAAAGAAGATTTTGTGAAAATTCTTCCTCCCTTCTCTGCCCACAAACCCCAGATTCCCCTCCTCAAAGGTGTTAGTTAGCAGGCACTTCTGTGTCAGTCAGAAACATTACATCTCTTTTTGTTACCCTAAGTTACAAAGTATACAGTCTTCTGCATTCCATTGTAAATGGGCCTGCTCTTATGAGTATTAATTCTGTCTTTTGAGGTCTACTTAGAGTGTCTACTTATCTGAGGTCAGTTTTGGTATTTTATATATTCAAAAAAATCCATTTCATTTTATTAAGTTTTTCAACTTTATTTGCATAGAGTTGAGCAAAGTTGAAAAATATTTTATTTATTTTTAAAAAAGATAACTGTATGACAATAAGTCTCCCTTCTGTCCCTTCTGTCTCTGTCTCAACCACTTATAGGAGCTTTTCCTGTGGGCCACCACTATAAGCAACTTATTTTGTAATCTTACAAAAATATTCTATATAGTCTTATAGTGTCCCATAAGCATAGCTGTAATGTCAAATATTACATCACAGGTTTGAATTCAGAAAATGTCTTAGAGAGTTGCTAATTCACAAACAATTGCATGCCTACTTTGCCCTGAAGATTATTACGTGTAATACTAACTCCTTGATATTTCCTCACTCCTTTTCCCAAAGGTAATCAGCTCTTCAGAGGACTTCTGATTTTTAAACTAAATCTCAGGTAGCAACTCAGAAAAATTAAGAGAATAGAGACCTCAAGTTCCTAAACTAATGGATTTGTATTTAATCTGCTTGAATTCACCTTGTACTGAAAATTCAGAAAAATTGAAGTACTTCCATACTGTGTAACATTTTGGGTTTGTAACCTGAAACCCTTGAATACTTTTGCTCAGTTAAGTAAATGGCTGACATAGGTATGAATGGGTACCCTGAAGGAACATAAAATTGGGAGACAGCACTGATTATGAGTAAGGTAACTAGGGTAACAGCCAATAGGAGCTGGCTTGCTTGTTTTATTAGTATTTATAAAAAATAAACAAATAGTCCTTAATGTACACAACACAGATAAAAGGGTTTTTTAAAAAGGATTTATAACTAACAACATAGTGGAATTATTTGTTTGTGTTAATTATTTGGCCAAATAAATTTTTAACAAAAGATTTAATATTGACAGAAAAAGAGAAAAGGCAAGCAGAAGAGAATGATATGTTAAAACGATGTTCCCCAGAGGTTAGTGGAAATTATGATATAATATTTTTCACCTAAGAATACTTGGTATATATTGTTATCCAATAAATTCATCTGAAACAGCGATTCCGAATTGTTAACATTTAGGAGATTTGAAAGTCAAAGAGTCAAATAATTGGTTAAAATTTAACACATTATAAAAATTCAAACTGAAGTAGAGAAACAGGAAAATTGAACAATAAGATCTGCCCAAAGAGACTAGAAAAAAACCTCATTGTTTCTGACCAGTTACAGGAGACTACAGAGTTTTTTTATTTTGGCAATGTGTAAATGTAGTCACTTGATAATTCACACAATTACAGAAGTCCCTTTCAAATTTTTATAGATTGTTTTCAATCCCTAGTTAATTCTTTTATAACTTGCTTGATCTTTACTAAACGTGTGCTATGGCAATTGGCTTTTCTCGTGCTACCTAAAAAAGTTTTTAAGGGGGTACCTTTTTAGAGTACCCGGGAGAACAAAGATTTTTTTTATTTGTTCTTTGAGATATGATTTGTATTTTTGGCAAGATCATGGCCAGCATCCATCCACAGGGACACTATAAATGGTTGCCCCTGGACACACTGAAAACTCTTTCTGGTGGCAGGCCTGGTACAACAAGTGTAACACATCATCTATACCACTTTAGTCTCTGTATTTACAGAATATTTGACACTATCATGCAATGGTTTTTTTTTTCTTTACCTTTATAGTTTATTGTCAGGTTGGTTTCCATATAACACCCAGTGCTCTTCCCCACAAGCGACCTCCACCATAACCGTCACCCCCCTTTACCTTTCCCCCTTCCACATCCGCCCTCAGTTTGTTTTCAGTATTCAAGAGTCTCTCGTGTTTTGTCTCCCTCCCTCTCCCTAACTCTTTTTCCTCCTTCCCCTCCCCATGGTCCTCTGTTGGGTTTCTCCT
>CM053577.1:116288346-116326997 GCA_028646485.1 Cryptoprocta ferox
TCGGGGCCACTGTTTCTTTATTGATTTTCTGCCTAGATGATGTGTCCATTGCTGTAAGTGGAGTATTAAAGCCCCCAGCAATTACCATATTCTTATTAATAAGATTGCTTACGCTTGTGATTAAATGATTTATACATTTGGTTTCTTCCAAATTGGGTGCATAAACATTTATAATTGTTAGCTCTTCTTTATGTATAGAACTCATAATTATGATCTAATGCCCTTCTCAACTCTTGTTACAGCCTTTAGTTTAAAATCTAGTTTGTCTGATGTAAATATGGTTGTTCCAGCTTTCTTTTGACTCCCAGTAGCATGATAGATGGTTCTTCATCCCCTGACTTTCAATCTGAAGGTGACTTCAGGTCTAAAATGGGTCTCTTGTAGACAGCATATAAATGGATCTTGTTGTTGTTGTTTTAATCCATTCTGACCCTTTACGTCTTTTGACTGGAGCATTTAGTCCATTTACATTCAGCATTATTATTGAAGGATATGGATTTAGTGTCACTGTGTTATCTATGGTTTTCAGGCTTGTGGTGATGTCTTTGGTCCTTTGTAGTCTTTGCAGCATTCCATTCACAGAGTCCCCCTTAGGATCTCTTGCAGCGTGGTTTAGTGGTCAGGAACTCCTTCAGGTTTTTTTTTTGTCTGGGAAAGCCTTTCTTTTTCTTGGCTTCATAATTTTCAATATTTTTATTTTCTATTTCACTTATTCTCCCCTCTGCCTCTTCCATCCTCACTGTCACTGCATCTAGTTTATTTTACACCTCATTTACAGCATTTCTTAATTCATTATAACCATTTTTTAGTTCCTTCATCCCTGCAGCAGTAGATTCTCTGCTATCTTCTATGCCCTTTTCAAGCCCAGTGATTAATCTTATGACTCCTATTCTAAATTTTTTACCAGACATATTATTTATATCTGTTTTGAACAATTCTTTAGCTGTCATTTCTCCTAAGAATTTCTTTTGAGCAGAACTCTTCTGTTTCGTTATTTTGGCTAGTTTTCTGTCCTTTGTGTTTTTTTAACAGTTTGCCCTGAACCTGCTAGCACTACTCTATTAAAAAGGGGTCATACACTGTGGAGAGCCTGGTTCCTCTAGGAGGTATTTTTGGGGTGTGTTACATGATCTCTGTTTTTGTGATTCTGGTTGCTTTATCTCTCTACTCGTAGTGGTCGTTCAGACCCTCCGCCAGGTGTGCTTTGATTTGTTCATTGAAGTAATCCCAGAGGAAAAATAACTTAAGAAAATAAGGGCGGTGGTGGTGGTGGTAAAAGAAGCCTTATCTCATACAAAAAGAGAAATGATGAGGCAGGGAAAAATAAAATAAAATAAAATTGATCAGGCAGAGAAACTATATGGCCTAATCCAGAGAGAGAGAGAGGAAAATAGAGAAGGAGATACAGAACAGGTGTAAAGAGAACAGATTAAATATGGCTGCTGAAACAAACCAACCACCCGAATAACCAGACTAGAGAAGGGAAGAAATAAGTGGATGAAAAGGAAGAATATATATATATATATATATATAACGAGAGTTGACCAAGAATTAAATCAGAAAATGAAAAACTGTTAGGTGCTTTGGAACTGGTGGAAGACTGGTCTGGAAGAGGGGCTGTCTGGTTGGTCAGTGTCAATCTTGCTCTGGTAAACACACAGTCACCAGGCACAGACAGTCATGGTTTGGTGTAGGTAGGTAGGTCTGACCTCCACTGTGGGCCTATTATTCATTCCCTGAAGCCCTACCTTGTTGGTGATGGGGAGAAAAATGGCGACACCCCAGTCTCTCCTCCCCAGCCTGGGTGTCCCAAACCACTTTGTTTAGGCCCTCCTTACAGTGCTGCATGGGTGCGATTGAGCAGTGTTTTTTTTGATACACAGTCTCCTGTGCCTCCCAGGCACTAGGCTGGGATTCAAACTCTGATGTCTTAAAGGATCCGCTCTGCATGGCCCAGTTCCAGGGAAGTGCCGCTCAGCCCTACTGACAAAGGGCCTCTGGCTCCTCATGGTGCCGCATGGGCAAGAATGAGGTGGTTTGTTTGACTTCACTGTCTCCTGTGCCTCCCAGGCACTTGGCTGGGATTCATATCTCAGTTTCTTAAAGGATCCTGCTCTGTGCTCGCCAGTTCTGTGGTAGAGCCACTCTGCCCCACAGATAAAGGCCCTCTGGCTGCAGGGCATAAGCAGGAATCTTTGTCCTTGGAATTGCTCTTTTCCTTCTTCCCACAGCACTCAAGGGAGGGGATTGTTTTCTCCCACTGTGGACTGCGATTCTGAGCTAGTTGCCAAGCCCAGAGCTGGCTCCCCTCCACCCCAGGTGTGCTGACAGGGCAGCCAGCCCCAGTCCAGAGAAAGCCCCAAAGTTAGAAATTGGATCTTTGTCCATTTTTTTCTGATCTCCAGTCCAGTCCATGCATTTTCTCTTGTCCAAATATAATCCTACACTTCCACAGCCTCTCTTTCTCTTCCTTTTGTCTCTCTGCAGAAGGGAATCCCTCCCCTACATGCCTATGTTACACGTTTTATCTCTCCCAGTTTGCAGTCACACACCTATGGCCCACCAAGTTGTCCCTGTGGACCCCTGGAGACGTCTCTGTCACTCTGCAGCCCAGAATCTTGGAATTCCAAGTCCTCTGTCCTCAACACTGCTGTGTTTGAGGGACAAGGAAACTGCAGGTCCCCCCTACTTGTCCACCATGTTCTTCTATTCTCTTATTTACTGTTCTTAAGTAACAGGTCCAGTGTTCCTTAAGAATATCTCACATGGCCATTCAGATTCTTTGTTGTTCTAAAATTTGGTTGTGCAAAAAACTGATTAAAAGAATGAGGCTATTGGAGGTTGAGGTGCCTTTTGTCCAAAAGCAGACATTGTTTCATTTTTTCATTTACTCTACTGGATAGGTCCCCACTCCATGTTTGTGGTCAGGAGGAAACTTTGGGAAGGACCACCATGGCTTCCCTGAAATTTTGGTGTTCACAGATCACTTGAAGCTTTGAAAACACAGATTTTTTCTGAGTTCAAAATTAGCAGCATCAAAACCCTCTGAGGTGATGTCTAATGCTTTTTTCAAAAGATTGGAAAGGAGAAGTTTTGTCTTCATATAAGATTGCCAGTCAACTTGGTTTCAGACCAATGATGATTGCATAAGCATCTGAAAGTTAGCTGTCTCCCACCTCATTCAGAATCCTTTGATGTTTACCACGACCCCCACTAACTATGGAATGGAATGCACTAGTCTAATCTCCATCATGAAAACCAAATAAGCAGTGATTGGGTCTAGACAACACAATGTTGGGCCAAGAATCTAAAGAGAGAGATGTGAGTTACTAAATAAGCTTCATCTGTAAAAGAGGACAATAAAACCTGAAACCCAGCAGGGCAGACACATGTTTGCAACTGTGGCCACCAAGTTCAAATCATTGTCAGAACATCATGGGTTCTCCCCTATGTTGATGGTTATTTAAGTTCAATTCCCGAGAATTACATAAACAATCATTCCGTAAGCCACAAATTATTATTATTTTCAAGTTTACAGCAAATTATGTCTCACATCATCCACATTAGTGAACTCTTTCTAAAACATGAAAAAATGTAATAAACATCTTCCCTTTGTGTTCTAAGTCAAAATCCAATCATGCATAGGATATAAAACAAATTTGATCGTTTCACTTTTTTCTATGTACCTTAATCTTATAAAAAATATGTTGCTTGAAGAAAATGCATTCTACTTTCATATTCTTGATTTGCATATTCTTTTGGGTTAGGAATGTGACATACAGTTAGAAGATGACCTGGAAGAATGGGGTTTTTGAGAAAAACTCAACAGAGACACCCTGAGTTCATATACTAAATCCAGTATAAGATGCTTCATGTTGAAAAATATCACTGAAGAAAACAAAGCTTTTAACCTACCCCTTTGCATATCAGGTTAAAACATGAAGAAGGGAAGACCCAAGGACAGGAAAAGACAAATCAAGAAGAAAAATATTGGGACTAGAAGAGCATCCAACTCTGCTCCAAAGCTTCATTTATTACCTTCTGTGAGCCAGTGGTGCCCACCAATTCACCCCTTCCCTCCTCACCTTAAGCTTTTGTTTAGAAGATAAAGATTTCTTTAAAAAACTGCCTCCATGTCAAAAGGAACAACTAGGAAATTAGAAATACTGTAACTACACATTTATTTTTTCTGGTCATACTATATCTTGGGTATTTTTTTCTGCTACTGACCAAGACTAACATGCAAAGCACCTTAGAATATGCAAGAGAAAGTAATATTTTTAAAAAATTTACTAGGCACCACTGGACCTACTTCTGCTCCTCTTCCTTCTCCCACCATAGGGTGAGTGTGGGGATTCTTATCCATGAATACCTGAGTAAAGGATGCTGAGAGTGTGCTACAGAACAAATTCTCCCCACTGGCATGCCAGTGTGGTACCCAGGAAGAGGACCCTTACACTTCAATCCAGCTTCACTGGAGAGGTTGGTCCTGGTGACATCTGACTGGCTATTCATAACACTGGCATATGCACCCTTATGTGATTATTGATCTCTGGCTTGATGCTCACTGGTTTGAGTTCAGAATGCAGCACAGAACCCAACCCCACAATTCCAATCTCCCTACCATTCCTTCTCATTCTATAACAGAGAACTCTCTACCAGAGATGTCAGCCAGGCCTCTGACTTGACTTTATGGAGCATCTGAATGCTGAGGCAGATACAGGTTCTCCCTGAACTCCAGATCTGTGATTTCAACTACAAGCGAAAGAGATCTACAAGAATGTTCCACAGGGGACACAAACTCAACTTGTACAAAGTCAAATTTATTATATGGAGTTCTTCTATTCACAAGTGAAGAAAACACAACTAGGGAAAGAAGAAAAATATTTTGCAAGATCTGGACATCTCCTTAATTGTGAGAAAGGTTGGGGTTAGGCCTCTTAAGCACAGATGAGAATCTCTCAACTCCCTCTGCCACCATCTCTCTTCCACTTCTTCCTGTGTGTTGACTTCATGTTCATCTATTGCATACCACATTCCTTAAGAACGTGAGGTGAACATGCATGGCAGAGGCTGGATTAACTCTTTTCCCTAGTTCTGGCTTCAAAAAATTCCAGGAGAGGCTCTGCTCTAGAGAGGAACAGTGACCCAAGCCAGGGTCAGTTATAATCAAAGGAACAGAGTACTTGGCACAGACATGTCACTGAGACTGGCTCTGTACATCAGAAGAGCTGCTGTGGTCCAGAAAACTAGTTTGTAGGTGTTAACTACATAAGTCATCATCTTTCCCCTCAAACCTGATTCCAAACTGTGCTGTGTGTTAACACTGTCTATAGGCTAATAAATGCAAAATTCACAGCTTAAACTCCAGCTGCCAAAATGACCTCTCTAGATCGCTTATAGGCACTCACAGGTCTAAAACTGACCCACCGATTTTTCCCGTTTCCTTATCTAATTATCATTGTTTTGCCAGTCTTACCACCAAAGCACACCCAGAGCCCACACATTTCTCTCCAAGTCCAGCCTCACCCATCACAAAGTTTAAGTCATCACCGCCCCTTATCTGAACTAATCCAGCAACCTTCTCAATTGTCTTCCTGGGTTCACTCTTGTTTTACTATAACCCATCCCTCAGAAAGCTGGTAATGTTACTTTTGAGGTATGTAAATTGAACGACTTCTTAACAGTGCTTAAGGAAAAATCAAGGTCCTTACCAAGGACTAGAAACCCCTAGGATGATCAAGGGTCTGCTTGATTCTTGGACCTCCTCTGCCCCCCGCCCCCTGCCGCATACTGCAAGACCCTCACAGGTCCCCACCCACCAAACCCACCATGTTCTAGCCACACTGGCTTTCTACCTGTTCTTGCCAATCTAGCTTCCAATCGTTGCATCTTTCTTTCTGCAACACTTTCCTTCAGTCTTTTTCATGTCCATGATGCAGCATTAGTTACTATTTATACATGACCATCTATTTTTGTTTATAACAGTTATCTCTAACAGAAATTATCTTTTTTGCTATTTGTTTACATGTTTTCTGTCTCACTATCACTTCGAGATTTGGAATGAAAATATAGGGGGGAAAAGAGAAAGGAATACCCAAGGAAGAGAAAGTAAAGTGAAGGAGTAAAAATCCCAGAGAGGGATTTTTTTTTTTTTTTTACTATTTTTAAAGGGAAGTTTTAGGTATACAGCAAAAGGAATTTTGTTTTAGAAGTTCATTTAGAAATTGAGAATAAGGTATGTGTAACAGTATTTGGAATTCTTTTATGTGCTTAAAATAGATGTAAATTAATCAGAAGAAAGATTAGTTCCTTAAAGAAATACTACTAGAAAGAACTCTACGTTCTGCAATTCGTATTTGTGTTTAACATCACTTTGAGTTAATTCTTTGACATTGATTAGCCTTAGAAAAGAAAGAAGGAATTCAAAAGAGGGCTTTAAAACTTGGTCTTCCAGTTTAGGAAACGGGAGTGAGTTTCTGATACCCTAACCTTGTCCTGGTGGGGCTTAGGGAGAATCACGGCACAGGTGATTAGTCTTTTGTGATTTTCAATCAGTTTTCAGCTTTTTGTGTAGGGAGAGCACAAGGAGGCCATATGGTGAAGAATAGGCAGCAAGGAAGCTGGAGAAGGCGATGGCTAAAGAAACCATCCTCAAAGATCGTCAATGCCTCAAGGGACAAACACCATTCCAAGTTAATACAAAACAGCAAACATTTTATGGTGCCAACTCAGAACCAAGCTCTGCCCTAAGGGCTACAAATATATCAGCCCATTCATTATCATCCTAACTTCATTCTTACTCTGTGCAAATGGAAAATGTAAGGTCCAGGAGTCTGACTTCCCCAGCCAGGGTCACATGCCGGTAAGTGGAGAAGCTGAAATTTAAACAATGGCATTGTTGCTGCAGAGGATCTACCATTGCTTCCTTGACAAGAAAGAACAACTTTATTCTAATTCTAGCAATTTATAGAAATCAACAGTTTGTATATCACAATATCACAGTATCGTGGACAATTGGGATGCATTACAGGTGAAAACAATTTGTTGTTTTTCTTGGGACAGAAATGAGTTACACTTATGATTATTTAATTAGACTTTAATACAGACAATTCTAGACAAAGTACCATGTTTTTCTAGGCTCATTTATCCTCTTAAATATTACTTTACTTAGTATTTATACATTGGTCTTTTTACAGAATGGTGACTCTTAATCTGCGATAGTCATCTCCTTAAGGTCCAGTTGGCAGTAAACAGAGTATTTGGCAGTAAACAGAGTATAAGAGGTTGTTTTCATATTTAACAAGCTAATGGATTTGGTCAAATCCATGAAAAGGCCAAGTATGAACTTTTTTGCATTCAAATGGAAAATGTTGGAAGTAATTATTCTATAGCACAGTTAATTTGTCCATGCCATATTAATAGTTATTTGCTGTTGAATAAGTATAACCCTCAGTTTGATTTGGATATATCATTGATCCATATATAAAATACATTATCCCATTTTATCTCTTACTGGCCAAAGCTAACTGCTGGCAGCCACCAGAAACCTCGGAAGAGACAGGAGGAAGGGATCAGGCACTGGGAGAGGTTGCCCATGCAGGGATCTTGGGAAGTCTGTTGAAAAGTTATGACAACCATGTATCCTGACCCTCACGCAGAAAGAGAACCCCAAATTTTGTGGACAGTTTAAGGGGGTTCATGGCATTCTAAAACTGTTTCAATAAACTATTTTTGGATTTATATAACACATTTCAGTCTTTTAAATATTTTATTCCAATTAAAACCCAAATTTATAAGCCACAGAAACAGATGCATGAAGAAGTGAATGATTTAACTGATGTTAATGGGCAGATGTATTAACATGAAATTTATAGACTTCCTGTTCACCTTTCTTGGATAAGAAATCCTCTAATTCAATTACCATCTCCATTTCTCCTTCCCCAACTTCCTAAGGAGGATATTCTTGAATATCTTTAAGGATATTCTTAGATAGACTAAGGGGAGATATGTGATAACAGCTGGGTGAGAGGGGTATTGGCTTTGTGGGAGGTGCAGATGGAAGTTCTTAAGCAACTGTGCTGGGTAAGGAAGGTGACTAGGAGAAAAGCTAAAATAAATATGATGTAGACTATTTATAGATCTCTCAAAGTTAAAATTTATTTTTCAAATCCTTTATGGCTGTTGAGAAGTGCTTTGAATGCAACATAACTCTAAGATCCAATTAGGTGACACTCAAGGTGTTGGAGGACTGCAGTGGTACATGAAAAATAGAGATACTGTTTCAAGCAGCTTCCACCTTCTCCTCAGGCTTGAACAGGGCTCCTTCTGGACACATTTTTCTTTCTCTTTCTCTGTCCCCATCCAACTAAGCAAACAAACAAATAAACCTTAAGTTATAAACTTCTGCCTTAGGAGATACTAGGTTTAACCCCAAAAGTGTCCATGATAATGAATATCTCACCTATTTGATAGTCCCTTACCTCCTCAATCCCATTTCCCTCTGTTTTCACACACACACACACACACACACACACACACACACACACACACACCTCACTCCAGGCACAGGTAAGGATAAAAATGATTCTTGCTTAGAGATGTGTATTTCAACCAAATGCCAGTGTTTCAGAGGAGTGAGAGAATGGGTATGGAGCAGTTCCAAGCCCAGGTCCCTGTTGCTTGAAGAAGTTATTAACAAGGTGCAGTGCTTTCACCTTTCGGGAAACAGAAGACATCACAAATGTTCTCTCTTACCTGGGGATGCATAAACACGAAATGGGAGCATTTTTTTACATGAGGTTAAAAGTAAGTCATATACTCACAAACTTGATTTTGAGATAAGTCATAATGTAAACTCAAATTCTTGTGGTTTTATTGAATTCATACTGGAGAAGGGCTTGGTTGATCTGCCTCAGAGCAAACTGTGTAACTTTACAGAGAAAAACATCCAGGGCTTACGATGTGGTGAGTTTAAAGTTAAAATCCACTGTATATTAAGAAGCTTACCTTTTCTCAGATAATTTCAAGACTCTCTTAAATGAAGGGTTTGGGTGGTGTTTAAGTTCCCTTCCTTCTTCTCTCTCTTCTTTCCTTCGTTTTCTTTCTTTCCTTCTCTCCCTCCCTCCATTTCTTTTTTCCTTTGTTAAAAATGTGCCAGACTCACTAAAAAGAAATCTGTTCCTTAGTGAAATGGCCAACTTCAGGGCTGGAGGAAAAAAAAAGATACAATGAGTCCCAAAATAAGAAATTGTTTAATAAATGATGAGGACATGTCAAAAGTAGGCAGGAATTAGTTTGAACGGGCTGTCCCTGGCCAAACCTGAAGCAAATTGAGCATCAAAACAAACAGTGACTGTAATGGATTATAACTCATTGAATAAATAAATTAATAAGAAACCTGTGAGTACCTACTAGTATCAGAAAATAAACAATCAAATAAATGAAGGAATAAGGTAGAAGGGAAAGCTCTTCCTTAGAGTAGAATGCCAACAAATTAATGAAGAAGAAATAATAGAATTAGAAAATTACTACTTTGCTGCTATCATAATAATAATTGATTCAGGCAAGAATCCTTACTAAATACAAAACTCACTAGGTGAGATTGGGAGAGGGGCAGATCATTTACACAGTCTCCTAGTATCTGTCTATAGATTGCTTACTAATCCAAGAGTAAAAGGAAGCTTCCTAGTGTAGAAGTTGAGATGGCAACATCATTGCTAAGGGACTACACACAAAGTGAGAAATGGTCCATAAAGCAGCAACCCTAAGTTCTTCAGAAATGTCAATGTCATGAGAATACACACACACACACAAACAGAACTGCCAATGTCACAGAAAACAATGAAAAGTTGAGGATTGTTCTAGATTAAAGGAATCTAAGTGGATATGATATCTAAATGCCTGTACAATACTAGATTGGATCTTGGATTGGGAAGTGAATGTTGATTTTACAATAGTTTTGAGGCAATTGTAAATTACAATTTACAATAATACAGTGGGGAAAATTCACTGTATTATCTACTGATGATAGTTTTCTATCCATATTAAATTTCCTAAATTTGATAATTGCACTATGATGATGTGAGAGATTGTTCTGTTTATTAGGAGAAACACACTAAACATTTATAGGTGAAGCATCATCATTTCTTCAACTTACAGAAAATATTATTTTTAGTTTATTTTTAGTTTGAGAGAAAGCATAAGAAAATGAGCGTGCACAACCAGAGGAAGGGCAGAGTGAGAGAGAGAGACAGAGAGAGAGAGACAGAGAGACAACAACAGAGAGACAGAGAATCACAAGTAGCCTCCACAATCAGCATGGAGCCTGATGCAGGACTCGAAACTACAAACTGTGAAATTATGACCTGAGCCAAAATTAAGAGTCAGACACTTAACTGACTGAGCCACTCAGGTGCTCTGCAAATAATTTTTTAGTAAAGAAGAGTTGAGTTGAGGGATAGACAGAGACAGAGACAGACAGACAAACAGATAGACAGAGTCAGTGTGGCAAAGTGTTCATGGTGGCAGGATAGAGGTAAAGGGCATATGAACATTGATTGGTATTATCATTGCAACGCGTTTGTTGTCTTTAATGTTCTTTTTTTCTTTACATCTTCTTTTTGTTTTATTGAGGTATAATTAACAAAACTTGTATATATTTAAAGTGCACAATGTGATGGTTTGATATATGCATACATTGTGAAATTATTACCATAATCAAGCTAATTAACATTCATTACCTTACATAGTTGCCTTTTTTTGTGGTGAGAACACTTACAATCTACTCTCTTAACAAATTTAAAGTAGTTATACAGTAATATTAACTGTAGCCATAATGCTATATATTATATTCTCCAGAACTTATCTTTTTAAACCTTCTTACTTTAATTCTGGTATAGTTAACATACAGTGTTATATTTGTTTAGGGTGTACAATAGAGTGATTTAACAATTCTGTATGTTTCTTAGTGTTCATCATGACAAGTGCACTCCTCAATCCCTACCAATTTCACCCATCCCCTCACCCACCTGTCCTCTGGTAACCCGTAGTTTGTTCTCTATAACTAAGGGTCTGTTTCTTGGCTTCTCTCTCTCTCTCTCTCTCTCTCTCCCTCTCTCTCTCTCTCTCTCTCTCTCTCTTCCATTTGCTTGTCTTAATTTTTCTCAAAGTAAAAAGTTTAATAAAAAAATAACTTCCTGAGAGAAGTTGAAGGGAGAATACTTTCCTTCAAACATTATTACTCTTTAATGGTAATATGTGTTTTTCATAAAAATATTTGAAAAGAGGAGCACTTGGGTGGCTTACTTGGTTAAGCGTCCCACTCTTGGTTTCAGCTCAGGTCATGATCTCATAGTTCATGAGTTTGAGCCCTGTGTGGGACCTCTGTGCTGACAGTGTAAAATATGCTTGGGATTCTCTCCCCTCCTCTCTCTCTACTCCTCCCCCACTCATGCTTTCTCTCTCTCTCTCTCTCTCTCTCTCTCTCTCTCAAAATAAATAAATAAGCTTAAAAAATATTTTAAAATATTTGAAACATTAAAGTTATCTGTTCTTTTACAACTCAGATTTAGTAATGTCAACGTTTAGAATGAATATTGCAGAAAAAGCTTCTGCACTGCAAAGGAAACAATCAAGAAAATTAATAGGCAACTGATGGAATAGGAAAAGATAGCTGCAAATGGCATATCTGATAAAGGGCTAGTATCCAAAATCTACAAGGAATTCACCGAACTCCACTCTGAAAAATGAATAATCCAGTGAATAAATGGGCAGAAGACTTGTTAGACACATCTCCAAAGAGGACATCCAGATGGCCAACAGGCAAATGAATAATGCTCAGTGTCACTCATCATCAGGGAAATACAAATCAAAACCACAATGAGATACCACCTCACGCCGGTCAGAGTGGCTCAAATGAACAAGTCAAGAGACGATAGATGCTGGCCAGGATGTGGAGAAACGGGTACCCTCCTACACTGTTGGTGGGAATGTAAACTGATACAGCCTCTCTGGAAAACAGTGTGGAGGTTCCTCAAAAAGCTATCAATAGAACTTCCTTATGACCTAGCAATAGCACTGCTGGGGATCTACCCAAGGGATACAGAAGTGCTGATGCATAGGGGCACATGTACCCCAATGTTCATAGTGGCACTTTCAACAATAGCCAAATCATGGAAAGAGCCTAAATGTCCATCAACTGATGGATGGATCAAGAAGATGTGGTTTATATATACAATGGAATACTACATGGCAATGAGAAAGAATGAAATCTGGCCATTTGTAGCAAAGTGGATGGACCTCAAGGGTGTCATGCTAAGCGAAATAAGTCAGGCAGAGAAGGACAGATATCATATGTTTTCACTCATAGGTTTTACAGGAGGAACATAACAGAGGACCATGGGGAGGGAAAGGGGGGGAAAGAGTTAGTGAGAGGGAGGGAGACAAAGCACGAGAGATTCTTGAATACTGAAAACAAACTGAGGGCGGAAGGGGGAGAGGGAAAGGGGAAGGGTGGTGATGGTCATGGAGGAAGGAACTTGTGGGGAAGAGCACTGGGTGTTATATGGAAACCAACTTGGCAATAAACTATAAATAAAAAAATAGAATGAATATTGTAAATGTACTTCTTTCTTTGGCTTTTTGCATTTATTATTTATAAGCAGTTTCTCAGGATTTTAGTTTTCTTAATGATTTGAAATTATTTATTGTTTTACTTTGTTAGATATAATTTTGTCTATTTTTTGTATTCTTGTTATAGAGGTAACCAATTTAATATTAAAGAAAATGGCATATAGGCTTTGTAACTAATATTTCTTTTGTTATTTTTAAAAATTTGCCAGATACTATGATAAGCACTGAGGATGTTTAACAGAAGGGTCAGGTCCCTGTCTCACTGAGACTATGAGGTAAATTCAACAAGAAGATCATATTTGATGGATATAGACAGCCAGATATCATTTTTTGAAAAATATTTACATATGTCTCTATTTGGGACATTTTAAAATTCAGATGTGTTCTTTTTCTTTAAAAAAGTGAAAATTAAATATAGTTTTAAATCTGTATGTACCCTACTTTCATGTCTGTTAAAAACAAAAACAAAACAACCCAAAGGCTCAGCTATTTAGTATTAGAATATTTCTTTATTTTTCTATAATATCAAAAATAATGAATTGATGTAGCCTTAAACCCTGAGTAGGGTTTCATTCTGTGTCTCCAATGTGTACTTGGCTCCGTGGTTCCTAAGCCCAACATTCATTGTCTCTATGGCTCCACACATGGTCCCAATGGGAGCCATTGGGATGTACTTGACAGAGAGATGCCACCATTCACAGTTAGAAGGTATTGAGTTTCTTTAATTCAAAGTTGGAACATTTAGTAACAGAGATACACAAAATGCACATAGTTCAGTGTCTTCCCAGACAACGATGTCTCTTTCCAGGTGACCCAAAACTCTACACGTGGGCAAACAACTATGGGTGACCCCACCTATGAGAAGTGAGGGCTCCACCAGGTGCAGAAGGCTCTTTTGTACTTGTTTAGAAGATATTTTTATACCCCTTTGGCTTTTCTCCTGCTTGACTGTCCTGGCATTTTGCAACCACACTTCCTACACATTACATGCAAATAACCAGTGTGCAACCTCCTCAACGAATTCCTGGGTGTTTTCTTGGAAACAAAAAAGGATTCAGTCAGGGTGGCTAAGATGTTCTCCAATGTTCTCATAGGTCATGTTGGATGTTTTAGAATCAAACAGTGAAATAGGTATTAGGACAGTCCTAAAGCCACACATTATTAACTGTTTGAAAATGATGAATCAAGATATAGTAAGACAGTGTGTGGAGCTTGACATGTTCACCTAACAAGAGACATTGCCTTTCAGAGACAGGCCCTCAGAGTCCTCAGAAACATCTCCTGAGTTCCTAGCAAAGCAATAAAATGAAACTTCAGGGTCATTGTTCAGGTATAAGGAGCCAAAATTATGCTTCCCTGAAAACAAGGGACAGAAACTTTGTTGCAAGCTTCAGAGAGACCACAACTGTCAAAGAGTAATTCAAAGACATCTTGTTAATTATCATCAATTGTTTACTTGTATTCACGTGGGATGGGAGACAATAATCCATTTTGTCCAAAGGAAAAAAGAGATGCATATGAGAACAGAAGCAGAGAGGGAAGACAAGGATATAGAAAGTTTGCATGTTTTGGGATAAACTGATTTATCGTCAGCTAGCAAAGAGGTCAATACAGATCACGTTGACTAGGAATACTAGTGAAAATATTTCCAGTTGTTATGGACTCTCCAGAATTATTTAAATTTGGTGCAAATGTGGCAAGCGTCCTGATGTCTGCCAGTGTCCTATCGGCACCTGCACTTTAATAAGGTCAATTCTGTCCCACTTTCCTTATTGAGATTTCTCACTACAATCCTGAGGACCAAATGGCAAGCTTCCATCCTATCAATGGTGTTGCTGTTGTCCTTGTTAGGAGGATAGGCATCTATGCACAGGAATATATCATGCCAAGGTATGTGACTCAAATGTAATCTGGCCCCTTGTTGAATTGTCAACACTGGACCAAAGTAAAAAAAAAAAAAAATCATTTGCTGTAAGGTCATACTACTCAAAGTCAGAGTACTGACTGTGCTCACAAGCAGGGAGAAGGGTTTCCCTAATTCTAGGTGGGCAAAATGCAGCCTCACACAGAAAAGCAAACACTGTGGAGACCAGAACACCAGCACTAGTGGCCAAATTCTTTGGGGCAGTAGAAGCATCAGCCAGCAGAAGAAGCTACCACAGGATAGACTTCTCAGGTCAAAGGTACCAGTGACCCAAGAGTTTCCTTGGCCACAGAGGAAGGCTCAAGGACTACCAATGTACTGAGGATGAGAAAGAACTAGACTTTCTGCAGCTCTCCCAGGTAGGGATGGGGGTCAAAAGAAGTGCCTCTGACATCCATACACTTAATTAGCCCTCAAGTCAGGAAGAGTCTGGGGGAGTCAGGGTTGTTAGATGATTTGACCTGATAAGAACTTCATTATTCTAGAAAGGCACTTTCTCACTACTAGATAGTGAGGTACCAGATTACACTATCATAAACACATTCTGGTATAATTTTGTACTTTTGGTCAACAAGGAAACATACTCATGTTGTAACCACATCAATCCGACTTAGAAATATTTCAGATTTGTCAGCCTGTCCCCAAACTATCTCACAAACACAAAGGATTAGAATTAGAACCTTAAGGATTGTTTAGTCCAAATATATGCTTTTACAGATAAGAAAACTGAGGTTTACAGAGGTGCAAAATGTGCTGTTTCCAAGTTACTACAGGAGTTTAGAGGTGAAACCAGTGCTGGATTTGAGATCTTATTATAAACTGGATTATGTGTTGGCAACCTGTGCTTGGCTCCCCATTTGTTGCTAAATTATTGTGTCCTTAATGAATGAGTGTGCTTGTGATAGTCACACATTTTAGTCTATCTTTTATTGTGGTAAAATATACACAACATGAAATTTACTGTTTTAATCATTTTTAACTTTAATGCCAACCATCACCACCATCCATTTCAGAACTGTTTTTATCTTGCAAAACTGAAACTCTGCACCCATTAAACACTGACTGCCCCTGTCCTTCCCCACCAGCCTCTGATAGCCACCCTTCTACTTTCTGTCTCTATGAATTTGACTACTCTAGGGACCTCATATGAATGGAATCATAGAGTGTTTGTCCTTTTGTGTCTGGCTTATTTCACTTAACATATTGTCTTCTGGGTATATGCTTACCATAGCCTATATCAGAATTTCCTTCCTTTCTGTGGCTGAATAATATTCTACTGTATGTGTATACCACATTTTGTATATGCATTCACCCACTGGTGTACATATGGATTGTTTCTACCTTTTGACTATTATAAATAGTGCTGCTACAAACAAATTTGTACAAATAGCTGCTTGAGTCACTGCTTTCACTTCTTTGAGTGTATACCCAGAGGTGGGATTCTGGATCATATGACCATTCTGTTTAACTTTTTTTTTAGGAGTTGCCATACTTTTTTCCACAGTAGCTGCCAGGGTTCCAATTTCTCCACATAACTCTTATTGTTTTGTTTTGTTTTGATAGTAGTCATTCTAATGGATGTGAAATGGTTTCTCCTTGTGGGTTTGATTTGTATTTCCCTAATAACTTAGTGATGTTGAGCAGCTTTTCACATGTGTAGCTTCTGTTTATAGCTCATTTTTTCAATAGTCATCTTTTCTCTGTGTACACAGGTAGCTCTCTATTTGCAACAGGACACTGTGAGATCTGAGGCTCTGGAGCACCCATCTGTCTGTGACTTTTTGGAAGCGTAGTTTGAAGTTGAAAACTCAGTGCACTGTGTCCAAGAAAGATGAAAGGATTGGTGGAGGGGGTGTTTAAAACAGGAAAGGCTGGTGTTAGTGCATATAGGTCAAATTGTTAAGTCTAATTGTTCTTTTCTCTCTCCCTCATTGCTCACTAAGTCAGGGGCAGACCCTTGAGCTTTACTGAATCATTCAACATTGATGGTTTCTTTTACTTCCACTCCTTCTTTCTCATGCTTACTACCAGTCCAGTTCTCCTTCCCAACACATTGCATTACAGATATAAAAGTATTATCCAAATGCAAGAAGCTCTTAAATAGAAGGCATGTACTAGCCTTAGACCCCTGTCCAACACCACTTTGTCCCTCACTCAGAGCTAATAAAAAAAACTCCCAGAGGTATAGGAGCAGAGGCCTGGGAGTCAAAGCCTGCTGCAATTTGACTTTAATCCTCTCTCCCTGTTTTCTCTTGTGCCTGCCTCACGACCAGCTTTCCTTCCTTCTTCCACCCTTCCTTTTAACCCTTCTTTCTTTCCCTCTTTCCTGGTCATTTTTTTCACTGTATACTAAACATGGCAGTTGTTTTCCTACCACAGGATAGTAGTTCCATGTTTTCTAGTACTGAAACATCTCCTACCTTCTTCTCTAATTGCCTAATCCTAACTGTCCTACAAATAGTAGTCTTTCCTTCTTTCAGGTGTGTTCTGGTCATTGAAATCCTCAGAGCTGCTCCCCCAGACCTCTTAGATCCAACTGACCTAAGCTCTCAGGACATGTGTGGTGGATTTCTCTCCAACATTTAACTTTACTTTTCTTTAATTCCTGTGTTAGTGTGCACATGTCTTGAGGCAGAGATCATGTCTCACTCATCCAGCGATACAGAAAGCAGAAAGAGCCCTTGTCTCAGGGCATAGACTTGACATCTACTTGTAGCCCTGTCGCTTGCCAGCTTTCTAGTTTGGGGTTGTTTTTCTTATTAGTTTACAAGAACGTGCTGCTAAATAATCATTATCATCATTTTTTGCTCTGATGTTTATGATTTTTTATGTCTCATAGTGTGGGACCATCTCATAAACCTATATTATTGTCTAATGAGTTCCTTGGCTTTTGGGTTCCCAGACTAGTGGCTACAAAGCACACAAAGTAATGTCAACTCTGAAAATTTTCACTCCAGAAACAATTGTTCAATGTCCAACTGCAAATTTTGTGTGCATCTCTGTCCTATGAATAACCCTAGTTTCTGGTGCTTTGAGCAAATGAGCTACAATTTGTGTCTTTATATAGTAAATATGCAGACCAAAAGAACATATGCATCCTAGGAAAAACCAAGGACATTTTGTTTCATCTTTAAATGTATGTACAGGTACAATAGCAAGATTACTTTTGTAAATGAGTTGATTTGGGTGACTTAAAATAAATCTGGTCAATTAAATTTAGTAACCTGAAAACAGTGTACTTCGACCCTATTTTCCAGGTTTATTCTGGAATATTTTTTCTTTTTTTTTTAATTTTTAATGTTTTTATTTATTTTTGAGAGAGAGAGAGAGACAGCGTGAGCAGGGGAGGGTCAGAGAGAGAGGGAGACACAGAATCTGAAGCAGGCTCCAGGCTCTGAGCTAGCTGTCAGCACAGAGCCCGATGTGGGGCTCGAACCCATGAACCATGAGATCATGACCTGAGCCGAAGTCGGATGCTTAACCGACTGAGCCACCCAGGCACCCCTGGAATATTTTTTATCAAATAATATGCTCTTCCCCTAAACAATCTTCTTTTAGTAATTGGCTCAATTCCTAAAGAAATAATGGCGTGGCCCAATTTGAAGTTACCTTTCTTGTGTAGACATCCTACAGGCCCTCATCAAGGCCATTTATCAAATAGGCTTTCTGTTAATATTGATAATTCCAATACCCCAACACTCAAGTCTTCTGAATTCACTCTGCAAAAACTCCATAAGGATGGATTCCCTGAGACATTTTTGCTCAGGTGTCTTTGGATGTTAACAGTTCCAGTGCACCACAGAGCCAAAAAGTGTTCCAAGAGTCTTGGGCTCCAAGGGACAAGCTGAATACTGCCCTCAAGATGTGGTTTTCCCAACAGTCCCTAGCTGGTGATGAGCGCTTTTATTTGTTTCCTATTGCTACTATAACAAATTACAAAGAAAGAAGACATAAATTTATTATCTTACAGTTTAATAAGTCAGAAGTCCAGATGGGTGTCAATGCACTAAAATTAAATTGTCAGAAGGGCTGAATTCCCTTCTGGAGGCTCTATGGGAAAACCCATTTTCTTGCCTTTTGCAGGTCTTAGATACTGTCCACAGTTCTTGGCATTGTGCCTTTTCTTCAAAGTCAGCAATATCACATCTCTCTTACCTTTCTTTTGTTGGCACATCTCTGTCTCTGACCACAACCAAGAAAGATTCTCTTCTGTTAAGGATCTGTGTGATTACATTGGGCCCACCTGGATAGTCTACAATAATCTCCCCATTTCAGGGTCCTTAATTCCACCTGCAAAATTTCTCTTGCCATATAAAGTAACATTCACAGTTTCTAAGGATTAGGATGTAAACATCTTTGTCATACCATTTTTCTGCCTAGCGAAGGGTGGAGGGTCAGATGAGGCAGACTACCACTCACTCCTACTGTTGAGAGGGCTTCTAAGCAAGATCCCTGTATTTCCTCCTTTTCTTCTTTTATCCAGATCTCATCTACATGTATCTTCCATCCCACAGCTGGTTTCTTCCTGGTATCAGTCTAAACTTTTCATAAAAAAAATATATTGTCCCTTCTGGGTGTGATTTTATCTCCACTAAATGCTTCAGAGCCAATATTTCCAAATCTGCAGTCCATAAAGGAAAGCTCTTAGCAATCTGTGGGTCCAGTTGTTAGCCAGTTGTTGCCATACAAGACAGCTCAGCCATGGTTCCCTAAGCACTTTTCCTGTTCTGAGAACAGAACTCATCTCTACAATACTATGCTCTGGAGCACATATTTGTAACCATTATGAATTTAATAAAGTTGCTTTAAAACTCAGAAATTTTAAGGACTTTTTTTGTGATTATCTGTAACTTTCAGAATGTGTGTATTGCTTAACTATAATTGTATGACTACAACTTACTATGACTTCAGCAATGATTATCAAAGAGTTTATATTTTATGAATCACAATGGCACTTATATAATTTGAAAGATAGGACAGAAATGGGTAAGAGCGGTGATTTATCTAATCTAGAGACTATGCCAGCTGTACATATAGATTTGTGGGCATCAAATATGAATCCTGGCCTTACTGGCAAATTTTTATCTAAGGGTTACAGGCAGTGACCCCGTGGTCTTATTCATTTTTCTAGGTTCCTGATGAAATGACCCATATATTGTATATTTTCCAAGTCTTTCTTGAAGGAAAAGCTTTCCAAGCTCTGTCCACAGTAACAACTGAGACAGAGTAGCTGTGTATTCATGCCCCTCAACACATGTTCCTCTTGGGGGCAAACCCCCACTCAATCCACCATGTCCTTTGGTCTCCTTTCCAAGTCCTACTCATCTTGTCTAACTCTTAATTTCTCTCTTCTATCTGTATGATTGTCAGCTCAAGTCACTTTCTGTGAACTGATATTTTCAAGAACTCTGCAAAAAAATGTTTGTCTTCCTGCAGTACTTTATGTTTGGTCAATATAGACTTTTTTTTCTTTCTTAAAACATCAACTCTATTCATTGTCTTCTGACAACCCATTATGGGCTTGACATGAAAAATGTACTTCAGCTAAAACATATGAAATCATACTATATTTATGATTTTTTTCTTTTGATGTAGCTACCCATTAGGGAAAGTAAATCTATATCACTCTCACAACTTGTCCTATAAAAACATTTCACTTGCCATTTTATATTTCTTGAGATTGTTTTCCTTCCTCTACAGTACAGATTTTTCATGAGCCTTCACATTTTGTAATAAATATTCTCTACTCAGTGTTTTCACTTTCCACTTGTAGTACTGACTAAAGGGGGTGTTTTCCAACTGAAATGTGTTTCAGAGCCTTCATTCTGAATACTGTTTCCCCTTAGCACAGGGTGGTTTCTCTTAGCATTTCAACTTGCCTATTTTTAATAAGTGAAGCGTTGGTAGAATGCTATCAGTGAAGTAGAAGCTATCCAGAGGTCTATTCATTTTCCTCCTTCTACCTAACAGCAAAAATCTAA
Source organism: Cryptoprocta ferox (assembly GCA_028646485.1). Classification (NCBI taxonomy): domain Eukaryota; kingdom Metazoa; phylum Chordata; class Mammalia; order Carnivora; family Eupleridae; genus Cryptoprocta; species Cryptoprocta ferox. The sequence goes on from CM053577.1 coordinate 116,308,885, forward strand.
ACCAAAGGAAACGCCAACTTCAGACTTTTCTGGACACATTTTAAGGGTATTTGTGGTACTTTTCTCTCTGGAGTAAATCTTCAGTGATAGTGTACCTCAATGAAAGTTTCAAAAACAGGAGGTTTTTGATCATAGACACATTTCATGATGGGCCCATTAAAGTCTTGGGGGTCTGCTTGGAGCTTTCAATTCTTGAAATAATCCTATGAGGTAAGTAAGTAGAAAACTGAGATCTAACAAGGCTCAAGAATATAAGAAATTAATGCAAGTCAGTGCTGGATGGGTCTTCCAGAAATGAGTTCAGTCCCCTTTTCCATATAAAGTGTGACTCCTCCGTTTTCCAGATAATGAAACCTGCCACCTTGAAGTCACCGAGGAACTGAGCCCAATCAGGTTTTCCTTGACATCCCCCATGACCAGACATCTTCAATGAGAAGTTGAATGGGCAGTATGGACTTCACTATGTGAGAGGCCCACATGGCACAAAACTAGCCTTTTGTGTTTGAAGTAGATTCTGGGACTGTTACACTCAATATGGAACACTGAGCTGCTTTGTCCGTGTTCAACTGAGCTTTTTCATGAACAGCTGAGTGAGGACTGGGTAGTGAATAAATCAGTCTAACTTCAGTGAGCTGGACCCTCCCACATGAAAATCCATAACTGTAGCATCTACATCCCAAGGGACGCATTGAACTATGGGGTGTCAGTGACTGTTAATGCATTTCAAGCCATAGGAAATCTTGTTAATTGCTTATGTGATTAAATTTTTTGCTCTTCAGTCTGACATCAGAGAGTGCGCATGGACACACACACACACACACACACACACACACACATTTACTCACTCATACTTAATTAAAGACCAGGACGACCTCCAAAGCTTCTGATATAGAAATTAATCTAAAGACAGAAGACAGAAAGAACATAAATAAAGGAAATAAACAGACCCAGAAATGGCACATTTGTTTTCCTTATTTCTGTTTACTCACTGTTTATGGCAGTCCTGTAAAATCTCTCATATTAAACCCTCCTATCCAAAGGCTATAGAGATAAACGTTTTTTATGGTGATTACATTTTTAAGTTTCCTTTGACTATGAGTCCTAGAAGACCCAATGTATGGGGTTAGCCTCCAGTTTCCCTATCTGCAAAATTAAGTAGTAAAAAATGAGACAATCTTGGGACTTACATCTTCAAGATAGCATGTTTATTCAACCATCTATTCATTCCCTCGTTTGCTTATTGAATAAAAATATACATGTGTCAGGCACTGGACTAGTACAGAGGGAAGTACAAAAGATTGAGTTCTAGTTACCTGGTGGTTTCTGGTCTAGTAGGGCCTGTAATACAGTTCACAGATAATCAGAACAGAACAGAATAAGAGAACTACTACAATAGAAGTATAAGAAACATGCTCTGAGAAGACAGAAAAAAGAGTAATACATTATGCCTAATTGAAGGAAAAGAACAAAACTTTATGGAGAAAATGGTTTTTGAACTGGGCATTGATTAGAAATTTCTGATAGGTCAAAATCTGGGAGAAAGAAGAGAGGGAAATAAAAAGCACTCTGCAGATTGGAGAAACTGAGTGAAGAAAGACAGTGGAACAGAGAAAAGGCATAAAGTCACCACCCACCTAAGAGCCCAGAGACTAGGTTACAGACAGTGCTTTAGGGAGATTGGGGTGATGCGCACATGAGTAATACAGTCAATCCTCAGCATTCACTCACTTAAGGGAGCTTTGCACATTTATGTTATCCTGATCTGTAGTCTATTCTACAAATGGTAGTTGCTTAATATTAAGTTATAGCTTGCCTACCACAGATGCTGATGTTCTACTGACAATTTCAGATATTAAATTTGAAGACAGAAAAATGGTAATCAACTGGATTCAGCCAAAACAACACTCATTCTGAAAGGCCAGAAATGAGAGAAAAGGTTGGAATTGACACAGAATAGAAATGAGAGGGGTTATAATACCAAAGGAAGGTGATAAGCTAAATTTTACACATACAAGAGGGATAATAAGCATTCTCAAAATACTTAATATTTAGCTTTGACATTGGCAAAAAATCTTTCCATGGAAGACTCAGAAGAAGGCATTCTTAAATATAAAAATCAAGAAGTGCCAAAAGAATGGTCTCTTATAAATTCCTATATATTCCTGTATATTGCCTCCAAAGAAGTATTTTTGTCAACAAGTTAAAGGTCAATAATTTTTTAATGTTTTTATTTATTTTTGAGAGAGAGAGAGAGCATGAGCAGGGGAGGGTCAGAGAGAGAGGGAGACACAGAATCCGAAGATAGGCTCCAGGCTCTGAGCTGTCAGCACAGAGCCCGATGTGGGGCTCAAACCCACGAACCGTGAGATCATGACCTGAGCCGAAGTCGGACACTTAACCGACTGAGCCACCCAGGTACCCCTAAAGGTCAATAATTTAAATCCTTATAAATAATATTCAGGTTATAAGATATGGTATGATTTTTGTTTCTTAAGAAAAACTATAAATACTATGTATTTATGTATACATAAAAAGTAAATTCCACAAGGGTATTTATAAAAATATTAATAGGAGGTAGAAGAATGACTGGTAATGCTTTTCTTATTGTTTACTTGACTTTCTAATTTTCTAAAAGGTATAGAAACATTTGATACCCTCCTTCCCTCAGTATAGCATCTGGTTATCACTATGGGTTCTGGAGCTCGAGTCCTAGCTCCATTAGTCACACTCACTGTGTGACATGCACCTCAGCTTCCTTATCTGTAAAATGGGGATGTTAATAGTGTAGGGTTGTTATGCAGAGACAGAGTACTTAGAATAGGGCCTGGCACACAGCAAGTACTATCCCTACTATTCTCTGTCTCAAAATAACAGGAATATAAGACCTATGGAAACTTTGTTTATGTGATGGTTTGACTACTAAATGATTTCATCTGTGCATGTCAGTGAGGGTATGCTGACAGGACCTCAGCTGCCTCCTATTCCCATATCACCCAGCCATGTTGTCAGGCCCCCAAGACCAGGGCCTGTGATCTAGAATCTCTAGAATGCCAGGAACTATTCATGTTATGGAGTTTAATACTATTGACAAAGTAGAAGTGAACATTTTAGTTTATATTCAGAAAAGGAGAACATATTAACCAGTAATTTGGGTTTGATATGCCTTGAGAAACAGATCAGTTGGGTAGCTCGTCTCTGAATAACAAAGTCCAGGGGGGACGTCTGTAATAGCCTTAGATAGGTGAATGTCCACACCTCACTGGGAGCCAGCATGTACAGTAGAGTGGTCTATGCAAGATGACTCCCACACCACTCAGAGTGTGTCCACCAGTGTGAGGTGGCACAGGGCTAGGGAATTTGTTTTTAAGTTCCCTGGGCAAATCTGTGCAGCCAGCAATGAGAATCAGAGGTGAGTACTATTATCAACAATATATTTTTATTCTTTTGTTTGTTTGTTTTTTGTTTCTGTTTGTTTGTTTGTAGATGGACCCATTATTTAGGTTCTTTGTAAGAAATTTAGAACACCAATTTGTGAGGATAAACTCCATTTGTGAGAGAAAACACAGAGTGGACGTAGCTCTGAAGCAGAGGAACAGCTTTGATTTTTGGCAGGATTTGCAAGTCCACAGCTTTCTGTGCTGCTCTGCAATCTCATATTTCTCTTTCTCTGTGTCGAAGATCTCACCTTCCTGGTGTCTTGGTTTACACAGCTTCTTCTTCTTAAAGTAAGCAACAGTGAGGTGTTTGGGGATTTTCACACTGCTGATATCAATTTTGGTGGAGGTGGCAATGACAGATTTCTGGTGTGTTCCAGGCAGAGGAACTCGATTGAGGGACAGAGGTCCAGTCACAAGTAGCAAGCAACTGCTCAGTTGCTTCAGGAAAACCACCCTCTTGCCTCTGTGGTGCCCAGTGAGGATGATCAAAATGGTCCCAGGAGTGAAGCTCGCAGTTGCCTCACATGCTGACTGAAAGGTTTTTTGCTGTGGCTCAACAGCTTCCAAGGCATATCTTCAGTAGGATAATACCTGGGCATTTTGCAAAGTTTAACCACTCAGGTACCACCATTCTTGTCACCACCAACTGATTTTGTGACAGTAGCAAGAATCTTCTCCTTCTTTTCAATCCTGGATTTAGCCGCTGAATACTTCCTCTTGTAGATAAACTTTCTCTAATACATAGCTGATTGAGAATATCTGCCAATTCCTCTGACTAGGACAGGTTTTGGGCTGCAGTGGGTCTTCCCCTTCTTTGGTGTATTAGCCTTGAGGTTACCCTTCTTAACCTTGCCACCAGCATAAGCCTTCTTGGCTTCAGGTTTCTTCTCCTTAGTATCCGGCTTCTCAGCTTTTTCACCCACTTGCAAGATGAGAAAGAGCTATATTTTTATTCTTAACATCAGGGTCAATGTGTTGTAGGCAGAAGAGGGTCCTAATTTATAATTTTTCCCTCTACTTAAAAAAATAAACATCAATTGAACAGAATAGAACAAGCAAAGTACATCTCAGAATGAAGCAAATACTCTATCATATCCTAAGAAGAATTAAAATTTCAAGAACACATCTATTTGATTTTAAGGAAAATATATGTTAATTGAACTTTTCAAAGTTTAGATTATAGACATTGAGCATTGTTACCAAAGTAGATTCTGAATTTTTTAATTAATTTATTTATTTTGAGAGAGCGAGAGAGAGAGCAAGCAGGGGAGGGGAAAAGAGAGAGGGAGAGAGAGAGAATCTCAAGCAGACTCTACACCATCAGCATGGAGCCTGACATGGGTCTTGAACACAAACCGTGAGATCATGGCCTAAGCCAAAACCAAGAGTTAGGCCTTTAACCAACTGAGCCACCCAGGTGCCCCATAGATTCTGTTTCTTAATCGAAGATGGATTCATTGATAAAAGCTCACTGAGATAGGAGTTTAAAATCTGCTTTTTGGACAAGTGGACAAGAAATCCACCTTTGAATTTTCAGTCCTTACTGTGACTAAGAGCAGGACCTATGGTGCTAAAATATCACAAAACTGCATTAAGGTGGCCCTATGACTATCCACACCCCACCTCTAGCATATTCACCCCTTAGTAACAAGGGAGTCCAGGGGAAAAGCCCACCCCAATTAGAGATTTTCTGGCTCTACTTTGTAGGTAAAAATCTAAAGATTATTTTTTGGTGAGCGTTCTGTTGTTTTTCCCCCTCCCTCAGGATGCTTGTGTGTGACAGAGTACAGTTCCCACTAAATGTTTCCCCTTATGCCTCCCAGAGCTAGCCCCTAGCCTGTTTCAGTTACAGGCTCAAATAATATACATAAACAAATGAAACATCAGGCTAATTTATGTGATTTGCTTCTCTGGATTTCCCAAAAAAAAATTCCACTCAAAATTCTTCCACATTTAGAATGGGAAAAATAAATCTGTTCTTTGAGTTATCACAAAAAGTATGCTATTAATTTAAGAAATTCATGTCCTCTAAAACCATGGTGATTCATGTCTGTGTTTATATCACACTACCATCCACATTTATGAGAACAGTTGGAATGTTCATTAGTAAGGACTACATTGACTTTTTATGGCTAGCTGTAATCTTTTATATGAGTAATGTGTCTTAGACTTTATTAAAAATTTTTTGTGACTGTAAATAGTATATGTGGATTTCTACAAAACATGTCCATTTTTCCATCCATAGCTAATATAGGTTGCATACTGACATTCAATTATAACAAAGAATTATATTTAGTAACATTAACTGTTACCTCAAACTGCTGAACCAGGAAAAGATTAATTTCTTAGCATTTTTCCTTATTGTGCACATGAGTACATGATTTTAAGCTTTCATAACATATATTTATTATTTAGTATTACAGGTCTTTATAGCTGGAAAGGAACTCAGAGATTACTTAGTTAAAGCATATAGTATTCAGTTTACAAATGAGGAAATGGAATTGAGGTTCAAACATCTTCAATAGTTTACCCAAGATTACCTTGTGTTTTGTAGTGTAACTTAAACTAATTTTTTACTATCATCCATTGATTTACTGAATTTGTTACACAGTTTCTACATGCTAAGTATCATGCTGTGCTCCAAGAATACAATGTGTAAGGCCCAGTTCCTGCCTTTCAAGAGCTCTTAGTCTAGTGGGTAAGAAAATAAATTAGCAGACAATTACATTGTACTGTGTTAAACAGCAAGCCAGGGAGCCCAGCTGTGCTCTAGAAGCCTCAAATAAAGGAAATGATTCTGACATTGAGCGTTCAGGGAATGCCTTATCTGATTTTCAATTCTTCGTGATTAAAATGGTGAGCACTGGAAACATGCCTTGACTTAGGGAAATCCAAAAAAAAACAACAACTACATTTTAATTTAATTTTGCTACATACTTGCTCTGTGGACCTTGGAAAACTTACTTACCTTTCTGGGTTCCCTCATGTTTCAATGGAGATAATATGAACCCAGGTTATTTGAAAGACTCTATAATGAGTATAAAATATTCACTAAATAGACATTGATATCCCATATACTAATTTATTTATTTTTTAAATTTTGTTTTTGTTTTTGTTTTCAGAAAGAGAGAGCACAAGTGAGGTAGGGGCAGAGAGAAGGAGGGACAAAGGATCCAAGGGCTCCCTGATGACATCAGAGAGACCAACAGAGGGCTCGAACTTATGAACCGCGAGATATAACCTGAGCTGAAATCAAGAATTGGACACTTAACCAACTCAGCCACCTAGGCACCCCACCAATATACTAATTTAAAATGTAGCCTTTTGGGGAGGATACAATATAATTCAGAGTATGTCTCTCAGAGTGGAGGAGAAAATGCCAGAGACACTCAAACAAAAGGCTTATGAGCCTCCCAATACAGTGCTCTTTCTACCTAAACACACTGAATCAAGCTATTGCATGGGCAGAAGCTTGAGGAGAAAAGGACACAAAAATGCAGAGATCATTGGGCTCACAAGTGATCACAGGAGCTGTGGCAATCTGGAGAGCCATACAGACAAATGGGAGTGGGTGATGCATGTTATGAATAGCTGCCAGAGGAGATACTGGGAAGGAGACCTATCTTCCTGATTCAAACACCTCATATCCCAAATTATTTAACATGCAAAATTCACTAATGAACATCAGTTCTCTCTCTCTCAATTGCACTAGGAATTTGGGTGTGACCTGAATTAAAATTCTGATCATACAAATAAAATTTCCTTCTTCCCTCCCTCTCTCTTTCTTTCTTCCTTCTAATTTTACTTAAATCCAAATTAGTAAAATATAGTGTAATAATAGTTTCAGGAGCAGAATTTAGTGATTCATCACTTACATGTAACACCCAGTGCTCATCCCAACAAGTTTCCTCCTAATGCCCATCACCCATTAACCCATCCCCCCCAACCCCCCTTCCAGCAATCTTTAGTTTGTTCTCTGTATTTAAAAATCTCTTATGGTTTGCCTCCCTCTACACTTTTATCTTATTGTTCCTTCCCTTCTCCTATATTCCTCTGTTGTGTTTCTTACAATTCACATGAGTGAAATCATATGGTATTTATCTTTCTCTGACTGACATAGTATTTTACTTAGCATAATACTTTCTAGTTCCATCCACATTATTGCAAATGACAAGATTTAATTCTTTTTGACCATCAGGTAATATTCCATTGCATATGTACACCACTTCTTCTTTATCCATTCATCAGTTGATGGACATTTTGGCTCTTTCCATAATTTGGTGATTGTTAATAGTGCTGCTATAAACATTGGGGTACATGTGCCACTTCAAATCAGCATTTTTGTATCATTTGGGTAAATACCTAGTAGTTCAATTGCTGGGTCTTTGGGTAGCTCTATTTCTAATTTTTTCAGGAACCTCCGTACTGTTTTCCAGAGTGGGTGCTTCAGTTGGCATTCCCGCCAACAGTGCAAAAGGAGCTGGGAAGAATGCACCTTCCTCTGCATTCTTGCCAACATCTTTTGTTTCCCAAGTTCCTAATTTTAGCCGTTCTGATGGGTGTAAGGTGGTATGTCATTGTGGTTTTGCTTTCTATATCTCTGATGATGAGTAATGGTGAGCATTTGTTCATGTGTCTGTTGGTATTCTGGACATCTTCTTTGAAAAAGTGTCTGTTCATGTCTTTTGCCCATTTCTTCACTGAATTCTTTGTATTTTGGGTGTTGAGTTTGATAAGCTCCTTATAGATTTTGGATACTAATCCTTTATCTGATATGCTGTTTGCAAATATCTTCTCCCATTCTGTCAGTTGCCTTTTAGTTTTTTTCATTGTTTCCTTCACTGTGCAGGAGTTTTTATCTTGGTAAGATCTCAGTAGTTTATTGTTGCTTTTGTTTCTCTTGCCCCCAGAGACATGTCTAGTAAGAAGTTGATGTGGTCGAAGTCAAAGAGGTTGCTACCTATATTTTCCTCTAGGGTTTTGATGGTTTCCTGTATCACATTTAGGTCTTTCATTTTGAATTTATTTTTGTGTGTGGTGTAAGAAAGTGGTCCAGACTTTTGTATGTCCAGACACCATTGCTGAAGAAACTGCCTTTTCTTCATTGCATATTCTTTCCTGTTTTGTCAAAGATTAGTTGGCCATACATTTGTGGGTCCATTTCTGGGTTCTCTATTCTGTTCCATTGGTCTATGTGTCTGTTTTTGTGTCATTACCATACTGTCTTGATGATTGCAGCTTTGTAATACAGCTTGAAGTTTGGAATTGTGATGCCTCCAGCTTTGGTTTTCTTTTTCAGGATTGCTTTGGCTATTTGGGGTCTTTTCTGGTTCCATACAAATTTAAGAATTGTTTCTTCTAGCTCTGTGAAGAATGCTGGTGTTATTTTGACAGGGACTACATTGAATGAGTAGATTGCTTTGGGTAGTATCTACTTTTTAACAATATTTGTTCTTCTAATTCATGAGCACTGACTGTTTTTCCATTTTTTATGTGTGTGTCTTCTTCAATTTCTTTCACAAGCTTTCTATTGTTTTCAGCATACAGATCTTTTACTTCCTTGTTTAGGTTTATTCCTAGGCATTTTATGTTTTTTGCTGCAGTTGTAAATGGGATCGATTCCTTGATTTCTATTTCTGCTGCTTCATTATTGGTGTATAGAAATACAACTGATTTGTGTACATTGATTTTATATCTTGTGACTTTACTGAATCAATTCTAGCAGTTTTTTGGTGGTCTTTTGGGTTTTCCATGTAGAGTTTCACATTGTCTCCATAGAGTGAAAGTTTGACTTCTTCCTTGTTGATTTGGATGCCTTTTCTTTTTGTTGTCTGATTGTTGAGGCTAGGACTTACAACACTATATTGAACAACAGTAGTGAGATTGGACATTGCTGTTGTGTTCCTGACCTTAGGGGGAAAGCTCTGTTTTTCACCATTGAGGATGATATTAGCTGTGGGTCTTTTGTATATGGCCTTTATGATGTTGAGGTATATTCCTTCTATTCCTACTTTCTTGAGTGTTTTTATCAAGAAAGGATGCCATCAAATCCTTTAAAATGCTTGATGTCAAATACTTTTTCTGCATCTATTGAAAGTATCATGTGGCTCTTATCCTTCCTTTTGTTTATGTGATGTATCATGTTGATTGATTTATGGATATTGAACCACCCCAGCAGCCCAGGAATAAATCTCACTTGATTGTGGTGAATAATTCTTTTAATGTATTGTTGGATTTGGTTTGCTAGTATCTTGTTGAGAATTTTTGCATCCATGTTCATCAGAGAAATTGGTCTGTAGTTATCCTTTTTGTGGGGTCTTTGTCTGGTTTTGGAATCAAGGTAATGCTGGCCTCACAGAATGAGTTTGGAGGTTTTAATAAAATGTTCTTAATAGTACCTTAGATTCTGAAATTCTAAACCTATAAATTTGCATATGAGACCAAAATACAGAGAGGTAAACTGACTTGGCCACAGCCATTTAAAATTCACCAAGATGGGGCTGGATGTGCAAGAATTTTATACATCCCCATGTGAGAGAGAATGGACAGGAAATGGAGGAAGCCTGGGAAAACCATCAGACTGAGAGGTTAGTCTGTCCTGGAGTGATAAAGTGGAGGCAGTATGGTGAGGTGGGGTGGAAGGAATCATCCTAGACTGCTATTCAGTCAGTCTGTTAGAGAGTTGGTCTTTTTTTTTAAATTTTTAATATTTATGTATTTTTGAGAGACTGAACATGAGCAGGAGAGGGGCAGAGAGAGAGAGAGAGAGAGAGAGAGAGAGAGTGAGAGGGAAACACAGAAACCAAAGCAGGCTCCAGGCTCTGAGCTGTCAGTACAGAGTCTCACATGGGGCTCAAATTCACAAACTGTGAGATAATGACCTGGGCTGAAGTTGGACACTTAACTGATTGAGCAACCCAGGTGCCCCCAGAAAGTCAGTCTTTAAGCAAAAGTCGGAGAAGCCCATTTCTTCAAGGGCTAGCCTTGAGATTTCTGCTGCCCTGTCATTAGCCAGGGAGAGGGATGGTCATGGCACAAATACGGTGATAGACTTGAGAAGGCAGATGCTCGGTCCCTCATTCTATTATTCCTCTATGGTTGAAGAGCATACAGTCGGGAGCAGTGCCTCCCTGGCTCTTGTGGGGTTTTCTTCGGAGGGGAAATGCAGAATAGGGAGGTGATAAGGATGAATTGTATCCTCCTTTTCCATCATGAATGTTGACTTGGGGGGCACAACTGGTACTTATCCTCCCCCTCCTCCACTGTCTGTTCTAAATGTCCCTCATACTGAGAGAGCACCTAAGCAGATCATGTGCACTTATCTGATGGAATGACCCAGACCTTCATTCATGAAGAGTCCAAAACTTGATAAGCATATTCTTCTCAGTCCAGGGTTGCTTGGAGTATCCATTCCCACTTACAAAGGAACAAGCCCCAGGGGGCCCCTGGCTTCCACAGGTGTTCATCTATGTCTCAACCATGTAAAAGCAGCCCAGCTCCTCCCCTGATCAGGATCAATTTCCCTGCCAGTATGGTGACACCTCTTTCTGCCTGCTGGTTCCTGAACACAGAAGTCCAGAGTGCCCTGTGATCATTATAACTTTTATTCAATAGGACCCTTGTTATATCATCTACCAAGGGTATTTCTCCCTATAAGGCCTGGAACCTCCAACTCCCCTGAGGTAGATGAAAAGCATAGCAGTCTGTGGAAGTCATTGGGGGTGATTTTACGTGGGGCCCCGCCTACTTCCACCTCTTGATTTCCAGACCGAAGTATTCTTCCTACTGGGGACACAGCACCACTGAAGGGAGACTGATTTAATAAGTATGTTGTATCCTGAAAGATGGTAGCCCATCCTTTCTGAGAAGTTGCTCTCATCTAGTACCTCAGTTCAGCCTTCAGAAGGCTATGTCAGTGTTCTACAAGACCAACTGCTTCTTTAGAGCAAGGTCATGATACACCCAGTGTATTCCATGGTCATAGACCCACTCCTGCACTGCCTTTGCTCTGAGGTGGGTCCCCTGGTTGAATGCTATACTGTATAGGGTTCTATACCTGTGGATCAGGCATTCTTCAAACATCTGGATTGTGGTGCTGGCTGAGACTATGCAAGTACAAAAGACAACCCTTCAACTTCTCCAATATGGATGCATTTTATTTCTTTTTCTGACATAATTGCTCTGGCTAGAAGTTCCAATACTATGTTGAATAAAAGTGGCAAAAGTGGGCATCCTTGTCTTATTATTGATTTTAGAGTAAAAAATTTCAGCTTTTCTCCATTGAGTATAATGCTAGGTGTGGGCTTATATATGTTCTTTATTATGGTGAGGTACATTCCCTCTATAGCACTTTATTGAGTACTCTTATCATAAATAAATGTTGAATTTTATCAAATGCTTTATCTGTATCTATTGAGGTGATTATATGATTTTTATTCTTTATTTTGTTAATGTAGGGTATCAAATTGATTTGCAGATGTTGAACCATCCTAGCATTTCTGAAATCCAACTTGATCAGATGTATGATCCTTCTAATGTTTTGTTGAGTTCAGTTTGTTAATATTTTGTTGGGGAGTTTTAGAATTATGTTTATCAGGGCTATTGGCCTGTAATTTTCTTTTCTTTTGATATCAGGGTATCAGGGTAATGTTGGCCTCATAAAATGAGTTTAAATATTCCCTCCTCTTATTTTTTGGAAGGCTTTGAGAAGGATTGATATTATTTCTCCTTTGAATGTTTGGTAAAGTTCACTAATAATGTCTCTTTAGTTTTGGATTTTTGTTTGTAGGGAGGTTTTTTTTTGTTTGTTTGTTTGTTTGTTTTTGGTTTTGTTTGTTTAGAGAGCACAAGCAGGGAAGGAACAGAGAGAGAGGAGACAGAGCTTCCAAAGCAGGCTCTGTGCTGAAGTTGGACGCTCAACCAACTTAGTCACCCAGGTGGTAGGGAGTTTTTAAATTACCAGTTCAATCTTTTTACTTGTAATCAGTGTGCTCGGTTTTCTATTTTTCTGGGGACCCTATTCTTCCTGAAACACACTAACTTTGATGTTAAAATAAAAATATATTATTAATAATAGTACTCAGCATTTATCAAGCACTTAGTATATGCAAAAAGTTTATTAGGCATCTTCATCATTATTTCATTTAATTTTCAAAGGGATCTTTGGGTAAATATGGGTAATAAAAAATTAAATCTCATAGAAGTAAAATGAGTTGCTCAAGGTTACACAGTTAGTGATCAATAAACCTGAGATTCATATTTACACAAGCCTGTGTTCTTTCACACCACCTCTGATTCTTCTTGGCTGCACAAATTGGCCCAGGGAACTTGAAAACAAATACTCTAGCCCTGAGCCTCCTCATTCTGGTAGACACACATCTCTGAGTGGTGTGTCATTCTGGTTCCCAGTGAGGTGTGGACATTCACCTAGTCTAGTCAGACCTCCCCACTGGACTTTTATTCAGCCAACCAACTATCCAACTGATCTGTTTCTCAGGCATCTCAAGCCCAAATTACTGGAAGATTATGTTTCTAGGAATTTGTCCATTTCTTCTAGATTATCCAATTTGTTAGTATATAACTGTTCATAGTTGTTTCTTATGATCCTTTGTATTTCTGTGTTATTCATTGTAACATCTCTTTTACTTCTGAGTTTATTTGAGTCCTGTCTCTTTTTTTCTTTGTGAGCCTAACTAAAAGTTTGTCAATTTTGTTTCTTTTCAAAGAACCCACTCTTGGTTTCATTGATCTTTTCTATTGTCTATTTAGTTTCTATTTTGCTTATTTCCGGTCTGATCTTTGTTATTTCCTTCCTTCCACTACTCTTGGGCTTTATTTTTTCCTTTTTCTAGTTCCTTGAGGTGTAAATTTAGGTTGCTGGTTTCAGATTTTTTTGAGATAGGTTTTTATTTTCGCTTTGAACTTTCCTCTTAAAACTGCTGTAGCTATATCTCATAGGTTTTGGTGTGTTGTATTTCCATTTCTGCTTCATTCAAGGTACCTTCTGGTTTTACTTTTGATTCCTTTGTTGACCCTTTGTTTATTTAGTAGCATGTTGTTTAGTCTACATATCATTATAAATTTTCCATTTTTCTTCTTATAATTTATTCTAGTTTTATGCAGTTTTGGTCAAAGAAGATGCTTGATATAACTTCAGTTTTCTTAAGTTTGTTAAGCCACTTGTTTTGTGGATTAATAGATGATCTATCCTGGAGAATGTTTCATGTGCATTTGGGAAGTATGTGTATTCTGCTGTTTTTTGATGGAACGCTTTCTATTTCTCCATTAGGTCCATCTGATCTAATGTATTTTTTAAAGCCAATGTTTCCTTATTGATTCTCACTCTGGATGATTCATCTATCACTGTAAGTGGTGTATCAAAGTGCTCTACTATTATTGTTTGCTGTCTATATCTCCATTTAGGCTGATATATATATATATATTAGGTGCGTATATCTATCTATATATCTATATATCTGTGTTGGGTGCAATATATATATCTATCTGTTGGGTGCATAATTATATATATATATACATATATATATATATATATGTATATATATATATATACATATTCTGTGTTGAGTACATAATTATTTATAAAATATTCTCTCATTGGATTGGTCTTTTTATCAATATGTAATATCCATTGTTGTTATAGCAATCTTTGTTTTAAAGTCTATGTTGTTTGATATTACTACCCCAGATTTTTTTTTTTTGGTTTCCATTTGCATGGAATGTCTTTCTTCATCTCTTCACTTTTAGTGTGTGTTTCCTAACATTTGAACGGAGTCTCTTATAGGCAGCATAGAGATAAATGTAGATTTTTAAAATCCATTTAGCTACCCTAAGTCTTTTGATTGGATAATTTAGTTCATTTACATTTAATGTAATTATTGATAGATATAACTTATTGCCATTTTGTTATTTTATTGTCATTTTGTTATCTTCTGGCTGTTTTGTAGTTCATCTCTTTGTTTCTCTTTCTTTTGTTCTGTTTTATATTTTGATGACTTTTTTGAGTGGTATGCTTAGGTGTTTTTCATTATCATTTGAGTTTTTATGAGTTTTTTTTTTACGTAGTTTACGTATAACAAATTATATTTATGACAGTCTAATTTAAGTTAATAACTTAAATTTGAATGCATTCTAAAGCTCTATATTTTATGTTTTTGATGTCACATTTTACTTTTTCATCTTGTGTATCCCTTAACTAATTATTATAGTTACAGTTATTTTCACTAGTTTTAAATTTCATATTAGCTTTATAATTGATTAATCCACTACCTTTATCAAAAATTTACCATTACCAGTGAGATTTGGATTTTTATGAGTTTCCTTTTACTAATTAGTACTCTTTCTTTTCAGATTCTTGTAAGGCTTGTTTAGTGGTGATGAATTCTTTTAGTTTTTTTTCTCTCCCCTCCCACCTTTTTTTTTTTCATTTGGCTTCTTAAGTTTTTATTTTAATCCAGCTGGTTAATATATAGTATTATATTCATTTTAGTTGTACAATACAGAAATTCAACAATTCCATACCTCATTTAGTGCTCATCACAAGTGCACTCCTTAATCCCCATCATCTGTTTACCCTATCCCTTCACACTCCTGCCCTATGAAAACCATCAATTTGTTTTCTATAGTTAAGAGTATGTTTCTTGATTTGTCTATCTCTCTCTTTTCTCCCTTTGCTCATTTGTTTTGTTTCTTAAATTTCACACATGAGTGAAGTCATATGGTATTTGTCTTTTTCTGAATGGCTTATTTCACTCAGCACTATACTCTCCAGCTCCATCTGTTTCACTGCAAATGGCAAGATGTCATTTTTTATGGATGAATATGACACTTGGGCTGCTTCCATATCTTGGTGATTCTAAATAATGCTGCAATAAACATTGGGTACATGTATTCCTCTGAATTAGGGTTTTTGTATTCTTTGTGTAAATACCTAGTGGTGTAATTGCTGGATCATAGGGTAGGTCTATTTAATCCTTTTGAGGAATGTCCATACCGTTTTCCATAGAGACTGTACCAGTTTACATTCCCACCAAGAGTGCACAATGGTTCCCCTTCCTCCAAATCCTCACCAGCACCTGTTGTTTCTTATGTTTTTGATTTTAGACATTCTGACAGGTGTGAGATGGTATCTCATTCTGGTTTTGATTTGTATTTCTCTGATGATGAGCAATGTTGAGCATCTTTTAATGTGTCTGTTATCTTTGGAGAATAGTCTGTCCATGTATACTGCCTGTTTACTAACTGGATTATTGGATTTTTGGGTGTTGAGTTTGATAACTTCTTTATATATCTTGGATACTGACCCTTTATCAGATATGTTGTTTGAAAATATCTTCTCTTATTCCATAGGCTGCGTTTTAGTTTTGTTGATTGTTTCCTTTGCTGTGCAGGAGGTTTTTATCTTGAAGTCTCAATAGTTCATTTTTGTTTTTGTTTCCCTTGCCTTTGGAGATGTGTCGAGCAAGAAACTGCTGTGTGGGGGTCAAAGAGGTTGTTGCCTGTCTTCTCCTCTAGGGTTTTGATGGTTTCCTGTCTCACATTCAGGTCCTTCATCCATTTGGAGTTTATTTTTTTGTATGGTGTAAGAAAGTGGTCTAGTTTCATTCTTCTGCATATTGCTGTCCAGTTCTCCCAACACCATTTGCTAAAGAGACTGTCTTTCTTCCATTGGATACTTTCATGCTTTGTCAAAGATTAATTGGCCATACATTTGTGGGTCCAATTCTGGGTTCTCTATTCTATTCCATTGGTCTATGCATCTCTTTTGCCAATACCATATTGTTTTGATGATTACAGCTTTGTAGTAGAGACTAAAGTCTGGAATTGTGATAACTTCTGCTTTGGTTTTCTTTTTCAACATTACTTTGGCTATTCAGGGTCTTTTGTGGTCCCATACAAATTTTAGGATCATTTGTTCTAGCTTTGAGAAGAATGCTGGTGCAATTATGACGGATTGCATTGAATGTGTAGATTGCTTTGGGTAGTATTGACGTTTTAACAATATTTGTTCTCCAATCCATGAACATGGAATGTTTTTCCATTTGTGTCTTCCTCAATTTCCTTAATAAGTTTTCTATAGCTTTCAGCATACTGATCTTTTAAATCTTTTGTTAGGTTTATTCCTAGGTATTTTATTTTTCTTAGTGTAATTGTAAATGGGATCAATGTCTTGACTTCTCTTTCTATTGCCTCATTATTGGTGTACAGAAATGCAACCAATTTCTGTACGTTGATTTTGCACCCTGTGACTTTGCTGAATTCATGTGTCACTTCTAGCAGCTTTTTGGTGGAATCTTTCGGGTTTTCCATGTGGAGTATCATGTCATTTGTGAAAAGTGAAAGTTTGACTGCTTCTATTGCCAAGTTCATTTTGTTGTCTGATTGCTGAGGTTAGAACTTCCAACACTATGTTAAACATCAGTGCTGAGAGTGGGCATCCCTGTCATTTCCTGATCTCAAGGGGAAAGCTTTCAGTGTTTCCCCATTGAGGATGATATTAGCTGTGGGCTTTTCATATATGGCTTTTATGATGTTAAGGTATGTTTCGTCTATCCTGACTTTTTTGAGCATTTTTATTAAGAACAGATGCTGCATTTTGTCAAATGCTTTTTCTGCATCTAATGACAGGATCATATGGTTATTATTCTTTCTTCTATTAATGTGATGTATCACAATGATTGATTTATGAATATTGAACCAACCCTGCGGCTCAGAAATGAATCCCACTTGATCATGGTGAATAATTGTTTTTATATGCTGTTGAATTTGGTTTGCTAGTATCTTGTTGAGAATGTTTGTATCCATATTCATCAGGGATATTGGCCTGTAATTCTCCTTTTTAGTGGGGTGTCTGTCTGGTTTGGGAATCAAGGTAATGCTGGCTTCATAGAATTAGTCCAGAAGATTTCCTTCCATTTCTATTTTTTGGAACAGCTTGAGAAGGATAGGTATTAACTCTGCTTTAAATGTCTGCTAGAATTCCCCCGCAAAGCCATCTGACTGACCCAGGACTCTTATTTGTTGGGAGATTTTGGATAAATGATTCAATTTCTTTGCTAGTTATGGGTGGGTCTGTTCAAATTTTCTATTTCTTCCAGTTTGCGTTTTGGTAGTGTGTGGGTGTCTAGGAATTTGTCCATTTCTTCCAGGTTGTCCAATTTGTTGGCATATAATTTTTCATAGTATTCTCTGAAAATTGCTTTGTATTTCTGTGGTGCTGGTTGTGATATGTACTATTTAATTCATGATTTTATCTATTTGGGTCCCCTCTCTTTTCTTGTTGAGAATTCTGGCTGGGAGGTTATCAGTTTTGTTTATCTTAAAAAAAAAAAAACACCAGCTCTTAGTTTCATTGATCTCTTCTACTGTTTTTAGATTCTATATTGTTTATTTTTGCTCTAATCTTTATTTTTTCTCCTCTTCTGCTGGCTGTGGGGGTTTCTTTGCTATTCTGCTTCTAGTTCCTTTAGGTGTGCTGTTAGATTTTGTATTTGGGATTTTTCTTGTTTCTTGAGGTAGGCCTGGATTGCAAAGTATTTTCCTCTTAGGACTGCCTTTGCTGCATCCCAAAGGGTTTGAACTGTCGTGTTTTCATTTTTATTTGTTTCCATATATTTTTAACTTCTTCTCTAATTGCCTGGTTGACCCATTCATTGCTTA
>CM053577.1:116327497-116355328 GCA_028646485.1 Cryptoprocta ferox
TCGGGGCCACTGTTTCTTTATTGATTTTCTGCCTAGATGATGTGTCCATTGCTGTAAGTGGAGTATTAAAGCCCCCAGCAATTACCATATTCTTATTAATAAGATTGCTTACGCTTGTGATTAAATGATTTATACATTTGGTTTCTTCCAAATTGGGTGCATAAACATTTATAATTGTTAGCTCTTCTTTATGTATAGACCTCATAATTATATCTTCTCAACTCTTGTTACAGCCTTTAGTTTAAAATCTAGTTTGTCTGATGTAAATATGGCTGTTCCAGCTTTCTTTTGACTCCCAGTAGCATGATAGATGGCTTTCCATCCACTCACTTTTAATCTGAAGGTGTCCTCAGGTGTAAAATGGGTCTCTTATAGACAGCATATAAATGGGTCTTGTTGTTGTTGTTGTTTTAATCCATTCTGACACCTTATGTCTTTTGACTGGAGCATTTAGTCCATTTACATTTAGCGTTATTATTGAAAGATATGGATTTAGTGTCATTGTATTATCTATAGGTTTCAGGCTTGTGGTGATGTCTTTGGTCCTTTGTAGTCTTTGCAGCATTCCATTCACAGAGTCCCCCTTAGGAGCTTGTAGGGCTGGTTTTAGTGGTGATGAACTCCTTCAGTTTTTGTTTGTCTGGGAAAACTTTTATCTCTCCTTCTATTCTGAATGACAGGGTTACTGGATAAAGGATTCCTGGCTGCATATTTTTCCTATTCAGCACATTGAATATTTCATGCCACTCCTTTCTGGCCTGCCAGGTTTCAGTGGATAGGTTAAGGCCCATTTGTCCCTACCTGCTTTAAGAATTCTCTCTTTAATCTTTGTATTTTGCCAGCTTCACTATTATATGTTGTGGAGCAGATTGATTCCTATTATGTCTGAAGGAAGGTCTCTGTGCCTCCTGGATTTCAATATCTGCTTCCTTCCCCAGATTGGGGAACTTCTCAGCTATGATTTGATCAAGTAAACCTGCCCCTTTCTCTTCTTCTTCTGGAACTCCTATGATATGGATATTATGTTTCATTCAATCACTTTGTTCTCTAATTCTCCCCTCATAGTCTAGAATTTTTTTTATCTTTTTCTCAGCTTCATCTTTTTCAATAATTTTATCTTTTGTTTCACTTATTCTCCCCTCTGTCTCTTCCATCCTCCTGTCACCACATCTAGTTTATTTTGCACCTCATTTACATTTCTTAATTCATCATGACTGTTTTTTAGTGGCTTGATCTCTGCAGCAATAGATTCTCTGTTGTCTTCTATGCTTATTTTAGCCAAGGGATTAATCTTATGACTATTATTCTAAATTCTTGATCAGATATATTGTTTATATATATTTTATATATGCCAAATTAGCTAAATTAAACTCAGGAGTAATGTCCAGCCAGGAGCCTCATTGTGGAAGGGTATTTAATTCAATGTGCTTTCTACAGGGGCTAAAGACAAAGTTAATGCTTTTATGAGACATTGTGGGTTTTTTTCTGGGGTCACAAACACCAATGAAAACAGTAGGAAGTTTTTACTTTAAGAGATTTTAAATGAACTATTTAGTATACTAAATGTAATGAGTTGATTCCTTGCTGACTTACATCTAAGAATATAAATATAGAGGCACCTGGGTGGCTCAGTCAGTTAAGTTTCCGACTTAGGCTCAGGTCATGATCTCATGGTTTGTGGGTTCGAGCCCCGTTTCGGGCTCTGTGCTGACAGCTCAGAGCCTGGAGCCTATCTTCGGATTCTGTGTCTCCCTCTCTCTCTGACCCTCCCCTGCTCGCTCTGTCTCTCAAAAAATTAAAAAAAAATATTTCTGAGGTGATTTTACCTAAATTATGAAATCAACTCCATTATCATTTAACTTTTTGTCATTTTACTTGAGTTGGTTTTGCCTATCCTGATTTTATATTAAAATTTTTTTTTAATGTTTACTTTTTTAAGAGAGAGAGGCAGAGCTCAGATGGGGGAGGGGAAGAAAGCAGGATATACAGAATCCAAAGCAAGCTCCAGGTTCTGAGCTAATAGCAGAGAGCCTGATGCAGGGCTTGAACTCATGAACTGTGAAATCATAACCTGAGCTGAAATCAGACGCTTAACTGACTGAGCCATCCAGGTGTCCCTCCTGCTTTTAGATTTTTAAAATTAGCTGAAAAAATTCAACTAATTTCTCTTTAAATTTTATTTCATTTTTTAATGTTTATTTTTGAGAGAGAAAGAGAGAGAAAAGAGAGAGCAGGGAAGGGGCAGAGAGAAGGGGAGCAGGGGATCCAAAGTGGCCTGTGCACTGACAGCAGAGAGCCCAATGAGGGGCTCGAACTCAGAGTGAGATCATGACCTTAGCCAAAGTCAGGTGCTTAACCAACTAAGCCACCCAGGAAACCCTCTTTGAATTTTATTTTTATTAATAGTTTCATTGCATTTCCTCCAAACTTACCATACCACATCGAAAACATGCTTTAGATTAAGAAAAAATAAAAATATTTTCAATCGTAAAAAAGTTTATAATGACAGAATGCCTGTGATCACTAATTATGAGCGTAAGGTACTTATTGAGAATCTTTAGTTAACCCTGATGTTTTCATAGTATACTGACAATTAAACTTCATCTACTCAGGTAGATTTCATTTATTGTTTAAAATTTTTTTAACATTTTTAAATTTATTTTTGAGAGACAGAGACAGATCATGAGCAGGGGAGGGGCAGAGAAAGAAAGGGACACACAGAATCGGAAGCAGGCTCCAGGCTCTGAGCTGTCAGCACAGAGCCCGACACGGGACTTGAACCCATGAACTGTGAGATCATGACCTGAGGCGAAGTCGGACGCTCAACTGACGCTCAACTGGGTGACTGAGCCACCCAGACGCCCTGATTTCATTTTTTGTTTAAACAATAACTAAGAAATTACCTGGAAACCTTTTTCTTTATAACCTGCCAATCAGCGGTTTCCTGATGAACAGTCCCTTTAATCAAAAAAGTCCTAATTGGTAGCATTTACTGTTTCTGTGATGTGAATGTCCCATCATGTCTGATTCTAAGCTCCCAAAGTGATGCAGGGATGTGGAATGAAAGGAGGTCAGCAGCATCTGTCTCATGAGTAGGTACAGGCCTGCTCTAGGACACTACTGCCAAAACCATCTTTTTATTTTTTATTTATTTTTTAAATGTTTATTTATTTCTGAAAGAGAGCAACAGCAACAGAGTATGAGTGGGGAAGGGGCAGAGAGAGAGGGAGACACAGAATCTGAAGCAGGCTCCAGGCTCTGAGCTGTCAGCACAGAGTCCAGCATGGGGCTCAAACCCATGAACCATGAGATCATGACCTGAGCTGAGGTCAGATGCTTAACCAACTGAGCCACCCAGGTGCTCCTTGCCAAACACATCTTTGACCCACCCTCTACTTTGATTGATTGTTTAGTATTCATGTACTGCATTGTCTACCTTTTAGTTGAAGAAAAACACAAGCTCACTAGCACAGACACAAACTAAATGCACTACACCCTTTAAGTGCTCAGATACTAACACTAATGTTTGGATAGAATTATTGTTACCAAGTATCTGTACATATATTTCCCTGTTCATCATTATTAATGTTCTGTAAAGTCAGTATCATGTTTTTCCTTTTTTAGGTTTGGAAGCTGATGCTCAGAAAGGTTCAGTGACTCACCTAGTCAGCCCTGCTGCCAAATCAGGGTAGAGCAGTCTCATGTCACTCCATTCAATCCAGTCCTCTTCCCACTGGATCTCTCCTGATTTTCCTAATGACATGCTGGAGGTCATGGCCAGGATGGGATTGGAAGAATTAGAACATTGACTTGGATCCTTTTTAGGGATAAACTGGTAAACTTCCTATAATACATTGTTTTAAAATCTCTATTTGGTGGATGATAAAGGGATGTAGTAGCCCTTTGTAATAAAGGACAATCATAACACACACCTGAGGTAGGAAAGTCAGCCAGTGGAAAAGCACAATAAGGCTTCATGGCTGGAACTAAGCCCTTCCCATCCCTTCCCTACTGGGTCCAGCACCATCAGATGAGGCAAGGATAAGCCACTTCCTCTTTAGAGCACCTGTCCAAGTAGGGACAAAACACCAAGGCTTCTTCCTTTGTTCCTCTTTGCACAGCTGAGAAAACTTGGGATTATCAAAAGAAATTTTACTAAAAGATCATGGGAAAACAATGAATGAACAAAGACAAAACCCATAAAGGCAAAAAGAGCCTTCAAAGTTTTGACATGGAGACCTACAAAAGCTCACCCTCTCATCAAGCACACATACTTATTTAGCAACACATCTTGTCTGGTAGGCAGAGCCCTTCCCTTGAAATCTCTGTACCTCTTTCCCTTGATAATTTATCACAGGAGAGTCATTCTACCTAAGGGAGAAAGGATACAAGATGAATGGGGTATTGCTGCAGTTGGCAAATGCAGCCCTTCTCTCCAGAGGTTACCAGATGCAAAGGGAGTAAGTGCTGGACTACTTCTGTGCAGGACAATGGGTAGCCAGGTAGACATAAGATAATGCCCAGGTGAAGTGAGAGACTTGGATGAGTCCTTCTGTGCTTGGTTAGCAAGATGGAAATAATTATTTCTTTTTTATTATCAAAAAAATTTTAATGTTTATTTATTTTTGAGAGAGAGAGAAAGACAGAATGCAAGCAGGGGAGGGGAAGAGAGAGAGGGAGACAGAATCTGAAGGAGGCTCCAGGCTCTGAGCTGTCAGCACAGAGCCAGATGTGGGGCTTGAACTCATGGAACCTGGGATCATGACCTGAGCCTCAGTCAGATGCTTAACCCACTGAGCAACCGAGGTGCCCCTGGAAATAATTATTTTTTAACTCTTGCTGAGGGTTGTGAGGACAGAAGGAAATGACACATGTGATGGACTGAGCAGAGCACCATACTCATAATAAGTCCTCTGGATGGGCTATTAATGTCACTAACAACAGTTGATTTGACCCTGGCATTTCCAGGGGCCCTATCCTAGTTCTTTACAGGGGCAAATGACAATGGCATATCCATGTATATGAATAGGACTTGCATTGGCACAGGTCTATGAATGCTATGCCTATAGGCTAAAGATACTTGCCCCAGGTTCTCTTACTAGGTAGACGTTCATGACCCCCTAGGGGAACATGAAGAAGGAAAAGGGAGAGACGATGGACAAAGAAGGCAAGAGAAAGGAAGAGCAAACTATTCAAGATGGAAGTACTGCCTGCAGTATTCAAGTATTCTTGATGGAAGTACTGCAGGAGTTCCTGCCTTTGGAAATGTGCTGCATAATGCCAAAAGCTTAAAGAAATAGATAGAAATAGAGATTATGCAAGTGGAATTTGCTTTGCAAATATTAAGAATCAAAAGTCAAGAAAGCAGAGAAAAATCAATGTTAAATTATTATCAATGTTAAACTTAATAACTTTTGAGCTATGAGGCATCTCTGGGAATCACTGTCCAGCTGCTGCTTGGGAGATCATTTTACTTCAATAAAGTGAAGACTCCAAATATAAGGAAAGAACTATGTCCCCCAAGTGGTAGATTTTGTGGAAAAAGTATTTAGTGACAGTAGAACTGATTGGAAGCTATTGACTGATTGGAAGCTAATACTCTTTGCCCTCCCGATCTCATTTTCGAGCAAATAGAAGGTATAGACAAATCCATCTCAATAAAAATGAGTAATATGCAGAAAGGATATAAAATAGACCATGTGCACAAATATCACAAAATTTTAAGTGAAAATTCATGATAATTACAAGCAAAGATCAAAGAAGAATACACTTGAAAAGAAAACTCATTGAAGGTAAAAAAATAAAATTTTAGGAAATTGTTTTTCTGCACTCTCAAATTGAAAAGTGAATAGAGACTTTTGGCAGTTACTTGGGAAATTATTTATTTATTTATTTTTAAATTTTTTATGTTTATTTTGAGAGAGAGAGAGAGAAAGCATGAGCTGGGGAAGGGCAGAGAGAGAGGGAGACACAGAATCCAAAGCAGGCTCCAGGCTCTGAGCTGTCAGCACAGAGCCTGATGCGGGGCTTGAGCTCATGAACTGTGAGATCTTGACCTGAGCCAAAGTCGGACACTCAATTGACTGAGCCATCCAAGTGCCCCAATTTATTTTTTTTTAAGTAAGCTCTAAGCCCAGCATGGGGTTCGAACTCACAATCCTGAGATCAAGAGTCACATGCTGTACTGACTGATCCAGGTGCCACTAGTTGGGGAATACTTTAAAAAAGAGATTTAGGGAATATAAAATGAGATTGCAAAAACTCTGAGAGGCAATCAGCGATAACAATATAATTCTTACTGGGAAAAATTGTTAGCATAGAAAAATATTAGAATATATATCACTGAACACAGTGTCAGTAATATGAAGAAATCATCCAGCAAAGTTAAATAAAAAGAGATTGTGAGGAGTTCCTGGATGGCTCAGTAGGTTAAGCACCTGACTTTAGCTCGGGTCATGATCTCTGGGTTCACCGGTTAAAGTCCCAGCTCCGGCTCTGTGCTGACAGCTCAGGGCTTGGACCTGCTTCAGATTCTGTGTCTCCTCTCTCTGCCCTTCCCCTGCTCATGCTCTGTCTCTCTGTCTCTCTCTCTCTCTAAAATAAATAAACATTAAAAAAATTTTAAGAAAAGGGATCATGAATAGACAAAAAATGAAAAATATCTAAAGAAGAACAGAAAAAAAAAAACTAAATTGAGTATAGTTGGTGTTCCTGAGGAAATGAAGAGAATAAACAGAAAAGTAAAAATACTCAAATATAATAGAATGAAACATTTCTAAACTGAAAACAAGAACTGAAACTTCAGGCACACTTTGTACTAGGTAAAAATTGATACAGAATTATTAACACTGAGTCATGCCTTAGTAAAGTTACTGAGCTTTAAGGATAAAGAGTAAATGATGTAGGTATCCAGGCAAAAAGCAAGTGACTTGTAAAGACGAGCCTCAAACTTTTCTAGAGGCACACACAGTGCTTTAAGATAAAGTAAAAAATATATTCAAGAATTCTGAAGCAGGAAAAGTTTGACCTAAGAATTTTCCACCCAGTCAAATGTTAATTCATCATCTAAAAACTTAGGCATATAATAGCCATGAAATATTTTTGGAAAATTATTTGAGAATTGTATTTATTCTATGAGAATAATCAAAATAAAGAACTAAGGAACATTACATTACATATAAGTATAAGGATAATTATATCTATTTAATAGGATCAAATAAATTCTGCCAAATTTTTAAAACCTTTAAGTTTTTAGAGTAGTTTTAGGTTTATAATAAAATTAAAAGAAAGGCACAGAGACTTCTCATATATCCCTTGCTCTCACACATGCATGGCCTCTGCTATTATCAACATCACTAACCAGAATGGGACATTTTTTTAACCAAGGATAAGCCTACATTGACATAACATAATCACCCAAAACCCGTAGTTTACCTAATGTACCCTGGATATTGTACATTCAATGTATTTAGACATGTATTCATCATAGAGTATTTTCACTGCCCTAAAAAAGCTTTATGCTCTGCCTATTCTTCCCCACACTTCCACCCTCTGAGAACGACTGATGTTTTTACCGTCTCCACAATTTTGCCTTTTCCAGAATGTCATATAGTTTGTGGAATCATACAGTATGTAGCATTCTCAGATTGGCTCCTTTCACTTAGTAATATGCATTTAAGTTTCCTTTATGTCTTTTCATTGGCTTGGTAACTGATTTCATTTCAGTGCTGAATAATATTTCACTGTATGCATGTGCCAGTTTATTTATCCATTCACCTATTGAAGGCCATCTTGGCTGCTACTAAGTTTGGCAATTATGAATAAAGCTGCTTCAAATATCTATGTGCAGGTTTTTATGTAGATATAAATTTTCAACTCCTTTGGATAAATACCAAAGAGTGTGATTGCCAGATTGTATGGAAGAGTAGTTTTGTAAGAAACCACTAAACTGTCTTACAAAGTGGCAGTACCATTTCACATTTCCATCAGCAAAGAATGAGAGTTTCTGTTGCTCCATATCCTCACTAGCATTTTGTTTTATCAGGTGTCCCAGATTTTGGACGTTCTAATAGGTGTGTAGTGGTATCTCATTGTTTTAAGTAACTCTGTCAATGTTTAAAGTTGGTGACAAACAAGTTATCAAGAAATGAGAAATAATAAGGTAAAAACTGAGAGATGTTAAGTGAATATAAATATTGTGATTCTTCATAGAATAAAAGTAATTATAATGCAACTTAAATATCTGGAAATACCGAGTGAAAAGAAAGCTAGGAGAAAATTTAAGTGCTTTCATGTCCTCACATGTAATATCAGAGAATCAATGAAAATTATATTTAATTAATACAACTTTATTTTAAAATTCAAAGTTAAAAAATACTTAAAAGGTAAATGAATAATAATCAAGATTTTTTTTGATGACCATGGAATTTGAAATCAAGGCATATGGATTTTTTATAGTTCCAGCTTTTAGCCTATTTCTGTATTTATTTTGGTTACACAGACTTGAGAAACTCATGATACATACAGATAATTAGTTGTAATTGATTTTTTTTCTTTTTTAAACGTTTATTTTTATTTTTGAGAGACAGAGCGACAGAGCGTGAGCAGGGGGAGGGGCAGAGAGAGAAGGAGACACAGAATCCGAAGCAGGCTCCAGGCTCCGAGCTGTCAGCACAGAGCCCGACGTGGGGCTCGAACTCACGAACTGCGAGATCATGACCTGAGCCGAAGTTGGCCGCTCAACCGACTGAGCCACCCAGGCGCCCTGTAATTGATTTTTAAAAACTTTTTAACAGCTAGTCTTGGAATCTCAAGGTACTCTAAATGTGTCAGTTGGATAACTAAAAGCAGACCACAATTGCTCTCATTTCTAAATAGACAAATGGACAGTTGAGAAGGAATCAATGAACAGATTTCTAAGATAATTAACATCTGCATTATTTACAGAAAAATGCCTTTCAAATATACATAGGGTATTTGACTGCTCGGGCTGCCATAAGCAAAATACCACAGACTGGGTAGCTTAAGCAACAGACATTTATTTAATAGTTCTGTAGATGAGAAGTCTAAGATCAAGGTGCCATCTAAGATCAAGGTGCCAGCATGGTTGGTGTATGGTGAGATTTCTTTCCTTGGCTTGTTTCCTTCTTGCTGTGTGCTCACATGGCCTTTTCTCTGTACCAGTGGGAAGACAGAACGTTCTCTGGTGTCTCTCATTTTCTCATAAGGACAGTCCTATAGGTTTAGGGCCTACCCTTGTGACCTCATTTAACCTTAACTACATTCTTTATCTCTAAAGACAGCCACTTTGTGGGTTAGGACATATGAATTTAAACATGTAAATTTTTAGGGAACATAATTTAGTCCATAGTACCTAGTAATATTTTAATATGTTCCAGGATATCTTTTTCAGAAATCTCAAATACTTCAGATTAACCTCTGCCAAATTTACTCAGAATTAAAACTTTATTTTATGTTGTACATTAACTCAAAAAAGAAGAATTCACACAACAGGGAATTGTGAATATATACTGAATTATATCAGCTTATTAATTAGATCAGCAAAACACATAGAGCCAATTTATGATAATATTTTAGCTAGTAGAGATTCCTTATAACTTAAATGTAGTAATTTATTGTGTATTTTTTTACAACCAATGAACTTGGTTCATTTCTCATTAAGTAAAATCCTGAGAATATCTATTTCATGGTATATAACTGAAATTTTTATAATAGAAAACTGTACCTAATAGGTATTAGAAAAAGAAAGATGTTACATGCATAAAAATTGGATTAGAACAGGTAAAGTTATCGTTGTTTACAGATCATATAATTATATACATGAGTAAAGAAAGAGAACTAAGTCCACTGCTGGTAGGAATACAAAATAGTACAGCTGCTATAAAAAATGGTATGGTGGGGGCGTCTGGGTGGCTCACTTGGTTCAGTGACTGACACTTGATTTCAGCTTAGCTCATGATCTCATGGATTGTGACTACGCATCGGTCTCTGCACTGACAGCATGGAGCCTGCTTGGGATTCTCTCTCTCCTTTTTTGTCCATTCCCCACTTGCACTCTCTCTCTTAAAATAAGTAAATAAATTTTAAAGAATGATATGGTGATTCCTTAAAAAATCATTGTTATATTATCCTGAAGTTTCACTTCTGGGAATATATCCAAAAGAATTGAAAGTGGGAAGTCACATAGATATTTGCTCACTCATATTCATAGCAGCATTATTTACAATAGCCAAAAGGTGGAAGCAACCCAACTGTCCATTGATGAATGAATGGATTAACAAAGTGTGGTATTTCCATACAATAAAATATTATTTGGCCTTAAAAAGGAAAAAAATTCTGATACATGCTATAACTTGGACAAGTGTTAAGGACATTATGTTCAGTGCAATAAGCCAGACACAAATGGGTACATATTGTATGATTCCATTTATATGAGGTTCCACACTAGAGTAGTCAAATTCCTAGAGTCAGAAAGTAGAATGTGGTTTCCAGGTGTAGCAGAAGAGAGTAATGAAGAGTTATTGGTAAATGGATATGAGTTTCAGCTTTGGCAAAATTCTAGAGATGGCTCATGATGATAGTTGCACAACTCTGTGAATGCTATGAAACTGTACACTTAAAAATGGTTAAAATGCTAAATTTTATGTGATTTATATTTTATTGAAGTTGAACAAAAAAAGAAAAGTAAGAAACTGTTATCAATACCCCACCCAACTCCCCAAAATTCAGAATAATGTTTGGGTATACAATTAATATGTAAAAGTTAACAGCCTTCATATATATAAAAACAAACAAAAAACAAAAACAAAACAAAACTCCCAAAACAAAACAAAAACACACACACACACACACACACACACACACACACACACACAAAAAAACCAACAAAAAACAGCACTTAGAAATGATAATCAAAGGCCCTATTTTTAAATTTTGTTTTGTTGTCACTTAATATGCATTATGTAAAATTTACCATTTTAATCATTTTTTCTGTGTGATTCAGTGTTCACAATGTGTGCAACCATCACCATTTTCCTTATATAGTACTTTTTCATCATCCCAAACAGAAATTCTGTACTTATTCAACTATAATTGCCCCATTCCATCCTTCTCCTATTCCTTGGTAACCTATATTCTACTTTATGTCTCTATGAATTTACCTAGTCTGGGTACCTTATATAAGTGGAACCATAAAATACTCATCTTTTTGTCTGGTTTATTTCATTCATACATTTTGTAGCATGCATCATATTTATCTTCCCTCTTACACTGAATAATATTTCATTCTATATATACATATTTTGATTACTTATTCATCCACTGATGGATATTTGATTTTTCCATTTACTAGATACTGTGAATAAACTGCTATGAATATCACTAGAATTGTCTTGTTCCCTGTTTTTAGTTCTTTTGAGTATATTGCTAGGAGTGGAATTTCTGGATCATATGGTAATTTTCCAACTCTTGTTATTTTGTTTTTGTTTTGTTTTGTTTTGATAATAACTATCCTAGTAGGTGTGAGATAGTATCCCACTGTTATTTTGATTCATATTACCCTAATGATTACTGTTATTGAGCATCTTTACATGTACTTATCAGCTTTTTGTGCATCTTCTTTAGAGAAATGTCTATTTAAGTTTTTGCCTATTTTCTAATTGAGTTGCTTGCTTTTGTTTTTATGGAGTTGTAGGAGTCTTTTACATATTCCGGATAGTAATCCCTTATCAGATATATGAATTACAAATATTTTCTTCCATTCACTTGATTGTCTTTTCATTCTCTTAATAAAATACTTTGATGCATCCATTTTAATTTTATTAAAAATGCAATTTACTTTTTTTCTTTGCTGTTTTTTTTTTGGTGTCACATCCAAGAAATCATTGTCAAATCTAGTATCATAAGGATTTCCTCTGTATTTTCTTCCATGATTTTTATAGTTTTAGCCTTTAAATTTTGGTCTTTGATCCTTTATGACTTAATTTTTTGTATTATCGCACAAGGTAAGGGTTACATTTAATTCTTTTGCATGTGAGCATCCAGGTTTCCACACTATCTATTGAAAAACAACTGTCCCCTCAATGAATGATCTTGGCATGCTGGCTGAAAATCAATTGACCATATGTTATTTCTGTTCTCTCTGTTCTAATCCATTGGTATATATGTGTGTTTTTGTGCCGGTAAAATACCGTTTTGCTTCTGGTCACTTTTTAGTAAGTTTTGACATCAGGAAGTATGAGTTTTCCAACTTTGTTCTTCTTTTTCAAGATTGTTTTGGCTATTCAGGGGCCCCTGAAATTCCATATAAATTTGAGAATAGAATGAATTCTGTTTCTGCAAAAACATCATTGGAATTTTGTTAAAGATTGCATTTAATCTGTAGATTGTTTGGTTGTACTATTCATCTAAACAACATTGAGTCTATAATCCATGAACACAGAATATCTTCCCATTTAT
This sequence comes from Cryptoprocta ferox, assembly GCA_028646485.1. NCBI lineage: Eukaryota > Metazoa > Chordata > Mammalia > Carnivora > Eupleridae > Cryptoprocta > Cryptoprocta ferox. The sequence continues at coordinate 116,339,975 of CM053577.1, forward strand.
ATTTCTTCTTTAATTTTTTTCATAAAAGTTTTGTAATTTTCAGTATAGAAGTCTTTCATCTTCCTTGTTACATTTATTCCTAAGTATTAAAATTGGTGCAATAGAATTTTTTTCATTTTCTCTTTGGATTTATAATTTTTAATATATAGAAATGAAACTGATTTTTGTGTTGGTTTTGTATCCTTCAACTTCACTGAATTTTTTTATTAGCTCTAACAGTTTTGTGTGTGTGTGTGTGTGTGTGTGTGTGTGTGTATGTGTTTTAGGGTTGTTTACATATCATATCATGTTATCTGCAAACTGAGATAATTGTACTTCTTCCTTTCCAATTTGGATGCTTTGTATTCCTTTTTCTTGCCTAATTGTTCTGGCTAGAACTTGATGTTGAAGAGAAATAGTAAAATCAGGCATCCCATTTTGTTCCTGATCTTAGTAGAAAAGCTTTCATTCTTTCATTATTGAGTATAATGTTAGCTGTGGCTTTTTCCTGTTGGATTTTATAATGAGAAATTTTTCTTCTATTCTTAGTTTATTGAGTGGTTTTATCACGCGATGGAGTTGAATTTTGTCACTTTATTATTTTTGCATCAATTGATATGATCGTTTGTTTTCCTCTCCTCCTCCTCCTCCTCCTCCTCCTCCTCCTTCTTCTTCTTCTTCTTCTTCTTCTTCTTCTTCTTCTTCTTCTTCTTCTTCTTCTTCCCCTCTCCTCCTTTTCATCACGCCCCCTCCTCCACTCTGTTATTGTAGTTTATTTACTTCTATTTTTTTTCATATGTTAAACCATCTTTACATTCCAGGAATAAATCTTACTTTGTTATGGTGCATAGTTTTTAATGTGCTGTTTAATTTAATTTGCTGGTATTTTATTGAGAATTTTCCATCAATATTACTTGGGGATATTGTTCTGTAGTTTTCTTGTAGTATCTTAGATTGGCTTTTGTATCAAGGTAATTCTGGCCTCAGAGAATGATTGAGGAGGTTCTCCATGCTTTCTAGTCTTTTGGAAGAGTTTGAGAAAGAAATGGTATTAACCTCTCTCTAAATGTTTGGTAGATTTCACCAGTAATACCATCTGATCCAGGTCTTTTCTTTCTTGGGAGATTTTTGAGTAGTGATTCAATCTCCTTAATAATTATAAGGAAGACACTATTTTTGATCTCTATTTATGATCTCGTGTTTTGTGAATTTGAGCCCCACACCTGGTTCTGTGCTGATAGCTCAGAGCCTGGAGCCAGATTCAGATTCTGGGTCTCCCTCTCTCTCTCTGTCCCTCTCCTGCTTCTTCTCTGCCTCTCTCTATCTCTCAAAAAAACATTAAACAATTTAAAATTTATATAGAAAATTAAATATGCTATTCCCAGAGAAATTCTGACAAAAATGGAGTAATGAGCTGAGATTACCCTATAAGCTATGAAGAAATAACATAATTTAAACAGTGAGGTACTGATATACTAATAGGCTTATAAATTAATGCACAGAATGATGCAACATCAAGGAATAGGTTCATGTATCTTTTGAAATGTAATATTCAGCAAATATATATTGTTTTTAAAAATCATATAGTCAAATGGAAAATAATATGAACTTGGATTCAAATCATGTATCAGATCAAATCCTAGATAGATCAAATATTTGAAGTGGAAAACAAAAAACTTTTAATTGTTTTTTAATGTTTATTTTTGAGAGAGAGAGAGAGAGAGAGAGAGAGAGAGAGAGTCAGAGCATGAATGGGAGAGGGACACAGAGAGAGGGAGACACAGAATCTTAGGCAGGCTCCCAGCTCTGAGCTGTCAGCACAAAGTCTGACGTGGGGCTTGAACCCATGAGATGTGAGATCATGACCTGAGCCAAAGTTGGACTCTGAACTGACTGAGCCACCTAGGTGCCCCGAAATCAAGAAACTTTTAAAGATAGAAGAGACCATAGGATAATTTGTTTTATTCTTATAACTTTTAGAATCTCTTTCTAACATAAATAAAATCCTGAAGTCAGAAAAATAAGATTGATAAATTCAACTACATAATAGTAAACAATATCTGCATGGCAAAATCAATCAGAATAAAAGCTAAAAGGTAAACAATAAAATCGTAAAATACATTTACAACTCTTGACATAGGCAAAAGACTAATGCCCCTGAACACATTATATATATATATATAAACAATACATACATACATACACTATATATATAAAACAAATCACTAAGAAAAAAGACCAATGACCCAACAGAAAAATAAGCAAAATATATAAGTAAACAACAGAAAAGGAATTACAAAACTACAGATTACTTTTAATATATTGAAAGATGTTCAATCTCATTTATTATTAGGAAAGTGCAGGGGCACCTGGGTGGCTCAGTCGGTTAAGCCTCCGACTTCGGCTTGGGTCATGATCTCACGGTTCGTGGGTTCGAGCCCCGAGTTGGGCTCTGTGCTGACAGCTAGCTCGGAGCCTGGAGCCTGTCTTCAGATTCTGTGTCTTCCTCTCTCTGACCCTCCCCTGCTCACTCTCTCTCTCTCTAAAAAATAAATAAGACATTAAACAAAATTTAAAAAATAATAATAAAAAGAAAAATGCAAATTAAAATTACACTGAGATGCCATTTTTCTCCTATCAGATTGGCAAATGTCTAAAAGTTTGATAAATTTCCCTGTCAGTGTGAGTGTAGGTGTATGAAATATCTCAATGGTGAGCACTTGGCAGTATCTATCAAAATTATAAATGCACCTACCCTTTGACCCAGCAATTCCATTTCTGGAATTTATCTTACAGAAATACTTATTATTCCTGTGCTACTTGATGTTTGTACAAGGCTATTCATTGCATCATTGTTCTTGTAGCAAACAGTTCGAGACAACCTAAAAATACAATGTAAGACTGATTAAATAAATGATGGTATAGTCATACAGTGGAATGCTATGTAGCTGAAATAAACAGTGAGAAAGCCTTGTACGTACAGATATGGAACAGTGCTTCAAATCTATTGTGAAGTTGTTTTTAAAGAGCATGACTTAAAAGCATGAGTATCATTTATTTTTTTAAAGGGAAGAGAATATGCATAAAGTGTCTGTAAAGTGATAGGCATGAACCTGATAACATTGATTTCTCTCAGAGAAGGGAACTTGGATAGTTGCAACAATGAGTTTTTTCACTGAAATCACTTTTGTACCAATTTTATTGTCATAATTTTAGTTTATTTTTTAAATAATTTTCATTACCTATTTCAAGGTTAGTAAATAAGATGTAAGAAGTAAAGCAAAATAAATATATCCCTTCATAAAATTGGCAATTTTTGTATGGGATTTTCCCACACTTTGGGAAACTGACTATCGTTAAGCTTGGATTTGCCCACCAGCATGGTGTGACAATATTCTTGTGTTTCTTTTGCATCATTGAGTTAGCTGTCATGCCACGTAATTATAAATGTATACAATTTGTTGGATGCATGAAAAATTTTAATTAATACATGAAACAAATACACTAAAACTAGTACATGAAAACTAATAATGAAAAATTTTCCCCTCTTTTTTTAACAAAGTAATAAAAATTCTTTTTATTCATTACATGAGAGTATTATATGAAAATAAAAAGTTTATGTTCTGAGTCCTCATTATTTTGAGGACTAATTGAAATTTTGCCAAATCTGTAGTCTTATCCAGTTGAACCATAAAGATTTTATATAACCTCATCATCTAAATGAGTCAAGAATATTGAACTTTTTTTTCTATAGTTTGCATTACCATAATGTTTTCAAATGACACATTGGGACCCTTTAGTGAGTTAAGGAATTTGGTGGGTCATAAGCAGATTTTTAAGAACATGAAATACAATAAAACAATAGAATGGAAAATAATAATGAATCACATGTAATAAAAATATATGTTCTGGGTTGTGATGAAAACTGTATCCCTTTTTTTTTCTTAGAGTAAGCTTCATGTCCAGCACAGAGCTCAATGAAGGGCTGCTTGAACTCACAACCCTGAGATCAAGACTTGAGCTGAGATCGAGTCAGACACTTAACCAACTGAGCCACCCAGGTTCCCCTGAAAATTGTATTTCTTACATACCAGGTACTGAGGGTTCTGGTGCTGGCAATGCAATGACAAACAGAACTTTGTTCCAGTAAATATAAAGTTTACAGTCTATTGGAAAGAATCAGGCAAGAAAAAAACCAAGCAAATAAGCCAGTGTGGATTATAAACAGTGCCAAGAAGGAATTAACAACATGCTGGAAAGAAGAATACCAGGGATGGTAATGTCTTAAATAGAGGACCGGAGGAAGGCCTCTGAGGAGATGATGTTGAAGTTGCAGCTGAAAGAAGAAAAGAAGCCAGCCATCTCATGGTTCAGAGAAGAGAGCTCCAGGTACAAGGGACTAAGCAAGTGTGGACCCCAGGCAGAAAAAGAGTAAGGTGTGTTCTAGGGATGGAAGCAACAGGGAACATAGCATGAGATAAGACTATGCAGAGAAACAGGAGTCAGACCATTCCAGGTATCCCAAGCCAGGGGAAAACAGATATGGATTTTGTTCTAAGTACAGTGTGAGGTCACTAAAGGACTTTTATCAGGGAAATTATATGTTAGTGCTTAAATTTTAAAATAACATCCTGGTTTCTCAGTGGAGGATCAATTGAAAAAGGGCAAGGGTGGCTTGGTTGAGGATACTTTGGAGGGACAGGAGGTGAGAAGTAAATGAGTTTGCCCTTGATTTGGAGGTAGAACTGACATGTCATCAACATAGAGTTAAGCAGAAAGGAAATGCCAACAAGAATGACCAACTTCATTTCTTTAATAGCTGGGAGTATGACAATACCATTGGTTGCATTTTTGTGGCTAACTACTTTGTAAGACTTAATACAATATCCCTGACATGGCATGTGATTAGCTTTGGCCTCATGGATTGTGCTTTCCTTCATATATAACATGGTAATTTAACTTTGAATGACATTAGACTTAAAAATTTTTTATTTGAAAGAGAGAGAGAGAGAGAGAGAGAGAGAGAGAGAGAGAGAGAGATCATGAGTGGGGGAGTGGGGCAGAGGGAGACAGAGAGAGACAAAAGACAATCTCAAGCAGGCGCCATGCTCACAGTGTGTTGCCTGAGGTGGGATTTGATCCCATGACCTTAGGATCATGACCAGAGCCAAAATCAAGAGTCAGATCCTCAACCAACTGAGCCACCCAGGCCCCCCTGAATGACATCTAAATGTAAGTTCACTGTTGGATGTAAATTTTGTGTATATATTCATTTTCTTAATAAATTTGAGCTTTCAGTTTATTGTGAAAAATATTTAGAGCCTCATATCTATACTCTAGAGAGTTTTCTGTTGACCTGATAGGTTACAAATGATCAATCATATTGGCAAAATTTATAAAGCTATTTCCAAAATTTCATAAAATGGTGAGGACTTGGGCAATTTGATCTTCTTGCAGAGTGAACCCACCCTCCTGAAATATAATTTGTATCACTTCCTTATTTTTCATCACATTGCTTTTATGTCCTGCTGTTGGCAGTGTAGACACAACTGAAACATCAGTTAGTGCTATGTAATATGATTTGTTATTGATCTTGAGTCTGGTCAATCTTTTACATTTATTTCAGTTAAAAATATTTTTAATTTTTAACTAATAATCTATTTCTAATTTTAAGAAAAAATTAGAAAATAATTAAAAAATAGAAAGTGATGAAAAATTACTACTTAATAAATATTGAAATAGAAATACCCCAATGTCCAAATTTATAATAATTCCATCCTATATATCACAGACAAAAAAATTCCAACCTCTGCTTAAAAGAAACTATAATAAGATATTAGGAACATGGGCTGTGTTAGATTCAGTTATTATTAGGAGTTATTATTAGGAAATGACTATACATTGATGAATGCTTGCCCCAGAAGATGCTCTGGACTTTTCCTGGCCTATAATTGAGGGAATGTCCTTGGACCATGCAGGTGAGCTACCTGTGTGACTTTATGGGTCCTGGGTATCCACAGGCCTCCACCTAAAGCAAGATCAATGCAGAATTATACTTATTAGTTACTGGTATATGAATAACAATTTAAATAACCTGGTTTAAAATTTAAACACAGGTATTGGGAGGAAGCAATTTTTAAAAGTCTTTTAAGAGAAAAAGCTTACAACCCTAGTCCAAACCATTGGATTATTAAATGGATGATGAATTTGAGGACACATGCTCTTTTCTATGGCTTTGAAACAGATAAAAAATGTATTTTTCAAAATTAAATTGGAAAAGAATGTTTGTAGAACCACTGAAGCATATCTCTGAAGCCCAAATGGTCCAGGGGCATGGTTCAAAAACCACAATAACAGACAAGATTGATAACTTACGAGGACACAGAGAAGAAGTTAGATGCTGCTCTGCAGGTTCTGCTCTTATGATCCTTTCCCAGTCATCCCATCACTTCTCTGGAGTGTTCAAGGCCATGGTTTTAGAAAAAGCCCTAAATATTTTTTACAATTTCTGTACAGGACCAGAAGGGCAACCAAAATTGGGAAGAAAAATGCCTAGATTTTGCTACTGTCTAGCTTTATGGCCCTTGGACAAATAAAGTAATCCAAGTTCTGTTTCATCTGCTAACATCTGGCACATAGGGCAGTCCTGAATAACAAGTAAGGAAATATATGTATCTGATCCAGCACATTGCCTGATATATATTATGAATTCACTAAACAGTAGATATATTAATTAATCAACAAGGGTATATTGTGTATCTACTACATGCAAATTTCAATTTTAAGAGCTATGAGCAAAAAAAAAGAAGTGGCCCACAGAACTCTGCCCTTCAGGAATTTATATCAACAATGAGTGGAAGAAGGCAAACAAAAGGCTGATAGTCCTTGTACCAGATTGTGTCAGTTCAGAGTGATGGATTCTGTTTAAAGAAGAAAGTCATTGAAACTCATATTTAAATAAGTCACAGTTAGGGGCATCTGGATGGCTCAATTGGTTAAATGTCTGACTTTGGCTCAGGTCATGATCTCACCACCTGTGGGTTTGAGCCCCACATTGGGATCTGTGCTGACACCTTGGAGCCTGAAGCTGCTTCAGATTCTGTGTCTCCCTCTCTCTCTGCCCCTCCTGGGTCATGCCCTCTCTCTCCCTCTCTCTCTCCCTCTCTCTCTCAAAAATAAATAAATGTTAAATAAGTCATGGTTAGTCATTTCTAAGCTATTAATTTCTTTGTCCAGTGATGAGCTGTTGCTATTTCCAGTAATTAATCAAGGGTCAGAATGCAGGACTTAAGGTGTAACATCTATAAATTGGGGATAAAAACCTGATTTCTTTGTATATAAACCACTCTGGACAATGGGAATATGAAACTCAAATCCAACATCTGCTGAGATTTTGAAAGAAGAGACCCTATTCAGTGACAAAGCAGGAGAAGAGCATGGCCTTCTCACGTAAATACAAATGCTCAGCAAGAGGCAGACGTGTCTAGAACTAAAGAACAGATAGATCTGACTAAACCCCAGAATTATCTGGTTTTACAGTGTTTCTGATTCAGTTAAATCATAAGTGTGTTTCACTTAAGGGCTTTTTACCTCTGATTTTCAACCCTAAGGTTTTCCAACGTTATTTAACCAACTAACATTAAAAATTATTTTCCTGAATCCAAACTTAATTTTTAAGAACTATAAACAACTCTTAGTATCTACTGAGAGAGAGAGAGAGAGAGAAAGAGAGAGTTTTAAATGAGTTTTAAATTTGCTGTTCAAACGTTCAGCACAGACATCAGCACCACGCTTCCTTCCTAGCAGGCTTAACATTGTGGAAGAGGCTAACATGCTTTCACACATATGTGAAGGAGGTAAAACAGATGTCATTGTCTGAATGTTTCCAGTCAAGAAACAGAAGTTAAATGCCGAAGGTCACATGGCCAATGAATGTTCAAGCCCGGTCTAGTACTCAGGGCGATGGATTCCATGTCCTGTACCATCCATGACAGGGACACATAACCTGGAGTCAACTTGTTGGCATTTGACCTACTGTATGTGTGTGTACATAACCCAAGCTCCAGGAAGAAAAAAAAATTCCCCAGGGAAATCATGCCAATGGGTGGGGACAAGGAACAAAGGAACATAAGAGATTCTGCAAGTACAACTCACTGACTGCCTTGATTAATTGCCACCCACACAACTAGGTGTTGCTGCTGTTTACTTAGAATTCTGCCAGCAATGAGAGTTCTGGATTCCTGAGGATTGCTCCATTCCTAGTCCCAACTGAAAGTCATTATCAATTATACCTGATGCATGACCACCACCCCAGTCATTGACTCTCACCCCATTGGAACCAGGCAGCCAGCTATGTCCGCACACACCTTTAAGGCTGCCCCTGCGTGTTCTTCCCCATGGCTGTGCCCTCAGGCCATCTCAGGAACTTCACCTCTCTGTTTCACCATATCAAGTTTCTACTTGTGGCTTCATTTTGTATTTCTCAAGGCTTAGGAGAAATCTATGGGATTTGTTCTGTAGACAGGGGCAATGATAAAAAGGACTGAACAAATAAAAGATGAGAACAGAGAGGAGTAGAATTCACCTCTAAAACATGGACTTGATTGGCTATCAACCCACCTGAGAGAAGACCTACACAGTCTTCAAGGGGAAGTGGCTAGGAAAGGTGCAGAAACTTCTCTTTCCAATCTCTCTACTGCTGTGATTTTCATTAGACTTCCACAATTCAGGAAGGAATTGAGTAGAGAAGTCTGAGGGTATCCAACTAAGAGTCGGAGGAGGGCCTTGGGCAGGCAATTGTCCAGGGTACACTTATTCCTCCCAGAAGCTTTGGTGTGCTTACTGTGAAGTTACTGATTCCTGAGACAGGAGCCTCCATCCTCTCCCCTTGAGCCTCACCCAGGCAAAGTTTCCTGGAATTGCCTCTCCTACCAACCCCAGGTCCTGCCTCCATCACACATAGGAAGGGATATTCAAAGAATATAGGCTGGATGAGAGAGATGCCTGTAAACAACATTCCTTGTCACTACCATGTAAACAGTAATTCTCTCCCACTGGGTTATACTTTCATGCCTGAATTTCTACCTCTAGTCTTCATTATTTATTGAGTTTCCTTCTTCTAATGGCCTCTCTCTGTCTCTCTCTTTAGTTTTTTAAATTTTTGGTAAAAAAAACCCCACATAACATAAAATTTACTATTTAACCATTTTTAAGGATACAGTTTAGTGGTGGTAAGTATATTCACACTGGTGTGCAAAAGATATGTGGCCCCTCTTTGAGAATAAAATGTCCCTGGAAGAGATAGCATATAATGGGTACATAAGCTTTCTGAAGCCAGGAGATCATGTCCCTTCAGTAACAGGAGAGACACAGAGGTCATAGCCAGGAACTTGGGAGAGTTGGGACAAAGATGGGCTATGTGCAAGGGAAGGAGGAATGGGAGACAGAACTGTTAAAGTCCATGCCCCTGTGAGCTGCCCCTACCCTAATGCCACATCACTCCCTCTCAACCAAAGACAAGGGGAGATGCTTAAAGAAAACTAGAATGATTATCAGAAGCTCCATTTCTTTTACTGATTATAGATGGCTAATATTTACAATACATGGGCAAAAAGCATTAAATAAAGAATTTGGTTAAACAAAAATAAAATAAAAAAGTGGTTTTTTAATTCTTAACCTTTCATTATTAAACTAAATATTTACCAGAATATAATTATTTTAAAGTACATTGCTAGTTCCTAAAAATAGAATTCTTTTATTTAAATAGTCTAAGATATGGGGCAATCAGTGCAGAGTCCAGGACAAAATAAAGGTTTGGTTTGTCTTTTGCATACCAAAAATAGTTCTTCCATAATATTCTCCAGGCACTATGGCCAGAAACAAATGATATAACCAACCCCTTTGATGGGGGAAGGGGGAAAGAAGTGTTTCTTGAATTTCTTTTTCAGTTGTGGTAAAATATACACAACACAAAATGTACCATCTTATGTTTAAGTGTACAGTTCAGTGGCATTCAGTGTGTTTACACTGTTGTGCAACCATCACCACCAACCATCCACAAAATCCTTTTCATCTTGAAAACCGAAAGTATGTATTGTTTAATTCCATTAAACAATAACCCCCATTCCTACCTCCTCCCAGCCCTGGCAACCACCATTTCACTTTCTGTCTCTATGAATTTGACCATTCTAGGAACTTCATATAATGGAAATCATACAATACTGGTTGTTTTTTGGCTCGCTTATTTTAGTATAATGTCTTCAAGATCAATCTATATTGTTTCATGTGTCAGAATTTCCCCCTTTTTAAAGCCAAGAAATATTCTATTCCATTGTATCATTATGCCCCATTTTATTTATTCATGTATCCATTGCTGGATACTTGAGTTCCTTCCACCTTTTTTGCTACTGTGAATAATGCTGCTGTGAACATAGATGTGCAGATATCTTGCTTTTTAAATTATATTGCCATCAGAAAAAATCGTGAGCCATCTCACTGCTGTCTCTTCAGGGACCTCAGAGTCATGGTTAGGTTTTGAGTCTGTTAGTACCTCTTAAAATAACATTAGGCTTCACAGTAGGCAGTCCTCAATCAAAATAGTTTTGATTATTCCCTCCACTTCTTGGAAGTCAGGATGGGTCATTAATTGGAGCTTTCTGAGAGTTGTAACTTCTGATCCTGACCCCTTTAAGGTTTGAACCAAAGTTCTGACTCATGTCAGAGATGAAAATCTTGGTTGAAAATGAGTTCAAGTGGTGTGTAAAATAATAATAAAATAAAAACAATAGGGGCACCTGGGTAGCTCAGTAGATTAAGCATCAGATTCTTGATTTTGGCTCAGGTCATGATTTCATGGTTTGTGAGTTTAAGCCCCACATCTGGCTCTACACTGATAGTGCACAGACTGCCTGGACTTCCCAGTCTGTCTGTCTGTCTGTCTGTCTCTCTCTCTCTCAAAATTAAATAAATAAAGGTTTCAAAAAACATAATAATGGGCTGAATCTGGTGTAAGACAATGATGCTTTCTTGGGTTAGCTAGTCTGAGTATAGGTCTGAGAGCCTAAATAATCAAAGAGCTGGGCAAACAAATGTAGGAAGGAAGGCTTATATTGAAAAGTCATAAACAGCATGGGAGCATTAAATGTACATGAACCTACCACCTACTAAAGAAAAATTAACAGGATATTTATATAATTTTTAAAAAGCACATTTTGCTTTAAAAAACATGAAATACATATTGAAGTATAAAAGTGTAAGTAAACCATAACAGTTTCTGAGACAATGTAGTTTTCCTTATGGTGATAAATAAAATCTTTATTGACCCAAAATTTGCCTGATAATAGTAAGCAGGTAAACATTGAGTCCTGGGTAGAGCATGGCTGGATTTAGATGTCAGGGGGTCAGGGTTTAAATCCTGCTCTGCTACCTTTATCTAAACTACTTACCCTCCCTGATTCTGTTTCCTTTACTGTATAATGGGGAAAATGATTTAAAAATAAAAAACCTCACAAGAATATACTATCAGAATTAAATGGCACGTGTGTTACAGTGTCTCACGCAAGGCAGGCATTGAATGCTTGCTCGTGCTCATTCCCTTTCCCTTCCAACTTCCTGATAGATTTCACAGGTCAGGCAATGGAGTTTTTTCAAATACTCATGTCTGTGTTGCCATCGTTGAAGAGTAACTTTATCTGAGTCAAACCAGTTCAGTTGCTAAGTTAGAATAAAGATCTCTTTTCAAGAAAAAGGATATTTGGCCCAAATGGAGAGGTGAATACTCTGTGACAAATACTCCTAAGTTATTTTATAATCTCTGCTCATTACACTTGCTAAGATGTTGTAGGATCCAAATCAATGGGATGTCAGATTACTCCTGTGTGAGAATGCTATGTCTCAGAAGATGTGTCTTTGGTTTTACATCGAAGGTCTTATTATCCATGGTCAGGTCCAACTGAACAAAGGGAATAGCATGTGATGATTCCGGGTTTTTTTCTGAGTTCTTGGCATTTTTTTAACCAAAAAAACTTACATCTATGGGATATTTTGGTACCAGCTGCATTTAAATATACCTCTTATATGTTGCTTTGTTCTTTTAGTGACACAACTGCCCTCCAATTATTGCTGCAATCAGCACTTTGCTTTCTTCTTGTAGCTCTTTGTATAGTGTATACAGTGAGGGAAATGATGTATGCTGTTTTGAAATACTTTGGTTTATTCACTTCTCTTTCTTTCTTCAATGATTATCTGGAGACATGCTGTGTTTACCAGTGGTAAGCCATGAAACATGCACTTCCCTTGGAAGAGTACTGGAGGAGAATAGCATGTGGTGGAGATTAGCGCAGAAAACCAGGGACAGGAATTCCAGAACCTAGATCTTAAACTCATCTCTCAACCTAACCATTTGCTAAAGTACAAAGAGCAACTGTGAGTATGCCACTTTCTGGTCATTGCAGTAGTGTTTTTCAATCTTATTTATTCAATATTAATTGAGTATGACTAAGCAGCAGAGACAGGGAATGCCACGTATCGACAAGGGAAAGGCTGTCATTCCTTCTCTAAAATCCTTCTGGGAAGATAGATATTAAAAAATCAATTCCAGGTGTGTTCAGAATCCCAACACAACAAAGCCAAACTGCTGTTGGAATGTAGTTTAAGCCTCAGTGCCTCAAAGGAGGCTTGAATTGGCGAATGTCATTAGAGACAAGTCATTGGAAACCCCAACCCTGCCTTAACTTAGAACTCCAGTAAACACATACCCTAAGTAGTTATAGTCATGGGTCCTGGGTTGGGATAGGGCAGTGTGGTCTCCAATGACACTTCTTTCTGGAGTGGCCAGTGTACTTCCACTCCAGAGTCCCCAGGCTGTTGAGGCCAAAAGGTTCCTGTTAGTATGGTGGTAAAGGGCAACTCAAACTTTCTTGGTTCATTGAACACCCACACTTTCTTCTCAATAGATGGGTTTACAGAAGAAAGTAGTTATCAGGTGCACCATTAGTGTACTTTTCAGAACAACTGCCTGCAACCAATGCTTTTATCAGCTTGTATTTCTTGTCCCAGAATGCAGTCCTTGGCAGAAAGTCAGCTGTCTATTGACTTTACTAGTAGGATAAACAAACCTCCTTTGACGTACAGAATGGCAGAAACTGTGACTTCCTTCCCACCTCTCATAAAGGCAAAGCAGTTCCAGTTGGAGAAGGAGAGGGTGGGGCTTAAATAGATTCAGAACAAAAGTCATGTTAAATATCTGGCAAAATGCTCCAGGCAAGGAGTGAGAGGTATCAGAATCATCCAGGAAGCCTCAAATAAGAAAGGAAGGGAAAAGAGTCAAGGAAGAAGGGATAGACCCACTTCCCAAGAGATATTTGTTTTGCAAACAATGACGTCTAAATGAGCTTTTTTAGCTTTAAGTTTGCACTCTGAATCTGTTCCATCTTATTTAGTGAAGTGATTGTAAGTGAACTTGAAAGTTGAAGAAGTGTTTTGGTAACTGTGGAACTAGTGCATTAAAAAGCAAGATTTAGGGAATGTAATCACAAAAGCAACTTTTATTTTTGTGTTCTGCTACCTATTTAAATTTGTTCAATGCAGTTTAAAGGTTGTCTTCCCCTGCTCCTGGATGTAAAATCAAGCCATCTCCATAACATTCTACTCACTGTTTTGTAATTGAAAATCCTATCCATACTGTAATATTGTATGTAATTAGGCAATTACAATGTTCTGTCCAAATGATAAACAGAACTCTAGGCAATACTGTATTAAAACTTCAGCTCCCTGTACCAAGCTTGGGTGGGCTGGAACCTGCCTTATAGTGGTGGCATCAGTGTGGGGAAAGATGGGCTTGGTTCTTCTCTACTTCTCCACTTTGTTTACTAGCTTTCCAACCTGGGCATGGTCAAAGGGTGGTAAGAGAGTGAACAGATATAAGAAAGTTTTTACTTGAGTGATGCTGTCATAAAATGGCTTCAGGGTCACTGAACTTGGTATATGTTTATAGCTGGCTTTCTATGGGCATTTTTATGTGTTCACTGTGGGTATGTGGCATTGAAAATTTTGCTATACTTTACAAAATGAAGACAGTATATTTTCTTCTGAATAATTCCAGAAAAAAATACTCAATAATTAGGATATTTTTATTTGGTGACAAAACTGATGCATGTCAATAAAGAGCATGTGTTATTCCATATGTAGAATTTTTATAATGAAGACAAATCAGGACAGAGTTTGTTTTCTCCCTCTTAAAATATGTAGCCAGTCCAGTTTTTGTACATGTGGCTGACCAGGGTCTTAGCTCTTCCTGTTCTGACCCTGGACATCCAATCCTCTGAGGTCCTGTCCCATGAAAGAATGTTATCCTGGCCCTGCCTCCGGGTCACTGAAGAATAGGGAGGATTCTTAGTGCTGCTAAAGGAAGGAAAGATGTCTTGGCATTGCATCTTGGAACTCAGATCTCATTTTGCTGAGAAATTTTAGGTCTCCCAATTTGAGAAATGGGAAATATTATTACCTCACAGGATTTGGGGAATTTATGGAATTAATGAGTGAAAGTACCCTTCCTAGAGCCAAAATGCAATAAACATAAGTTCCTTCCCTATTTCTTTAAAAGAGTTTACTATGAATGAGTGGGCATAAGAAACACTGAAAGTACAATAATCATAAGTGTCCATTATGTAATACGAACTGGTTAGGATAAATAGCATTAGCAATGCTCAAAATCAGTTCCTTTGTAGATTAATCAGGATTTATGGATTAACCTGAAAATTCACAACCATTTTGGCAGGGTTTTTTGAGAAAAATGTGTTATAGATTCTGAACAAGTGTTTCAAAATGAAATTTTGGATTAAAAATGGCAAGTGATATATATATATATATATATATATATATATAATCATCAAACATATATTGTGAAATATTCTCCATTTAAGATTAAATGAATTTTAACCTGTTTTGCTAGAAAATTATAATTTTTAATTTTTAATTTATTTATTTATTTATTTATTTTATAAACTTTATAGTTTATTGTCAGGTTGGTTTCCATATAACACCCAGTGCTCTTCCCCACAAGTGACCTCCACCAAGACCATCACCCCCCTTTACCTTTCCCCCTTCCCCTTCCCCCCTCAGTTTGTTTTCAGGATTCAAGAGTCTCTCGTGTTTTGTCTCCCTCCCTCTCCCTAACTCTCTTTCCTCCTTCCCCTCCCCATGGTCCTCTGTTGGGTTTCTCCTGTTAGACCTATGAGTGCAAACATATGGTATCTGTCCTTCTCCGCCTGACTTATTTCGCTGAGCATGACACCCTCGAATTCCATCCACTTTGCTACAAATGGCCAGATTTCATTCTTTCTCATTGCCATGTAGTATTCCACTGTATAGATGAAC
>CM053577.1:116355828-116404380 GCA_028646485.1 Cryptoprocta ferox
TCGGGAAGTTTTCAGCTATAATTTGATCCAGTACCCCTTCAGGACCTTTTTCTCTTTTCGCATCTTTGGGAATTCCTATGATACGGATATTGTTCCGTTTGATTGTATCACTCAGTTCTCGAATTCTCTTTTCGTGTTCCTGTATCAATTTCTCTCTCTTTTTCTCGGCTCTCTCTTTTGCTATAACTGTGTCTTTGAATTCACTTATTCTCCTCTCTACCTCTTCAATCCGTGCAGTGGTAGCCTCCATTTTGTTATGCACCTCATTTATAGACTTTTTTAACTCGTCACAGCTATTTTGAAGGTCCCTAGTCTGTTTATCAATAGCTTCTTTGATGTTTTTTTCAAGTCCAGCAATTAATTTTATGACAATTGTTCTAAATTCTTGTTCAGTCATGTTGTTTAAGCCTGTTTTGAGCAGTTCTGTGGCTGTGACTTTTTCCTGGAGTTGCTTTCGAGTTGAGTTCTTTCGCCTCGTCATTTTGGCTAGCTTTGTGTCTCTTGTCAGTTTTAAAAGCTCGTTATGTACTGGGCACCTGTTAGTATTACTCTGTTAAAGGAGGCTCATTGACTGTCCAGGACCTGTCGTTTCAGAAAGTGTTCTTCTAATGGTATCCCTCAGTTTCTCTTGTTGTGCCTCTGATTATTTTATTTCCCTGGTCAGTTATATGGAACTCTCCACACCGTGTAGTTAGGTTGTTTCTTGAGGTAGCCCTGAAAAGGAAACAGACTAGCATACAGGGAACAAAAGCACAGGGATTTATAATTTAAAAGATTTGCTGTTTTACATTCTAAGGGTGGAGTTCTAGGATATATCTGCAAAGAACATTGCATAGGAAAGCTTGAGGCTGGCAGACCTTGACTGTAGGGCCCAGCAAAACAATCATTATTGTTAATTCCAAGTGCTCCTGCTAAATTAACTTCTTGGCTTTTAGCACTTTCATGAGTAACTGTATACACTGGGCACAGAGATAATCTGTGCTGGAGTGCTTATAGAAAAAAGGAACTGGGTGTTTAAGGGATTTTCTGGAGAAGGTAGAGGAGTTTTAGGAGTTAAGGTAATTTGCTAAGAGGACAGGGCTGGATTTTAAGAAGAGGAATTTATGTTGGATGGAGACTTTAATTTTGTTTTAAGTTTAATTGCTGTTCTTTCATCTTGTTAAGGGAGTCCCTAAGGCTAGCTGTTATAGTTCCTTGTATCTTTTTATAGGTACCCAAAAGACAATTGTTTAGAATGAGAGATCTCTAAAAAAATGTTGTTTTAAATAGCCAATTCCATGGATCTATCATCTGATCATTGGCATGTAGGATCTTACATTAATCTCAATAGCAACTCAAGCCAATAAGCCTTTTTATGACTTAACCAAGGATACAAGAGGCATCCCACAAAAGTTCAAAAGAGGAGCCCTCACACAAGATGCAGACAAGTAGTCTAAGAAAACACAGATGATAATTATGAGGGACCCTTTTTAAAATAGCTGTTCCAAAACACAGGGAATCATGTGAAAGGGAATTCCACCCTCTTTTGAACAGAATACGGTAACTTAACAAGCCAAGCCAAAGCTCACCTTTATTTATTTATTTTTTAGATTCTCCCTAAGCTCAGATCCATAGCCTGTCAGCTACCTACCCGATGTCTATGCTGATTGGGGTTTTGGGCTGATGGTGGGGTGGTCCAGAGCCAAACGCCAAGAAAGAATTCTTGAAGACACCTTTGGTGCAAAAAGGTGATTTTCTTAAAGCAAAGGGACAGGACCCATGAGCAGAAAAAGCTGCACTAGCGTTGTGACGGATAACTGATTATATACCCTCAGGTTGGGAAGGGGTTAGGGATAGAGTAAGTCTCTAAGGTATTTTGGAAGCATGGTTTCCAGGACCTTGAAAAGCTACCTGCTGTTAGGAAAATGCCATTTATTACCATTTAGTGAAACCTTAGTCATGAGAAGCTTCAGATGTATATTAGGGGCCATAAGCTTGGAGTATGATTTCCAGCATATATCTTTGGGGAGCTGAGATAAAGGAAGTTTCCAAAGGAATTTTTGTATGTTTAAGCAGACTTACAGGATCCTGGGAGTGAGGATAATGTTAAGCCAAGATTTCCTTTTTGCTTCTAAGAAAGTGTCATCATCAAGGTAGCTGAGGTCCTAGAGTATTTTGTGAGAGAGAGACAGAGAGACAGAGAGAGCGAGAGAGAGAGAGAGAGAGAGAGAGAGAGAGAGAGAAACATGGAGCAGGGGAGGGGCAGAGAGAGGGAGACAGAAAATCACAAGCAGGTTCCACACTATCAGCACAGAACCCGACACAGGGCTCCAACCCATTAACTGTGAGACCATGACCTGAGCCGAAATCAAGAGTTGCACACTTAACTAACTAGGCTGCCTGCGGGCACCTCAAAGAGATATTTGTACATCTATATTCATAGCAGCATTATTCCTAATAGCCAAAATGTAGAAATAACCCAAGGGTTCATCAATAGATGAATGGATAGGGGCACCTGGGCAGACTTCAGCTCAGGTCATGATCTCACAGTCTGTGAGTTCGAGCCCCATGTCAGGCTCTGTGCTAACAGTTCAGAGCCTGGAGCCTGAGATTCTGTGTCTCCCTCTCTCCCCGCCCCTCCCCTGCTCGCACTCTGTCTCTCGCTCAAAAATAAAATAAAAACATAAAAAATTTAAAAATTTTAAAAAATAGATGAATGGATAAGCATAATGTGGTGTATATATACAATATTATTCAGCCTTCAAAAGGAATGAAATTCTGACATGTACTACAACATGCTTAAACCTTGAGGACATTATGCTAAGTGAAATAAGTCAGTCACAACAGGACAAATACTGCATGGAACTACTTATATGAGGTTCAGAGAGTAGTCAAATTCATAGAGACAGAAAGTAGAAGGGTGGTTGCCAGGGGCTGGGGGGTGGGGAGGAGTGAGAGTTAGTATTTAATGGGGACAGGGTTTCAGTTTGGGAGGATGAAGAGTCCTGTGGATGGATGGTGGAGATGATTGCACAGCAGTGTGAGTGTACTAAATGCCACTGAACTCTACACTTAAAAATGATCACAATGGTGTATTTCACGTTATGTGTATTCTACCACAATTGAAAAAAAACCCTAAACTAAAACCTTGCTTTTGTGAACTGTGCACAGAAAACAACACAAAATCTCCTTGATACAGTGAAGAATCGCTTTTGCTGCCATTAAACTTCAAAGAAGGACAGGCCAGAGTGGGGCAGAGGAGAGGAGCCTGGAAGAGGGGAGGATTCAGAGCAGAGGTGCAAGGTCTGGGAGGCTGAGGGAACCCTGGGACCCAATAATAATAGAGAATTTGATTTTGTTCATGACTTAGGTATACTACTTTCTTTCTTAGTTTTCTGTTCATTTTTTCTGATTTACTATTCAGCAATAATTTTTTTTAGAGACCCAGGCTCACAGAGGGTGAATGAGAAAGAGGAAGACTGGTGCATAGGAGGAGGGTAGCCGAGGAAGAACCCTGTATGCTCTTCACCCAGAGTCTCCAATTGTGGTGACATAACAAGTGTGGTTATGTCACCACACTTGCTTTATCATTTTTTTCTATGTATCTATATTTATAGTATGTATGTTCATTTTTACCCCCAAAATATATATTTCCTAAAGGAAGAGAGGAGAATTTCCTACAACCATAGCACAAACATCCAAATCAAGAGATTAACATGAACAACAATGTGAATATACTTGCCACTACTGAACTGTACACTTAGAAATGGTTAAGATAATAAATTTTATGTAGTACATTTTTTTACCACAATAAAAAAAAAGGAAAAGAAATAATATTAACACTAATGCATTACTATCCTCTAACCCATGGAGCTCTTGAAATCTCGTTATTTATTTCAATAATATTCTTAGTAGGAAGGAGAGGAGAGGAGATGAGAGGAGAGGAGAAGGAAGGAAGGAAGGAAGGAAGGAAGGAAGGAAGGAAGGAAGGAAGGAAGGAAGGAAGGAAGGAAGGTAGAAAGGAAGGAAGATGTGGTCCAGGATCTAACTGAAGACCATGCATTTGACTTAACTACTACCATGGTCCTATTTCTCTTCACTTAGGAAGAGCTGCTCAGTTTGTCCTTGTTTCTCAGGATCTCAACATTTTTGAAGGGCACAGCCAGTTATTCTATAAAATGTCCCACAATTTGGATATATCTGGCACTTTCTCATGATTGGGTTGAGGTCATGCATTTTTGGCAGGAATCCCAGAGAAGCGATTGGTGTTCTTCTCAGTGACTCATCTCAGAAGATTCAGGAATTTGCTGAGTTTAATCACCACTGATGTTATCTCTGGTCACTTGATTTGGGATCTTCCAGGTTTCTCCGTTGCAAAGTTTCTATTTTCTCTCATAATTTATGAGCATTCTGTGGTGAAATACTTTGAGAATTGGCAAATACCTTGCTCTTGATCAAACTTCCACCCACTAGTTTCAGCATCCATTGATGATTCTTGCTTGAATCAGTTGTTACTATTTTGGTTGCTAAGTGGGAACTTTCTAATTTCATATTTCCTTCTACATTTCACAGTAGCATTCTATAGTGAAGAAAAAAATTTACCTCCCCCTACATGCATTTATTTGTGTCAGAATGAACTCGTGGATTCCAATTTTATTTAGTGGGTTATAATCTGTTACTATTATTATTTATTTTTAGGCTCAGATTATCCAAGGTTTGGCCAGTGGGAACCCTTCTACTTGGCTTCTGTGTCTTCTTCACATATCCTAATTTTGGAGTACTTCTTTACTTTCTGGTGGAAGATATTCCAGGCCCACCTTGTACTTACCATGTCCAAACCTGAAATCATCAATTTCTCCAAGAAGCCCTCAATCCTTTTAGTAGAGAATGTTGGTTAGCAGTTAAGATCTGGGTATAAGATGCACTCACCACCACTGTGGTATGATTGCTTGTAGGTCTTATCAGCAGACAGAACTAGTATACATATTCTTTGTATAAAATAAACCTATCTCTAATTATATGTTAAAAACCATGAGTTCACAAGGTGTTCCACCTCCAATCCAATAGTCCAGGTCTTATTCTGGCTTTCCCATTTTCCATTTTGATAATTACCTTCTTCAGTGCTGAGAAACCTGACTACCATCATCCTCAGTATATTTACTTATTTTGGTCGATGCTTTGTATGTAACCATGTACACACTGGTCACTTCCTCAGCACGCCCCATCCTGACTCCCTCCTAATCATTTCCTGTTCCTTGACCTGGCTTGTCTTCTCTCCATCTCCTTCTGTGGTCCTGACCCTACCCCACTGGCTACCTCTTTGGCCTCCTGCCATACATATTTTTACATAAAATAAAAAATGGAAAGAAAACAGCAGAAATTTTCATTTGAATACCATTCTTATATTTACAGAATATTCTCTCTCTCTCTAATTTGCGGTTCTTAAAAGCATGTAGAAAACAAACAATCTAAATCTAGAGGATAAGAGGATTAGGATGGAGTGGGTATGGGAGTTTGAAAGTGTTCTTCTCCAGGAGATTCCTTTTAAGCCACCCGTCTGCTTCCAACTTATAACCACTTTTCTAGATGAAAAGACTGCTTTCCAAAGTTTTTCATCTGGGGGTGCCTGGGTGGTTTAGTCGGTTAAGCGTCCGACCTCAGCTCAGGTCATGATCTCACTGTTCGTGGGTTTGAGCCTCACATTGGGCTGTGCTGATAGCTCAGAGCCTGGAGTCTGCCTCAGATTCTGCCTTTCCCACTCTCTCTCTCTCTCTGCCCCTCCTCCACTCACACTCTGTCTCTCTCTCTCTCAAAAGTAAATAAACATTAAAAAATATTTAAAGAAAAAAAGTTTTTCATCTGGGTGCAAGGGTGGCTCAGTTGGTTAAAATGTCCAACTCTTGATTTTGGCTCAGGTCATGATTGCATGTTCGTGGGTTCAAGCCCCATGTCAGGCTCTGCACTGGCAGTGTGGAACCTGCTTGGGATTCTCTCTCTGTACCTCTCTTTCTGACCTTCCTTTGCTCTCTCTCTCTCTCTCTCTCAAAATAAACAAACTTTAAAAACAAAAGTTTCCCATCTACTGCTGAAACTAAAATAAATACATCTGTATTTTTTGGATACTCTGACAATGATTATAAAATTTGTCATAGATTGACCATTAGCTTTTTCAGTGGAAAAATTCCCTTTACCTTAAATGTATATTAGACAAGATGGACTAGGTTATGAGGCAGGAACAAATAAACCTCACATTTCCTACCAAACAATGGTTTATTTTTCTTTCATATCTCAGTTGAATGCAGGTTGAGCAGCTCTCCTTTCTCTTTAAGCTCTGTGATCCAGAGTACATGACCTCCAAGGTCAGGGGAACAGAAAGCTGAAGCAGGCTCACAATGTTTTAACTGCTTCAACTTACATGACACATAATATTTTAGCTCCTCTTTTGCAGGCTCAGAATAACTGCAAAGAAGCTAGGGGGTTTAGAGAATCCCATGGGTAGTTAGTGAGCACCAGCAATCCTTACAGCATTTCAAATGTCTTAAGATGAGGGAGCTAAATATAGCTCAGAATTCACGAAATATGTTATTACTAAAATACTTTAACTCAAAGAGAAGTTATAAACATTAGTTTCAATTATAAATTTAGCAAAATTTTGTTGTAGTTTTAAACTTAAAAACAAAAAAATTGCACATATTTTACATTGTTTTATTTTCTTCAACCAACATTTCACTCATAAATTGATAAACTCATGTTCAGCATATCATCCAAGCTGGACTTTTTTTCCTCAAAAACTGTGTGTGCTTTTGGTGAAATATCTGCCTTCTTGCAAGCAAAATTTTCCTTTTTGTAGACATTCAGAGCTATGTAAAGACTGTTTCTCAGGTCATGTGTCTTTGTGTTAGGCATGCTATCATTAATTGACTCCCTTTTAAAAGCTTGCCTTGTAAAGTGGACATCAAATGACCTAATTCTACTGGAATTTTAGTTGATTTGAGAAGCAAATGTTGGGATTTAGCTAGAAATTGTCATGAAGTTGCTCCCACAGAAACTGCCGAGTAGATCAAGTCCAAATGTGTTTACCAATAAGAAGCATTCTAAGTCACAAATTGCTTCCCTCTATTGGTAACCTTTCTATGCACCAATTTCTGAAGGCTTGAGTCACTGCCTGGGCAGGTCTTAGAGAATTCCATGTAGACACTGAGAACAGATAGTACATTTTTATAAGTCAGTGAATCAATGTCAGTTGTAGCTTACGGCATGTCAGGGATGTAGAAACAGTATAGAATTATATAGGGTGTGAACCAGGCATAGAACAATAGAGAGGCCATGTGCTTTTTTATTTGGTGATTAATAAGAAAAATGCATGCTTTATTTATCCTGGGGTCGTGCCAGTTCATGGGCCATACGTAGGTGAGTGAGCCTCCTTATAGTGAAAACCAAAATAGAGGGGAGGTGTGTAGGAATTACTTTCTTCCTCTCACCAAGTAAGGTAGCCTGCCTGCACCGAAGTCAGTCCATTATGCATTTCTGCTTTACCTCCTCCTTTCAAGGAGGTCATAAACATGGGGAAAAAATGACTTGCCTGGATTGGTAGTGTCATGTCCTCTAACACTATGCTCAAAAAATTATTTTTCCCAGCAAGTGAAAGGCAGAGGGAACACTTTGGCACAAACACTTTTGTAAAAAACACTAAAGACCTTGAGGAAGGTTCATGAGATAAACAAAGGAGGGCCCTTCATCCATGCCAATGTCTGTATTGTCCTTCATAAAGAACTGACATGCCCATTGTCTCCTAAATTCCTCTCAATATCCCTATAAAGGAAGGAGGTCAGTGTCCTTATCCCCTACCAGAGAAGGAAACAAAAAATGTTAAGGGACCAGCTTAGACAAATAGTAGATGCCAGAACTTGTAGCCAGTTGTTTGCACTTCAAAACTTTTATATCATTTTGGGTCACTATGCTCAGACTTCCATGCTCTGTCACAAAATTGAATGTCTTCAGAATTGGGGTAAGGATGGAAGGTGATGGAGGGTAGCTGGAAGATGGCTCAGATCTCCCTGGGAGTGGGGGATACTGGTGAGAGTCTATAATAACTCCAGGTCCCCACATTCACTCTCCCTCTTTGGATTCTTGTGTTGTGCAATACAGACCCAGTGTTGGCTATTCTGGCTTTCAGGAGAGCCAGACACCCAAAATCTTAAAACCTTTCTATTTTTAAGTATGTTGGCAACTAATTTGACTTGTTTTTTAAATCACACATGTGTGAACTGAATTTTATTTTTATATTTTGACCACTATCTTGGAGTATCTCTGGGCAGAGTCAGAACAAGGATGGATGGAAGGCAAGTAGGGGAGAGGAGACCCTAAAAGAAATGACAAAGCATGGAAATCTCTTCAGAAATGGAGAGATCTGTAATAAGGTTGAAGCAAAGAAAAGGATCAAAATGGAAGTAGTTCACATTTTTTTTCTCTGAAGAAGGGGAACCCCAGGAAAGACTTGTGGTACAGAGCCTCATAAGAAGAGCCTGCTCTTTGGCTCAGCTAATGGATACAAGTTGCTAATGATGAAGAAAGATAAAGAAAAAAATGTTGGGTAAAACTGTGTAGATAGACTTAAGAGTTTTGTGGATTTAAGATGCCAGAGAAGTCATATAATAACCATAAAAATTTCAAGCTCCATTAAACACTTGTTACATTTTTAAGCACTGATGAGGTACTTACCATCAATATCCCCATATTAGAATGGGGAAACAGAGTCATTAGTTGGTTAGCTAACTTGCCTGATATCACCCATGGAGGCTGTGGTACCTCATAGAGCCTAACTCCACTTATGCTTGTAGCTAATTTGGTATTATGAACACTCTGATCTGAGGGAATCTGTTCTCAGGACTGGATAGATCAGAAGGACTGACACAGATGTAGTGATGGCCTCCTTCTCCAGAAAATCCCAGTATTCTTAGTGGGATTCTTGTCTAGACATGGTTCTCTACTCTAATCTGTTGTAGACAGTCTTGACCAAAGACGCAATGATATGAATTTTATCAATGTCTAATCACCCATCAATTCACTATTGAATATTTTCAGAAGACTTGTTAAATAATCAGCAAGTAAGCCATGATTTATTCATGGCTCTTACCCTTAAGTAAATCAGGGAGACAAGATTTATTCTACAGAAACAAGACCAAACAGTACCATCTCCACTTTCATGTCCATCCAAGATGGATGAAGAGGTAATATGTAGGCCAGGAGACACCAGCCTGATCTTCTACAACCAGAGTTTAGGGAGCAACTACTCCTTTGGGTTTCTTAAAGAAATAGCAAATTCTGGGAAATAAGTTTCAGGTGAACAACTTTCTCACTGCTATCAGTTGGATGCACAGTAGCATGCCAGTGAGCAGAAAGAAACAAACATGAAAATTCTGTCTCCTTCATTGTTGACACCTTTGTCAAGCTTCAGACAAGGCCTCTGGTTCTCACAGTTTTCTGGCTGTGCAGATGCTGATGCAGTGTTTTACCTCCTTCAGCAACACCTGCAGGGCTCATTTCAGATGGAATAGATTAAGCTAGAGAGCAAGAGAGAGTTTTGAAGAAAATATAATATTCCAAAAAGGCATGTCTTCAAGTTTCATAATCACAGACTAAAAGGAACACATGTATAAGACCCATGTGATGTTTCACTAGCCAGGCAGTTAGTTCAAAACAGAACAGGTCTGAGCATGCTGTCATAAGTACATGCTCTTTATCAATTCCAGAGCTATAAATTAATAATTTACAATGATTTATCTAACTTAATTTACATAAATGCCCTCAGAAATCTATCTAAACATACTCTGATCCTATTATGTTAACAGTGCCTTGGTTGGTAAAAGGTATAATGAACGACCTTAAAGCAATAAATTAAAAGAACAAAGTTTCTCCTACATGTAAAGAAGAAAGCAGGACAGCTCTAGTCTTGTCCTGGAAAATGCTGAAGACTGATCATGTGACAATGAACAAATCAATTCCTTTCTCAGAGCTTCTGTTTTGTTGATGTGATTCAGTAAGAATAACAAATACTTCACTCTGTTGTTGAAACAGTTGGTCATAAGACAGAATATATGAGTTCTTGGGAGTTTCAAGTGCCATAAAAATATAGATATTGGAAAGATATTAGCTAGAACCTCAAAGATTGTACCTCATATTGATAATTTAAATAAGTAGTTTTCCTTGTTATTTACTGGAACACTCTAAGGTGCTGCTTTTTAGTGACTGGAAGCCTGGAACAGGAGCTGCAGATTCCAGGGCTCCTATCAAATGAGAGCCACTCTGCTTCCACATGAAGATATGCATGCACTCTCCCCTATAGATGGACAGAACAGTGACCTCCTCTGATGGGAAGCACAAAGCTGATCTGAGGCAACATCAAGCCTAAGGAACTTTCCTCATCAAAGCCAAAAGCATACAGTGATTAACCTGCTCATTTATAGCCATAAGAATAGAAAAGTATTAATTTCTAGAAAATGGAGTGCTCATTAAGCAGGCTACTCTGATGAAAATTTTTACACTATTTACTGTGTATGAGTCTGATGTGTGTGTGGTCTGTAGTCTGTGGTGTGTGTGTGTGTGTCTGGTATGTGTGCATGGCATGTGGCATGTGTGTGGCATGTATTATGTGTGTGTGGTGTGTATGCATGGCATGCGTATGTGTGGTGTGTTTGTGTAGTATGGGTATGTGTGGTATGTAGTATGTGTAGTATATGTGATATGTGCGTGGTGTATGGTGTGTGGGTGTGATATGTGTGTGGTATATGGTGTGAGGGTGTGTGGGGTGTAGAATGTGTGTGTGGGGTGAGTGTATGTTGTATGTGTGTGTGATTTATCAAGTTTTCAGCATATCAATGAGCAGACAACCTTCTTTAGTCGGGGTTCAATAAATGGTGAAAGCTGAAAGAGCAGTCAGTAAAAATAACAGAAGATGAAGCCAATACAAGCAAACAAATGTTGACTCACTGATGAAAATTGTCTCTAAACATAACAATCTTTAAAAAAATATATAACTCAAGCTGATGGTGAAATCATCAGAAATACCAAAGTAGACCTTTTTGATAGGGTATAATTTCCCGAATTCTTTTTATTTTAGTGCTTTTAGTTATTTAGCACTATGCAATTCTGAAAAGTGCTTTTATTTATTTAGCACTATGCAGGGAATTTTTTAAATGGTTATAATAGGATGGTTAAGATGGAGCTTCTTTATCTTTATTGGCTAATGTTCTTAGACAATAATGTTGAGCCATCCTTGATCTCCCTGAAAGATCAAAATAACATAACTCTCCCCAGATAATTGATCAACTAAGACTGTCATCAAAGTTAGCTTACTACTGACTTTGATGTATTATCAGTGGCCCCGTCTATAATAATTAAACTAGAGTTAAATGTTATGAGCTACATCATCCCTCCACTAAGATGGCAGTGATTTCAGTTTTCCTCTTTTCCATCTTTCAGAAAATAAATCACCCACAATCCTCTGGCTCAAGCCCTGTGTTGAAGCCCCTCAGCTGTAGACAGGTGGACAGTGACATGGACCTCAGGATTATGACTACTCCTTAGAACAGAGCTGAGCTTCAAAAATGCCTATTTCAACCTGGATCAGCTTGGAAATTCTTGACATTTAAAATCACATCTCAGGCCTCTCTAAGTGGTGTTTCACATCTAGATTCCTATAGAGGAGGGCTTGAGTCTGGATTGTCACTGATTCCCTCCATTTGCATGTCTCTGAAGTGGAGTAGCATGTCTCTTCTAGAGTTTTGCTTATAAATCTTCCATGTGATAAGCTGGGCATTAGCAGATGTTTGCAGGACTTATCTTTGCAGTGTATATGGCTATCTGCTATCGTTTCCAAAGGATACCACTTATCAGTAGACTACTTCGGCTCAGGTCCTCTTGTTTCCAGCCTGTCCTCACTGTTGTCCTTGCCATATCTGCTGCCAAAGCCTTTATGACCAGGTAAAACTAGTCAGCATGCCCACTCCACTCCACCCTCTTTCCTGTATTTATCCCTCAGATTCTTGAAGCTACACAGATGTGCTTCAGGGTAACCTGCTAATGCTGCATCAGTTTTAGCACTGGATCACTACATCCTGGGAAACCCTCACCTTGATGCTGCTTCCCTGTGTTGCTGGTGAACATGCCTCATTAAGCCAAATCACTCCTAACAGCAATACACAGTAGCCTGACTTCCAGAAGGCACCAACCTTGGAAGCAGAGAACCAGAACTGGAACCAGAAAAAAACAAAAACAAAACAAAAAACAGAAACCGAAGAAAATAGTTGCTGTTCCCTTTTCTCTCTAATGAACTAAGAGGTCTCAAACTCTTCTGAACTGGAAGTCTAATTCATGAGGACTTTGCATATTCTAACCCAGTGCCTTTGAAGAGCTTAGGAAGTCCATCTTACAGTGGTATTTCCATCTCTTCTTCTAATAAAAGCAAACAAATCCCAAACCACACCATATTTGCTTAATGTTTCACTAGTACATTCAGAGCCATTGATCTAATTTTCTGGGTGCCAATATGAAGATGGGGAAGACCCAAAGCCTGCTTTCAGAGAATCTGCAGGCTGGCAAAGTTTTAGTGAGCAGCACAGAAGGGCAGGCCATGGGACCTCATCAATGTGACAGACAGTAAGTATGACAAGAGTTCAGAAGGGGTCAGGCTCTCTTTCCCAGTCATGAAAAAGTGATATTAGAACAGAGTCTTGATAGATAATAATGCTAATGAGCTCAGAGAGACAAAGAACAACATTTCAGATAGAAGAAATATGTGCAAATAGCAAGATGTGCACATTCAAGCAGTCTTCAGCCCAGTACCCAGTAAGCACTCAGTAACTTCTGTATTGTTGAATGGGGATATAAATATCTGCAAATCAGCGACTGCTGTGTCAATGCTTTCAGTTTCCGTTACTTGAGCCAGAGAAAGGGGAATGCCTGAAAAAGAGTGAAATGGGGTTTTATTCAGGGAGCCATCTTTATTTATTTATTTTTCATGCTTATTTATTTTTGAGAGAGAGAGAGTGTGTAAGTGGGAGAGGGGCAGAGAGAGAGGGAGACACAGAATCTGAAGTAGGCTCCACACTCTGAGCTGTCAGCACAGAGCCTGCCGCGGGGCTCGAACTCAGAGACCGCGAGATCATGACCTGAGCCGAAGTCGGACGCTCAACCGACTGAACCACCTAGGGCCTCAAGGAAAGCCATCTTTAAACCTTACCCTCGGGGCGCCTGGGTTTCTCAGTCGGTTGAACGTCCGCCTTGGGCTCAGGTCATGATCTCACGGTTAGTGGGTTCAGCCCTGCGTCAGGCTCTGTGCTGACAGCTCAGAGCCTGGAGCCTGCTTCTGATTCTGTGTGTCCCTCTCTCTCTGCCCCTCCCCTGCTCATGATCTGTCTCTCTCTGTGTCTCAAAAATAAATAAATGTTAACAAAAATAAAAAAAAAAAAATAAACCTTACCAACATAAGGCCAGAGATTCAGTAGCAACGCAGAGCTTTTTTATTTGAAACCAGACTTTGTACTTTCAGGGAACCTATCCCTTGTGCATTTCTGAGTAGACTTCTGTGTTTCCCCTGAGAAATGTACTGCTGTCCTCTTGGCAGAAAAAAGTTCAGGAGTTACCCTAGGTCATGTGGCAATAGGAGTTGCAACACTGAACCATTTGTTCCAAGCACTAAGAGCCCTGCAGATATGGCCTCCCATCCAATTACTAGCATGACTAGGGAAGGCAATTACCATTTACTTGGCCCTCATTAAATTAAATCCACAACTGCCACATGGCACAGCATCATCCATGTGTAATCTAAACTCATCAGTGGCCAAAAAGGGTGTGGCCTAGGAGAAGAGTGGGAGTGGAAAGGAGCCAGGAAATAGGTTACTATGGTAATTTTCCTCACCAGGTTCATTACTTAAAATGGTTCTAGGAGCCAACACATACCTCTCAGCCACTACAAAGCCTAATGTGGCTAGCACTGGTGGTTTGGGTATTCCCCAGCTGAAGAAGTTGTAGCAATATCAGGCTAGAAAACATAGAGTGGGAAAAATTAGACAATATTAGAACTAGAAGAGATGGTAAAGATGATATAAGGTAAAAATTCCCAACATGTATGCTCTGGATCTTGGGAACATCAGGGCAAAACTGAATTATTAAAAGAGGCCCCCAGATCCCTAGGAAGAGCAAGAAAAGACATCTATTGGGAACCACCTATGTGATCTAATCTCACATTTTAGCTGAAGAGGCTGGAGACAGAGAAGTAATTTGTCTGTGTCTGTAAAGCTGATTCATAGGGGAATTTGTACTGGAATCCATGTTTCCTGGTTTCTACTCTTTCTCTTTACCCCACTTGCTTATGTCCTCCCACACATGTGTGGACAGATTAATTTTTCCCACTGAGATTGAAAATTGAAAATTAAGCCCATGATCTATAAGCACAGGGAACTCAGACCTAAAGATGAGATCCCGTGGTATCCAACATGAGGCAGTGGCTTTAATGTCACAGAATTATCTGGCTTTTAATGTCACAGAATTACTCTACCTGGAGAATGGACTTTGTCTCCCTGAAGTAGGTTCTTTGGGGCAAATATAAGAGAACTCCAACCTGTCCTATGCCTTGCAGACTGCTTACTGCTTGCATAGTGCTCATTACTAAAGGATGTTCCAGAAAAATGTGGCTGAGGGCAGAACCTCCCCTACCCCTCACACTGATATAGAAAGAGAGGAGAAAGTTCATTGTAGAGATAATCCAAAAAAAATGACTTCATCTTGAATAGAGATACCAAATTAAAGGTATTTGAGGACAAAATATCTACATTTGGGTTACAACTTCCCAAACAGCCAAATCGACCATGAGAGTGATATGCCCTGTGCTTTCCTAAGACATCTGTCCTGGGAAGGTAAGGCCTAGAAAAATCATTCCAGGATACTGCTCCAACAAGGATCTCACCCTCTGCTCCAACAAGTACTTTTACATGTGCTGAAATGTCCATTCATGCCAAATATCAATTTGGTCCTGAAGGGCAACATTAGTTGCCCAAAAAAGATCATATAGCCTTAGAGCATGTGTGAGCAGGACTTGGGTGGCCCAGCATTTCCTTCAGTCACCTGAAACCTTGTATGACAGTAAATCAATGTCTAGTTGTAAAGCATCTTGAACATCCTCACCCCACCTCTTGCCATTAGTGTCTAGCTAGCTTGGCAGTGCTCACTTCAGGTGATACCTGGCAATTACTTAAGGAGCCTTTGAAAAGTGGCTTGATCTGGACCTCCATAGACTACACAGAGATTCTGGTTTCACCTGGGATAGGACCTGGGTATTAGTATCTTAAAACTTCGGTTTTAATGTGTAACCAGGTGTGAGAACCACTGAGCTAGATGGAGGCATGCTGGGAGGGTACAAGTCACCTAAAGATACTGTTGGTGACAGTGGTTGGCATCTCTCCTAGCTGCATCGGAACAATCTCCTGGTATTTCCTTCATAGGAAAATGTCTGAGTTTATTTAATAATACTGATAATAATAATGAAAATATATTATCACTATCTCAATAGCAGCTACCATTTCTTGAATGCTTACGTGTGCCATATAATAAGCTAATTATATTATCCACATTTTTTTCAGTCAATCCTTGCAGCTACCCAGTGAAACAAGTACTATTGTCTCCATGCCATAAAACAAGCACAATGAGGCTTTCAGTTAGTGCCAGTGGAGCAGGTATTGGCTCAAGCTTCTCCCAAATGCTTCATATAATAACCCCTGCACCCAAGAGGCAAGGCCTCCTCAACCCCATCTTCTGCATCTCTTATTTGAAAGCTTCTTTCCTCAGAGGGGTTATAAGAGAGAAACCCAGATAAAAGAAATAAATACCAGCCAACCAAGTTTTCTTGGGGTTGAAACAACATCAACAGAGTAACAGTGGGAAAGGCTAATGAGACAGAGTGTGAATAGTGGAATCTGTATAAAAAAAGGTTCTATCTTTTTCAAGTAAATATAGTAACTCCTGTGAGGTGCTCAGGTATTTTCATGGAGAAGTTCTATCCATCCTGACTGAAGGCTCCTACACCAGCCCTTCTGAGAGCAAGTTCACTTTTGGAACACCCTCTGACCACAGAGGAAAGCTTTCACCTTGTCCCTGCCCTTGCTCACACTAAGTCTGCCTCTCATCCCTGTCTAGCTCCCCTGACCACCCTCCCACCATGGATACAGCCCTCCCTCTCACTGAGGTCTCTGCCAGCCCCTGGAATTCCTGTTCCAGCTGATGATCTGCTATGATGGCACCTTGCCCTGGCACCTGATGTCTATCTTTCTCGAGACCTGTGAGATCCCAAGTTTAACATTCTTTGAAAGATGGGGGGCTCAGGCCCTGCAGCAGCTCAGTCCTTCCTCCCTGTGCAGGGAGTGCTCTCATCCATTCCTCTTTCTCCCTCCCATACTTCTCTGCTCCTTTATCCACTTCCATATCCACTTTCAGGCTTCTCTGGGTCTTGTTTGAGGCCACCACCTCCACCACCAAAGGAAAAACATCTTCCTAACCTCCTGATCCTTCCTTCTGCTAGAAACGTGCCTGGCTGTGACCATCTTCAGTCTTTCACCAGACAACCTTCCAACTTAACTGTGGCACTGAAATTTTGATGTTCGTAAAACCACCCCTGAGCTCCTCTAGAATGAAATTCTGTATAAAGTGTGCTCTTGGTTTCAGGAATATATTCCCATGATTCATTGCTTACATACAATGCCCAGTGCTTATCTAACAAATGCCCATCACCTATCTTCCCATTTCCCCTCAGCCCCCTCCCATCAACCCTCAGTTTGTTCTCTGTATTTAAGAGTCTCTTATGGTTTGCATCCTTCTCTGTTTGAAACTATTTTTTCCCTTCCCTTCCCCCATGGTCTTCTGTTAAGTTTCTCAAATTCCACATATGAGTGAAAACATACTGTATGTTAGCTAACTTGACAATAAATTATTTAAAATACATACATACATACATAAAGTTTATCTATCCCCTCACCCCAAAATATTTTCCTCTTTCTGCCCCTTTTCTACCTTTAGTATATGTGCTGCTGAAGTGAGAACCCTTTTCTACCTTTAAAAACCTTTCCTCTTCTATAGCTCAATGGAGCTCCTTTCTTTTAGTAAATGGGATGCTGCCTGATTCATGAATCATTGAATAAAGCCAATTTTATCTTTAAATTTTAAAAAATGAAATTCTTATCTCATCACACTGTAGTGTCTGACTCAACACATCTGGGGTGGGCCCAAGAATCTTAATGAATATTCCAGATGATTCTGATGTGGTGGATTCAAGGATCACACTTTGAGAAATAATTTCCCAAAGCCACCATCCCAAGTCTACAATCTTTTTATAAAAAGAAACCCATCCTTACGGTCTCTGCTTCTCCCTCTTACCTCTTCCCTATAATCTGGCCTCCCTGTCCTGCTTCCACTCTTTACTGAAACTGATCCCTGGTTGATGAAGCAATGATCTCATGCTTAGCAAATCAGTGGCCTGTTGTTTGCATCTCATTTTCCTTGCCCTGTTTCCAGTGTGTGGAGGGGCCACTTACCCACTTACCCACTTCTTGGAACTTGCAATCCTTATCTTTGTGTGTGTGTGTGTGTGTGTGTGTGTGTGTATGTGTCTGTGTATTAAAATATACACATTGTAAAATTTACCCTTTTGACACTTTTAAATGTTCACTTCAGTGACATTAAGTATATCCATAATGTTCAGTTCTCTTACCTTTAATAGCAATACACTATTCTTTTCTCTCAAATTCTTATCCAGAAAAATTCTTTGCTATAGCCTGTTCCTTCTCCTGGTCTCTAAATTCCTGCCCTCACTGCTGATCCCCAAAACTTTCTACACTGGCATTCTCAATTCTTTCTCCTCTATATCTGTTATTTCTAACTGGTAAACATGCAAATGTTTCTCTCTAGATTTGGCCTCCCTCCTGAACCCTAAATGCACATTTTGCACTGCTTCCTGAACTTCTTAGTTTGGTACCCAACAGGCATCTCAGATTTGACATTGCCAATTTAATCACTGTCTTCTAACACACTTCCTAGTTTATGCAATGGCATCACCATGTTTCAATCACTCATTTCAACACAAGCCTGGGAATAAATTGTAAACCTTTCCAGTTAGCCTATTGACCAAACAAATAATTGAAAAATCTTATTGATTATACCTTTGTAAATATTTATGTCCATATACCTATTAGGGATTTTCTATAGATTGAGAATATTTGGAATACTGTGGTGAATAGGGCTCAGGAGCTTACAAGCTCATGGGGCAGGCCTTGACAGTAGAGTGTCATGGGAATCAAGGACAAGCATGCCCCTGAATCACACCTATAATACCAGGTGCCATGAACATACAGAAGTGAAACAAGCATCCCTGGCTGCATATTAGTACCAGAGGAACTTTTGGAAAATACTGGTGGTTTCGTCTTAGGTTCATTACATCTCCTGTCCATTTCATCCACCTAAAATTGGGTTAATACATACCAACCATTTTTAACAGTAGTAGAAAGATATTTAAAAAGAAAATACCATACCAATGAAATCACATGATTTTTGAGACTTTTTTTCTAACAATCCAGGAAAAGGGAGAAGTGTATATGGTTAGGAAAAACAAGATTGATCGAAAGTTCATCACTGTGCAAGGGGGTTCATTATGATATTTTCTAGTTTGGACATGTTTGAGATTGTCAGTTATGAATATTTTTAAAGATTGTGTGTGTGTGTGTGTGTGTGTGTGTGTGTGTAATGAGTAGAAGTTACAGAAAGCAAGTG
Source organism: Cryptoprocta ferox (assembly GCA_028646485.1). Taxonomy (NCBI): domain Eukaryota; kingdom Metazoa; phylum Chordata; class Mammalia; order Carnivora; family Eupleridae; genus Cryptoprocta; species Cryptoprocta ferox. The sequence goes on from CM053577.1 coordinate 116,374,621, forward strand.
ATTAAAAATATTTTGATTAAAGAAAATATATGAATAGGCACTGTTCACGCAGACAGCATTAGTATCTTTTTAATTCCTGCTCCCAGAAAACAGCTTTGTTTAGGCTTCTACTGTCTCTCTCCTGGGTTGTTACATTATCCTCCTATTATAAACTGAATGCTGTGTCCAGTCCCTAAATTCATGTGTTGAAACTGTATCTTACAGTATGGTGACACTAAGAGGTGAGGCCTTTGGGAGGTGATGGGGGATTAATGACATCATGAGAGTGGGGATATTCTGAAGGGTATTACTGCTGTTTTAAGAGTCAAGCAAGACTTTTGCTTGCTTTCCATTTTTGCTCTCTGCCATGTTTAGGCTACAACAAAAAAGTGGTAGTCTGTAACCTGGACAAGGGCTCTCAACAGAACTTGATTATGTTGGCATGCTTATCTTGGACTTCTAGTCTACTGAACTATGAGAAATAAATTTATTATATATAAGACATCCAATCTATGGCTCTTTGTTATAACAGCTAAAACTAACAACTTCTAACTGTCTTTCCATCTCCAGTTAATTCATTTGTTCTCCTTCATTCAATAAATATTTATTGAGAGGTTTTATGTGCTACTCACTATTTCTGATATTGGGATACAGCCATTAAAAAAAAAAGATAAATCTTCTGTCTCAGGGATATTTACATTCCGTAGGAGGGCTTAAATAAGAAAACTTGTTTTTAACTGAAGTATAATTGATGTATAATATCTTATTAGTTTTAGATGTATATCATATAGGTACATGTCTTGTCATGTTGGGTCCTAGTATTCTGATATGATGGTATCAGTGATGGAAGCTATGTGTTTGCATGAGTGGTTTTATATCCCTTCTAGGCCTGCAAGTGTCTTTGGAGATGGGCTGGTTATTCCCCCTGTATCTCCTGGAAGGAGATGGTGAGCACTGGTTCCCTTTCAGATGAGCTAAGTGCTATACCAAACCTCAGGCATGGAGCCCTTGCAGAGCACAGCCTCTGGGAAATAGAAAAGTTGCTAGCATCAGCTGAGGCAATGAGGCAGCCCAGTGACTCAACAAGGCATTCTTAGCTCTGAGGCTGCTTTCAGAATCATATTACATGGATAAGAAGAGGACTGGAGACTCACAGCCCCACTTCTATGGCTCTGATGATAGGTTAGGGAGACGAAGTGTCCTAGCTTGCCCAGACTTGAGGATTTCCCAGGATGTGGGGCTTTTAGTGATAATATGAGGATGGTTACAGGCAAACCGGGACAGATGGGCACCCTAGTGTAGGGCTGTGCCATTAGGGCTGAAGCATTTCTTTCTAAAGGAGCATTCTAGTAGAGAATTCTCATATGATGTATGGCAATGTTTAAACTGACATGATACAAATAGGCAAATTATATTTAATCAATTGATGCCCTCCCACAATGTGGTCTTTGTAAACCAATGGCAGACAGCAGTCTGGGTTGATTAGAGCATAGGAAGAGTCCCCACCGTGCCTTCTTCCCAGATTTATCACCCACTGTTTAATGTCTGAGGAGCAACTTCTCTTTGGGGTATATATGTAACTTAGGAATCCACTAAGTTGTTTAGGCTTTGAGTTGACTAAAGAAACTTGTTAAATTGATATCTCACTGTTCCAGTAACCAGGTTTTTAGACTAAATGAGAGCACTAGTGTAAGTACTTTTTGGGGTACCCAGATGTCTTCTGATAAGTACCTCACTGGTAGCAGAGATGGTCTTTACTGTCCTGGGAATCACGGTCTCACAGCAGACCACACAAATGGTAGGTGTTGGCTCATGACTGGCTAATTGATTTCTCTCTCCCCACAATGTGAGCTTTGGCCAAGGAATATCTAGTTAGCTGTGGAGACCATATTTATTCAATTCTGACTGTTCTGTCAAGGGGCTAGTTATAAAGATTTATTAAGGGCCTTCAATGCATTTGATCCTCTTTGAAGTATGGGGATTCCAGAATGAGATCCTTTCTTTGAGGATGCCCATATGTTACCACCACACCAGCAAGTAAGAGGGGAAGGATGATCTGCAAAAAAATGCTGGAAACTGTAGAAGTCTCCATGTCAAACCAGATATGAGAGACCTGGGTACAGGAAGGAGGAAAGAAAAGAATGAGCTTGACCACATCCAGGCCCCATTCCTGGCCCTATACCAACTGCCCTTAGTCCCAGGAGGTCTCTCGTGTATTTCCAGCCCATGCTTCCTTTTCTATTCCCAGGTAGGATTTTACCCTTTCAACCAGATAAACTCTGACCAAGACAAGCAATGAATTTATATTGCCAATACTCTACAGATGAGGATAGCTGTTGAATTGGTTTAAATCTATTCTTTTGTTCCCAGAACATGTTCAGAATGATTCATCTTCAATAGTTTTCCCAAGCTTGCTATGTAATGGTGGTGATTTTTCTGATGTTCTCCAATTAATGCAGAAGCAAGGAAAGCAAATCAAGAAAAACACATGCAAAAGTCAGCACTTGTACTTTCTTTGTCTCCTGGTCTCCTAGAATCTTAAACATTTGATACTGCAAAGATGATATGGATACCATGTGAGCTTCCAAATACTTATTTACCAAAACTAACAACCATAAGAGTTCAACCTTAAAATCATTTAGTAACTATTTTTCCCATTGGTCTCTAAGTCAGATTATTTTAGTCTATTAGCTAATTTGTTTAAGATTCAAATATAGTCATGTGAGCTGGAATGATTCTTCATGGGCATAATGATCTTACACTTTCTTCTGGTCTTTTATAATTGAAGACCTGAAGATTTGGTTTATAGATGGCACGCCTCTTGTTCTAGAAGTTCATAAAATTTAGGCTTAGCAACAAATAGGAAGGGATTTCAATGAATAATTCATTCATATGGGTTAACCAGAAAGACTAGGCACTTCCACTGGACACAGGATCCCACCTCATGTCTCCACCTCTGCTCTGAGAACCTCTGGGGAAAGATCAGGAATAGATACAATGTGGGAAGGTGGGAGGTGGGCAGACACCAGACCAAAGGCAGCTCCCTTGACCCCCTAACCTGTGAAGACTCCCTTCCCTTCCCTTCTGGCCCCTGGAAACCCCCAGGAAGCTCAGGAACCTGGTTACCAAGTAAAACCTACATCAAAGAGTGAAAACTGCATTGACCCGTGATCTTGTAGGTCAGCAAACTACAGCCCACAGACCAAATCCACTTCCCCGACCCCGTGTTCAATGTTTTATAAAATTCTCTTGAAAACAGCCAAAATGTTTATGTATTGTGGTTGCTTTGCTGCAACAGCAAAGTTGAACAGATGTGACAGACACAAAGCCTAAAATATTTACTATCAGGTCCTTTATAGAAGATATTTGCCAGCTCCTGTTCTCGACCTAAAATGAGTAAAAAGCATCAGAACTCTTGCAAGTGTTCTAGTACTTTCTTCTTTATGACTAAGCCTATTTCAGACCGTAAGTTTATGGGAGTGGCAAGATAGGTCATTCTATTTGAAGTTTAAGTGAAATGTTATCAGAAGCCATTCCCTTGATCAACATGGACAGCTTTCTTAGATAAGCTCTGAATTTGTTCTCAGGCTCCCCTAGAGATTTCATAATTTTCTGGGCTGGGTGCAGCCATCGCTCAACTCTGCCACAGCTGTCAATGTCAGGGTGTCCAGTAAAAGATGTCATCTACAGGCTTCCATGGGGCCAGAGGGGTAACTTTGCCCCTTCCTACTTATGGCCTTTGCTTCTCTGAATAGTGAAGCTAAATCTCTCTGTTCTGCATTGTGTTAAATTCTGTGTGGAATATAAAACAAAAATGTTACAAAGGGTTGCCATCCCCCAAGACGCTTACGATCTTGCTAATATTCCTAATAACTGTGCAGACAGCAAGTAATTATAATTTCCCTCCAAAAGGGCAGAAATGAAATAGATAATTAGGTTATAAGCATATCTAAAACAGGAATGAAAATGGAGTCATAGAAAACAGTGAGAAGAAAGCTTTTTCTTTCAGCATATGTACTAGCAGGAAGATATTTCCCCAATTGATCAGGACATATTTTACTCAGAATTAAAAATGTTCCAACATCAGTGCAGCAGAGGTAAATACTTAGTTAAACATGCTCTGGGATGAAATGGGGAAAATTGCCGGCAGCTGACAGATTACAGCTGTTTGATAGACACAAGAATTATTCCAAGTTCTATAACTTCTATATAATTGAGGAGCCTTTTTCAATTTGGAATTTGCTATCCCCACCTGAGCTATAAGCATACGCTCCTACTGCACTAAGTTACTCAAAGAGAGAGAACATAAAAAGCTACAGTTTCATGAAAATAGAAATACATTTCTGGGGCAACCCAGGCAGCAGTCTTTTGAAAAATGTTTTGAAGGCAGAGAATGACTCTTTAGATTTGGAAAAAACACAGCTAATTCAGTAGATAAACAGGGAGAAAGTCTCATTACTTAAAGTCTGAACAAACATTAGAGACAGAAGAACTTAGGATTCACAGCAATAAGTATGAATGCCCTGCTAGGAGATACAGCCACACTGGTGCAGAGCAGAATGGAAAATGAAATATAACTACAGCACACACCACAGAGCATATAGACATCAGGGACAGGCAAGGGACCCTTTGAGGCTATGAGTTATTATCACTCCTTGAGAGGGAAACTAGAAGAAAATATAAGGACCCAACAGTGTGATTTATTGCCCAGGATGTATCTAATTATAATTAAACCAGCTATAATGTTCTTGTTTGGTAATAAGGATGTAGTTATTTTCTTGTTTCTTAAACCTCAGATAGAAGAAAACCTTTATTGCATGGACATTAGCACTCAGGATCAGGTGGCTGGCGCTGGTGAGTTGTGAAATAATCCTGTAGAAAACTTGCTCAGGCTCAGGCCCATCTGGGGCGCCACTGATAACACAATTACTGTGTGCAAGGCACTGTTCTGCCCTGAGGCTTTTCACTTTTCCCTCTGACAATATTCATTTTTAAAATTTTTTAAATGCCTGATGGTCAAGGAAGGATATGAAGTTTTTATGGATCCTGTTTCTCCTCTCCATTTTGTTACCTTGAAAGCAACTCCCCCCAAATAAAGCCAGGAGAGCAGAACTAAGTAAAAACTGAAGCCAGTGAGTCCTGGTGGGGCTAGTAGCATTGGAGGCAAAGATTTGTTAAAGAGGTTAGGTCTACTGATTATTAACCAAAACAATTTAATTAGGTTCAATGATACTGCATGTGGCAAGGAAATATGTGCTGATAGTTTTAGAACAAGATTATGCAAAGAGTTTAACAAAACATGGATATTTTGCACAGTCCCTAGGAAGATATCAAGAAAAATTAGTCTTATAAACATTTGCCAAAGCAATTATTGCATTCCAAATTTTCTAGAAAAGATATTATGATTTATATTGATTACAGTTTCTGATGTAGACTAATATCCTTTCAGGTCTGTTTCTACTAGTTATGAACTCTTAGAAATGTACCTAACTGTAGTTAATTGTTCCTCCTCAAAGTTTACTTAATACTGGCTTAAGAATTTTCACCTGTGATACCTGAAGCTTCTGTTTTTCAGATACATCAGTCTGTTCTATCCTATCATTCTATTCCTTGCTTATAAACGCCAAGCACTCTGAAAGCAATAAGGCTGGCTACTGTCAGAAAGTCATGCCTGCTAATTAAACCACAGGAAATCCTCAGCTCAGCACACCAGACAAGCCCAGAGTGAAGGAGCCCAACCCACTCCTTGGAAAAGGTCCAGCAAGTTATCGAAGTTCAGCTCCCCATGTTATTTCCATGACACATATATTATATACCAGAAATGTTTATCCAGCAGGGAATGCAAACCCAATCAAGGGTGCCTTATCTTATATCAAAGCCATGCTAAATTAAAAAATAGAAAATATTTCCCCTATGTCCTGATTTAGATAATGCTGATGAAATATAATCAAGAAAAAAAGATAAGCAGTACATGTCACGCAACTCCAAAAGAGGAGACACAAACACAAAAAATGTATGCATAGGAACAAAATTAACAGAATAAAGGAAAGGTAAGAAGGGGACCAAGGTTTTTATGAGCATAAATTCCTTTAGTAAAAAATTTTTTTTTCCAAAAACAAAAACCTGCACCTCTGTCCCTAACAACTTTCTGACATCACTGCCCAGTAAAGCCACATAACTCTTAGACTGGATGGAGCAAAAACAGGACCTAATTACTAAAGCGGCTCTACTATAATCCAAAGGGCTTTAGGATTCCTCAGGATGTGGAATCCATTATCTTTCCTATTAGTGCTTTTTCCCTCTTTGCTAATGGATCAGAATTATTTCTAAACCCACTGTCTAGAGTAAGAGGGTGGGCTACAAAGGCTGGGAAGCACAAATTTCCCACACCATCTAACCACCTTGCCACTGCATTCACTGTCCTTGCCCTGATCTCTGCTTGACCATACCTGTAGGAGGTTTACCTGGGGCAGGGGGAGTAGGAAGGAATAGGTAGGGCTTTGGGGGTCAACTGGAGACAGGCAACTTGCAAGGTGCACGATCTGACCCTGAGTCAGACTGAAGTCTGCTGACTAGCACCGGCTGTTCCTTACCTGTCTGCTCCACCCACCCTTCTCACCAACTTCCAGGAAGCACCTAAAAGCAAACATAAACTGATATAAGCAACTCCAAGCCCTTGTTTTAAATAAGATGTTTTAAAATACTTTGAATGCCTCTCCAGAGAAAGCTTGTTTGAGAGCTCCAATATTCTTCAACTGGAGGGGCACAGGTAAGAAAGGTGGGTTCCTGTTTATGTGCCTGTTAAAACTGCATCTGTAGCAGTTTAAGCAGCCAGCACAGATGCCCACGCCAAACCCTCAGGACCAGTCAGCCTGAAGCATCTCAGCTGAGATTTGCAGAACTAGGTTCTTGAGCTGTGAAAGGTCATTACCTCAAGTTTCTGTTTCAAACTTTTCAGACTGTGCAACTCTAACAGATATTCAGATAAAGGAGACTAGGGGAGAGGGAACCAAGCAACAAGGGGAAAGGGAACTAATATTTACCTCCACTATCATGAAGAGATTATTCTGCCCTGTACACTTGGATATGGTGATTGCTCAAGTGTTTAACTCTTTTTCTAAAATTGCAAATACCAGTGTGAACCGGTTTTGAGAAAGAGTTTGCATTAAAACTGCTCTGCCATTTGCAAAATCTGATCAAGAGATCCCAGCTCCTCAGCTGGTGAAAAGAACCCTGAGTTCATGAAATTATTAAAGTAAATCTAAATGAAGCTTAATAGCACTTAGCACTTCAAAGCACACTGAGCACATTAATTAATCACCACCTTACCCCTTTCAGGTATATAAATAACTATTATCCTCACTTTACGGTTGGGATAAATGAGGCAGAGAGTGGCAGTGCAGTTGCCCTGGGCCCCAGATTAAGTCAGCATCTATAGTAAAAGCAAAATCAGGCATTTCTGAGTACCTTGTCTTTTGGCATATCCACTCTTCTCAAATTTTCCTTCCTTCCAGATCTCTGTTAAAACATTTCACATTTGGAGTTGGAGAGATTTCAAATCTTTTCCTAAATGTGACTGTTTCTGACATAGATACTTTAAAACCAAGGGGGTCCAAACTGATTAAAGTTGTAACAAATTGGAACACTGGAAAGTTCATGTCATCAACCAAGGGAAGAGGTTAATCTGATTGAATAATGAGTTTCATCTGGATTTGCCCATGCCATCTGTTGCAAAATGTTTTCCAAGTTGTGTAGTGTGAATGCAGAATTTCACAGAATAGGAATATAAACTATTATAACAAAAGTAACATGTTCTTACCCTTCCTAAAAAAAAGGTCAATCTCTCCCCAATGTTCATATCATATAAAGGAAACACATGGAGACATGACAGAGCAGGATTTAGAAAGCTATACGTGCCTCTGAGCAGTAAATTCCCCAAACTCCCCAAATTAGTCTGCAAACGTTTTTAGGCATTGATACTTCTTAGGCTAACACCTCATTGTCTCTAAAACCTTCAAGACATATAACGTATGATAAAGGGATCTTTTTTTTTTTAATAAAGGGAATATTAGAGCAGACAGTGAAATCTGAGATTCCTGGCTTCAAGCCAAAAAGGCGACAGGTAAGAAATCTGGTCAGAGAATGAAGCAACGAGAATGCAGAGTCAGGTCTCCTAATTCTCAAGCCACTGCTTACATAGATAGAATGGAATCTATTTATTATGTGCATTAGTTTGTAATTTTACAGATGGCAGTTAGAGACAGACCAGGAATAGAACCCAGGAAATTGACTCTCTGTTCTACATTCTCTCTACTGTACCATACTGGCTCTGCAATTTCTTTCACTTTATTTTGTTTTATTTTATTTAGTGAATTTTGTTTCATTTTAGTTTTTGTTTTGATTCAGTGCAATTCCCAGTGCCAGCATAAGTAAACCATTTCTAAGTGGATAACATTTTCTCATGGGAATAATGATAAAATCAAGGGTTGTATTTTTAATCAAGAATGTAGCATCAAACAGACCATATATTTGAAAAACAACATTCATATGGGCAAAGATTAAACAACCACAAACCTTTAAAACAATTTTCATCTCTCTAAGTCTCAATTACCTCATCTCTAAAATAAGTATAATAGTGGAGTCTATCTTATAATACTGAAGGATTAATAGAGATAATGTTAGTAAAACAGTCGACAAAGTGCTTCCTTCGCTTTTAGTAAGTGCTCTTAAAGTACTGGGCTAACTTTCATTAATTGTGAGTTAGTTACAGCATCCTTCATATTTTGTTGCTCATAATCGTTGCAACAGGATTAAAAGGTGGGTGCCATTATTATTCTTATTTTAAAAATGAAAAAAATAAAGGCCCAGAGATGCAAAGTAACTTGTGCAAGGTACATAGCCAGTAAGTGACCCAGCTGGTATTTCAACCCAGAGGATTTGACTTCAGAGTCTATAATCTTAACTCCTGTTCCACAAATACAGTTGACACATAATAAATAATGTTAATTGATCACTTCATTTAAATAGAAGAATTAGTATCTGGATACAAATAATGTGAATATTATTTTATAAAAGACTTCATTTTTTACTATAAAGTGAAATACATCAAAATGTAAACCTACTGAGCATGATGCTGGCCCCAAAACAAATACTCTGGAGCTATATGTACAGTAATTTAGAGGTGCTTTATACTTACATATGATACATATTATTATAAAGTATGGTCTAAGAAAGTTTGAGCTCAAGTTTACTTTTTTTACCTCAATAAATTTCTTACTCAACATAAGTTGTCTATAACTACTGTGTGAGGTTGGTGTTCCATACTTGCCACTGTTGTTAAGGACATCTGAGCTGTTGTTTTATTATGGGAAAGCATGGAATTTTGTGTTTGTTTTGCTTTGTTTTAACATTTATTTTATTTTTGAGAGATAGAGACTGAGCATGAGTGGGAGAGGGGAAGGAGAGACACACACAGAATTCGAAGCAGGCTCCAGGTTCTGAGTGGTCGGCACAGAGCCCAATACAGGGCTCAAACTCATGAACTGTGATATCATGACCTGAGCCGAAGCTGGACACTTAGCCAACTGAGCCATCCAGGCACCCCTGTTGCAATTTTTTTTTTATTGTGAGAGATTTAAAGTGTACTGAAAAGAATAGAGAATAAAGGAATGTGCTCACACATACCACCACCCAGCTTTGTCAGACCTTTATGTTTGATAAATTTCAACACTATTTCATTAAAACTCTTAAGAAAATAAGAATAGAGAGGAAATTTTTGAATCTAAAAAGCATAGCTATACACATTCCACAATTAACAGACTTCGTGTGTTATTTCCTTTAAAGCTGAGAACGTCTACACAAGCATGCCCACTCTGCATCCTGTGTCCACTGTTGCTCTGGGCCTGGAGGACTCAGCTACAGCCAGGAAAGAAATGGAGAAAAGATGCAAAGGAAACCATAAAACTGGAATCACTCCCTATGTGGTGGTGGCAATGAGTTTTGTTGTTATTTTCTAGTTTAATTGAAAGCTTGCTAGAGAACATGGTCTGTGTAATAATAATTCTTTGATTTTGTTGAGACTTATCTTTGGGGCAAGTGTGTGGTCAATTTTAGGCAATCTTCCATGCATACTTGACTAGAATGTGATCTTTTAACTTGGGGGCACAGATTTCCTTATATTACAGTTAAAAGGGTTGACCTTGTTAATTGCATGGCTAGACATAGTGTAGAAACTGTTCATTGCACTCCCAAACCTTTAATTCCTAATCTTTATGAGTGTCTGTGCCCAAAAGGCCAAAATTGTCACTGATTGTCCCTGCTTTGAGCCAGGCATAACCAAGAATTATCCTAAGCTCAATTAAGCTACATAATCATAGAATTAGTTTGATTGACCCTTTGGGTGCTTGAATTCCTTTTACAAAGATCCCACAAAGCAGCATGAACCCTCCAGGACTGGGGTGCTTGGCCTCTGGGAATACAACCTACTGGAATGGGAGATCTGAGGAGCTCTCACTCACTTGTCTTCCACACCACAAGTAAGTGGCTGCAAAAAGACCAGGGAAAAATCTTGACTTTTTAAAGATATTATTTACCAGTTCTTTCGACAAATATTAGTTGAGAACCTGCTGTTCTAGAGCCTTGGGGTAAATTGTGATTTAATTCTTCCCCCAAAGCAACTCTATGCTTTAGAGGAAGAGGGAGAGTGTAAATGCAAATACTAATTATTTAAGTTCCAGGCTGCACTAGTTAAAATGAATCTAAGATTTATGACGCTTTTATGCCGTATAACTGAATCCCACTACCTCCTACCATGCCTTTTCTTCTCTTTCCTTCCAATAGTAAATATTTTGGCATTATAAAAAGTGACTTTATGGATGGTTTCTCCCCAAATCTCTCATCAAATTGATGGCAGGTCAGCTTTTCAAACTTCTTTCAACAAAGTGCCTCCTCCCTCACCCCACCAATGCTTCTCTCTCACATGTGTGCATGTGGGCATGCACATACACACACACATACACACACCTGTCTCATCTTGTGATTTATGGCCTCCAAACAGATCAGGCATTTTATTTACATGTGCTATTTTCTCCGCTACTGTCTCTTTCTATCATCCATCCATCGTAAAATATATTTATTAAGTGCCATTGTTCTAAGCACATCTATGGGATACAAAAGGGAATAAAATCAGCAAAAATCCCTGTCCCCAAGGGCTTTACATTCCAATGACTCATCATCATTATTGCTACCATCTATTGAGGGCCTCCTGTATGCTAGAGTCTATTCTAGCTGCTTTGCCTATGCATTATCTCTAATTCACATAATTTCCTTGTGAGATGAATTATTAATCCCATTTATCAGATGAAGAAGTTGAATCTCATATAGAATACTGAGTCACCTGATTCCAAAGTCTTTGCTTTTTCATACCATGGTGATAATCTCCCAGCTGACCAAAACAAACAGCTTGCTTCTCTGTGAAATCTTTGCTGACCTCCTTTACCCTGAGCCTCCTACCCATCTTCATGACAACTGAGCTTCCTCTATAGTTACCTGCTGAAGCATCTGTCTCTCCTGGGTCACTCAAGCTACAGATCATAGACCGTTTATCATGGTATTGTCAGTGCTCAGCACAGTACCAGATCAAATTAAAATAAGAGATATTTAATTACTAAATAAATGCCTTCTGGCCAACCTAGTCCTCAAGCATCTTCAGGGAAGCCACCCATCAGAGGTGATGGTAACCGTCTCAAGGTTGTACAGATTGGAAACTTCTTTCCCTGTTTGCTCTTTGTTCTGCCATTATTCTTCACAATAAGCTCCTAAAATGCTGAGTCATGCAGCTGGGTGGAGTATCCTAACCAGCTTAAATGAGACAATGTACTGGTGTAAAATCATATATAATAAAAGATGAGACAATGTAATAAAAAACAAAGTTGGTATTATTACTATTGTTTAAGCAAGCTTTTGGCCCTTTAGCTAACAAAGCCCCACTGGGCAGTTGTTCATTTTGTCTTAAGTAATGCAGTTTTACTCCAAAACTATCTATATTCTTCCTTTGTAAAGTCATAACTGAAGTTTAGTTCTCAAAATCTAAATTAAATTGCTTAATAAAACACATTTCTAAAATATTTTCCAAACCTAATGACTGATGTTCTAAACTCCAATCTTCTTTTTCTTCAAAAAAATTTGCCCCTTTTCTATAGAATCACTAGATAAGAAACAATCATGGCAAACATCTTCTATGCTTCATGTGTTCCAGGCACTTATATAAATGCCTTCCAAGCACTATCCTTTTTTAATCCTAAACTATGGTTTGGGCACTATTATTATCATCCCCATTGTATATGTGAGGAAATAAATCAAGGTCACTAAGTGGCAGACCCTGGATTTGAACGCAGGAGAGCAAATTCTGGAGTACACACTTTATTTTTTAATTTCTCAATTAGATAGGTAATACACTCAGCTTGTTCAAAAATCAAAATAATCTAAAGAGGCATACTGTGAAGAGTCTTGCTCCCACTACAGTTTGCCTGTTTTCTCTTTGCCCACTGACCTCAACTCCAATATGCAGGTAACAACTTTTATTAGTTTTTTGTATATCCTTTCTAAGTGTTTAATGCAAATGCCAGCACATACAAATAATATATTCTTATGTTCCTCCCTTTCTTACACAAAAGGTAGTGTGTTACACACACTTTGCTTTTTTCTGTTAATAATAAGACTTTGAGATCTTTCCACATCAGTTCATAAATAAGCCTTCTTATCCTTTTATACATAAAAATTCTGTCATGTGGGTGTGCCACAATTTCTTTAACCAGTTCTGTATTGATGGAACTTAGATTGTTTCCATTTTCGCTGCTTACACATTGTTGCCACAAATAATCTTGTTGTCCATCTTTTCCTATGCATTTGGTGTATCCGCAGGATAAATATCCAGAAGAGGGATTTTCAGATAAAAAAAATAATTGTTTTTATGATTTTCTTAATATCGACAAATTTCTCTTTATATTCATTGAATAATTTACATATCTTCCTGCAATTTGAATAAATGCTATTTTCTTTTCTTTTTAAAAAAAAATTTTTAATGTTTTTATTTATTTTTGAGAGAGAGAGAGAGAGAGAGAGAGAGAGACAGCGTGAGCGGGGGAGGGTCAGAGAGAAAGGGAGACACAGAATCCTAAGATAGGCTCCAGGCTAGCTGTCAGCACAGAGCCTGATGCGGGGCTCAAACCCACGAACATGAGATCATGACCTGAGCCGAAGTCAGACGCTTAACCAACTGAGCCACCCAGGCGCCCCAGAAATGCTTATTTTCTTGCAGCCTCACCAACAGAATGTACTATTTTTTTTATTAACTTTATAGTTTACTGTCAGGTTGGTTTCCATATAACACCCAGTGCTCTTCCCCACAAGTGACCTTCACCATGACCAGAATGTACTATTAAATGTACTTGAATTTTTGCCCATTTTACAGGTGAAAAAAGATATCTCATTGAATTCATATTTCTCTGATTACCAATGAGGTTGATCATCTTCTCACATGTTAAGGCTTGTTCATCATGTTTTCTTTTCCATTCCTTTTTCTTGTTTGTATCCCTCACCCAGTTTTCCATCAGCTTGTTGGCCTTTTTCTTAATGAAATCTGGGATGTTCTTTAAACCATTTTGCTATGGTTTAAACTCCCCAGAAAAGCTGGAGGCAATATTACTAAGGTTATTGAAATGTTTTAGGACAAGTTAAAAGACCTCCCTGATTACTTTTTAAGAAAACATTTATTTTTGAGAGAGAAAGCACCTTTGAGCATAGGAGGGAGACAGGGGATCTGAAGTGGGCTCCACACTGACAGCAGAGAGCCCAGTAGAGGCTGGAGCTCATGAACTGAACTGCAAGATCATGACCTGAGCCAAAGTCAGAGGCTTAACTGACTGTGCCACCAAGACGCCCCATTCCTGATAACTTTTAACATTAAATTCTATTCATCAAATAAAATCATTTGTATTAATATTCTGTGAATTCTAGCCTATTAATTATTCTTTGATATAATAGAGACAAAGAGAGAAACTGATGTAAAAATGTAACTAATGAAGATAAAGATTCAGATCTCAAGAATTTCACTAACAGGAGATTGATTAATTCTAAGAAACTTTCATGTTTACTCAGCTGATCAATAGTGAAGAAATAAAGAAAAATTAAAATCTTCTTCTTATATCACCTTTCAGAAGTATGTGCAAATTATATTTAGTGTCTAGATTTTTCTGAATTTCTAAAACACTGTGTAATTTTTAAAATTTTCCAAGCACTCTTAAACTCATCGGCAATCCACAGACCATCTCCTTAGAGACATGAACTGAGTAGTTGCCCACAGCAACCAACCATCCTAACCCTTCTGACTATTTATATCTCCAATCCCCAGATCTCGGACAACTGGTTGTCTTGGATTGTACGTACTCAAAACTGTAGGAAACCCTTTGTAATTTCTACCCTTCAGTGCATCTTTAAATACCAGAGTAAATTCATAACTTCTCCCCATTTTGCTGGTCTGGGGAAAAGGAAAGTGAATCAGTCCAGGGTCTTTGGAGCCAGGGACTGGACCCAGAGCTCAACCAAGAGCTGCTTCAAAGTCAGAATCAAAGGCGAAGTGTTAGGGCCATCTACCAGATCAAGGTGTTCAATGTCTCTGTGATTATTTGGTTTTTATAACCAAATAATGGCAGAGCCAGGACACTTCCCCCCAAAAGATACACTTACAGTAATACATATACAGATGGTATATGTTGAGTGCTAACAGGGCAGGGCATGTGTATAAGCATGAGGCTTTTGAGAAAAATTCTGAAGCCCACAAATCCCACTGAGGGATCAAAAACAAACACCTACAAGGTGATCAGGGTCTCTGGTAAATCCAGTCAGAGCAGGATTTAAGTAGAAGTTTCCCTACTGGAGTGGTTTGCTGATGTAAGTAAAAGGCATTTCCTTATTTGTGTCTTTGAGTTTCTTGACATACCAGAAGGATTTTTTTAAGCCAATCGCACTCCTATAATTCTAATCTATTAAAAATAGATTCAAGTCTTTCTAACTCCTCTTCTTTGGGAGTTAAGAAATTGTTTGCACAAACTCTCAAATCTATAATGAATGCAATATCTATGTACATGGAGCATAGGGTTAGGTTCATTTATCATATAATCCACAAACAACTCCTGCATGAGTAAGTAAAAATTTGTAGTCAGGTTTGGTCTATATTACATGAGTAAATCATGATGAGTGAAGAATGAACACTAATCATGCACATTTAGAATTTAGCAGATAATATAACCTTGATGATATCCACTTATTATTTATACCACAATGACCAACACAACAACCACAACCAGAAGCAATGTTTCCTCCTTTTCACATTCCACTTTCATGGCTAATTCTTCCCTCTAAACCCCAAATGCAAAGTTAGCCTTTAGAGGAAGATTTCATTTCATTTCAGACTGACTCCCACAAATTCCATTCACAATGAAGTGCCAGGTTGTATCCTAGGAGCCCAACCATAAGGGAGGAGTGTTTACCAATGATCTGAAGACAGTGGACTAAAGCATGTCCATTCATGACATTATCCCAATGACCTTGAAACAAAAGCTCATTTTCAAGAGAGCAATGTTTCAATGTTAGCATAGACAGTATACAACATATGACCTCCTAGACCACCTGATATGGCCCCTGCTTCCCCTCCTAGTATCTTTCCACCTTGTTCTCCTTGCCTCTGTGCTCCAGCCACACAAGGTTTCCTTCAATTCTACAAATACACAGTGCTCCTTCCTGTTCAGGGCCACCTGTAGACCTTCATATCTTCCCTCTCTCTTTACTTCCACCAGCTTTTGCCTTAGTTAGCTAACATTCCCAGTATCCCAGAATACTTGTCACTTTAAAGAATTCTTCCTTGACCTCCAATTTCTCCTTGTGGCACTTAATTACTTAGCATTTGAATTTTCTGCCAGAATGTGAAATCTATGAGGACAGAGACACACTTTGTCTTATTCTACTCTGTTCCAGCAGCTAGCAAGTAAGGGACAATATCTGGTGAGTGTATTATGTAGGCTCTGTTGTGTTTGTCTTTATCATCACTGCTTGCATACTGGAAATACTAAATAAATGTCTTCTCAGAGAATGGATGGATAAGTCAATGAAAGAATTCACACAAATACAACTTAGCACTAAAACATTGAATATAAATATTCAATATTTTTCATTTTATCATTTAAGTTGCACTCGGGTCATTTTCCTCCTGCATAGGTTCTTGGAAATTCTATTGTGAAAAACAACAATTCTAGGGTGACTGAAAAATTCCCAAGCCCACAAAGAGCTGACTTGGAATCTTTTTGTGGGTAGGTATCAATTCTCCCAGGATTGGACTTCTTTTGGGGAGTGACTCATTGTTCCTAAATTCAGAGATGTTTTTCATTTGTCCAGTATTGTGACCCATTTCTGAATTATATTTGTTGACTTTTATTTCCTTTTTCTTTTTAAAAAAATAAGTTTGGCCCAAAGTTTAAGAGAAATGAGAGATTTTGTGTTGTATCCTACAGATTGATAGAATCTGGTTGTACTAGATTATAATTCAAAATATTCCTATGCTGTGGCTTCTCCTAAGAAAAGGTCCTTTCTCCTTATTCCCCTAGAACCCCAGGAAGCTAAAAGTAAAATCTCTAGGGTCAAAAGTCTAAGTTTAAAATAAGGGGCATTTGATGCATATACCCATACTCCAAAACAATCCTGAAGACACCCAACACATACCCACATGCCCAGCACCCACAGATATCCCTACCACATTCCCAACATGCACACAACACCCACTCTTTTCTTTCCCTTCCCCTGTTCATCCTTTTATCTAGCCTGTATTTGAAGCTATTTACTCTCACACTAAAAGTTATTTTGATTAGGGAAGACTCAAAAGAAATGTCAGATCTTGGAAAAAAGTTCTAATGAAGATGAATTTGGGGTTTGACCCCTGTCATGGCTTTTTACTCACTTTTGGTCCTTCTTTAGGAGATGACAGTTATATCATAGCAAATTGGCAATAGATGATTTAGTAGTTCTGAATTTGAATACAATGCTCCATTCTAGAATTACACTTTTCCTCATTTTCTTACCAAACATGAGAATAGACCTTCTTATATTCTACATTAAATCCCCCCCCACCAACAATGAAGAAGACAACCAATGTATTAAACCATTGACAGATTGGTCCTATTTAATTATTTTTCATAGGAATGTTGCATTTTAAAGGAGTACACAGATAATGTTAGGATAAAGCTGCTTTTCATCGCAGGAATAACCTTCTAAGGATGGAATTTCAATACTGTGATGTCTGAGTGGAGACATACATATAGTTTATTTCTGGCTATTCCTCCTCATCGCACAACATAGGGACATGAGACAATGGGAGTGTGAATCTAAGAGATCCCCTCTGTCCCCAGCTTCCCAGGGACTCACCACAACTGTTGCTGTCTCCAGGACTTGAGAAACAGAAGATAATTTGCACTTTTATTGCATGAGAGTGACATAGACAGGTGTTGGCTATCCAGCGGAGGACAGAGCTCCTGAGGGCAGCCCAGGCAGAGTGGCCTCCGTGGACCATTGCATCAGGCATTCTGCTTAGAAAGGTCTCAAGGATTGTTTTCTAAATAGACAATTTTATAGCAGCACTTTTTTGAGTTCACATGGCACTAGTTACCACAGTGATTAATACAACTAGAAGCTAATCCTGAAATTTCTCATGAAAGCACCTAAGGAACTTTCCTAGGTGTCAAAGGGGAGCCTCATTACCATAAAACACTGTTTGGATATAAAAAGAAGGGTAAAAGTTCTACTCCCTCAGCATCACCATGTCACATGTCTAGAACAATAGCATAAACAAGGACATTTAAAGCATCAACTATAGAGGCTGAATGGCCAGCCACAGTTCACTAACATTGTCTTAATGAAACCTCTTTCTGGTCTATCCAGCTGATCTAGGAAAGCCCTGTTTCTGCACCATATGCAAATTATATTCTCCTCATTCACAGGTTTTGTTTGTTTGTTTATTTTCTGTGAATAGATATAAAGTAGGAAAGAGTTAAGGGGCTTGCAAACATTCATCCCTCACAAGTTCTTTAAAAATAATGCTTCTGACTTGCTTTATCTTCAACTTGTCAGGACCAGGTGGTGTTCAAGGACTGGAGGTCTGTTGGCCTCCGGCCTCCATGCTTTATTCTCCTGAAGGGGTGGGGAAAGGATTCTTTGGTGACCTCCGGGGTCTTCAGTAGTCAGTGGGTAGTCATTGGTGGTTCAAAACATCCCTATCCAGGGAGGGTCAGCCCTGGGGAAAGGGATGGCCAATCTACTGACCTCAAAGAAGGATTTCCTTTTCTATTTGTTTGCTGCCATGTTCGCAGTGCCTAGGATAGTACATGGCATACAGAAGGCACTCAGTGGAATCAATAGCTCCCTTGATTATTGTTATTAGTCCCGTTTGTCCAATGAGCACTCTTGATCTCAGAGAATTTGACTGATGTGCCCAAGGGTGCATGATTGCAGGTGGACCTGGCTCCAGACTCTGCCCAACCCTGGGGCTGTGCCCCTAACCAGTCCTTCTGCCACCACACTCCTCCCTGCCTGTTTGGTCCTTGGGATAATGCTGTCACACAACCCTCAAAAAAGTGCGCGGGCAGGAGGATGTGAGAATGAAGAGAAAAGTCTGTCCTGTCCAGTGTGGATCAATGTCAACTCCACTGGGTATTGATGATCCTCATTTATGTTGCATAATGTTAATAACAGTGTATTCCCTCCATGTGGATGATTTCTGATTTACAAAGCACACATATGTCTCATTTGATCATCAGCACACATTTGCCAATGAATCATGACAAGTATTATTTTCTCCATGAAGACACTCTAGTGAAGGGAGTTTAGGTGATGTGTAACTTGTCCCAAATCTTCTGATGAGCAGGGATCCTGATGGAACGGAAAGCTAGCCTCTTTTCTCAGCCCCTCCCTATTCTCTTTCTTCACACTGGGCACTGGGGTTGGCTTGTCCACTCTGCTGCAAGCACTGTTCTACAAAGAGAGATGTTCATCAGCCCTCCTCACTTCTCACTGCATTCCAGGAAGGTAGCGAAATTGGTTGCTCAGAACCATAGAACAACATACTAGGCACTGGCCACTCCCTGGCCCAGAGGGTAGAATCGGTTGATTGGAACCTGTAACCAAAAAGAAGTGGAGTTCACCAGTTCATCCACTCCTTTGATTGTACAAAAGTCAGTCTATCTCATTTCTTTTTAAAATTTTGATTATGGGGGCACCTGGGTGTCCAGTTGGTTGAGCATCCAACTTAGGCTTAGGTCATGATCTCACAGTTCATGAGTTCGAGTCTCATGTCAGGCTCTGTGCTGACAGCTCAGAGCCTGGAGCCTGCTTCGGATTCTGTGTCTCCCTCTCTCTCTGCCTCTCTTCCTCTCAAAAATAAATAAATATTAAAAAAAATTTAAAACCTAAATACAAATGTCTATTATGGAAAGTTTCAAACATAAATAAAAGTAGAGGGAATTGTATAATAAATTACCTGTGCCAACACCTACCTTCAACAAATGACTTATAGCTAGTTTTATTTTTCTGTATTCCTGTATTTCTCTTACTTTCCTGGATTATTTTGAAGCAAAGTCCAGGAACCACATTATTTTTAAAAATATGTATCATCAACATGCTGGAATCCCCTTTTAAAAATAACCACAATGCCATCACCACATGAAAAATGCACATTTCTTCAATGTCAACAAGTATCCTATCAGTTTTCACATTTTACAAACTGGCTCATTAGTTTTTTAAAATCATATTTGTTTGAATAAGAATCCAAACAAGGCCTATACTTTGTTATTGGGTAGGTTCATTCTACATTTCTTTCTTTTCCTTAGATTTTCTTGTTGTCTGAATTTTGCTAATTGTATCCCTGTGTTTTTCTATCCCTTTTATTTTCTCCAAATTGGTTGTTGTATCTAGAAGTTGATCAAATTCAGTTTCAGCATCTTTAGTAAGAATACTTTGTAGGTGGTGCTGCATGTGTACTTGTACTGGGAGCCACATAATGTCTGCTTGTCCTGCTTTTGTGATGATCCTTGTCTAGATTTGACTTTGCTCATAACTCATAATCTGGAAGGGAGGTGGGGAGGAGATACTAAGCAGATTAATGAATATCCAGTACAACCCATGACATGTCCTGCTTCTCCCACACGTACATAAACCCACACTGGACTGTATGTGAGTTATGATGTCCTGGGATGGAATGGCTGAAAACCTCATTGATTGTCTATTCCACTCAGTCTCTTGACCAGCCCTCATCCATCAGACCCTTCTGTTCTTTTTGTGCTACTTTCTTAGAGTGCAGGTGAAAGTATGGACTCTGGGTTATAAACAACCCAAATTCAAATCCTATACTGACACTTACTGACTGTGGGCCTTGTCTAGGAGACTTTATTTCTTCTATAATAGTGATTTTCAACCAGGATAATTGTATCCCCCAAGGGACACTTGGCAATGTCAGGAGATATGGGTTATCATGAAGAAGGATGCTATTGACATCTATTGGATTGTAGCCAGGGATACTGCTCAACACCCTGCAATGCACAGACAGGCCCTTAAGACAAAGAATGATCAGGCCCCAAATATCAGTGGTACTGGGGTAGGAAAACTCTGCTCTCTAAACAATGGTAAATTCTACCTTGCAAATTTGTTGGGAAGATCAAGTGAGATAACGTTACACCAAACAAGTATACAAGTGTGTCAGCCTCCTTCCTTTCTCGGTAACCAGTATGAAGTCCTCATTTTAACTCAAGATCAGATGTGAGTAACATTCCAGGAATAGAACTGAGATTCCAGTTGAGCCTGTAGTGGGTCAGGGGACAGGGGCTTTTGTGCTGGACCTGCCAGCAGCTGGCTGAGTGACTTTGGGTATGGTTTGCTCCTCTCTGGCTTCAGTTTCTTCATCAGTAAAATGAGGTGGACTCTGAGGATTTCTTTGCCCCACTAAGCTTTAAAACTCTTTAGGACCAATTTTAGTCCTTTCTTGGAAAGACTCAATTATCTTTTGTAGATGCCAGATATATAGATTAAGCAGGGATATGATGGGAATCACCACCTGTGTACCCATCAAGGCTTTATGGGTAACACTAATCTCAATTCTTGGGGGAGGCAATATTTTTTTGATTTATTTTCTTACATGGAATGAGGACAGTTTCAGAAGCTTCCAGTTGGTCTTTCATGGGATCTTAGAACACAGGCAGAAGGAGAAATGTGGGGCTTATTCCAACTACCAAGTATACCTACCCTGATTATACATTTAGGAACCAAGGAAATGACAGTAATAGTCCCTGGATACAGTGAATTCACTGTGAGTCAGATCAAGACTTCATTTATGCCCTGGATTTCATGGGACCTCCACTGTAATATGAGAGCCACAGTGATACTTTAAGTTCCAGAGGTCAATACCAATTCAAACTCTGTGCTCAACACTCCTCAAAATGTTTGAGTATTCTTCTTTCTGTAGTAGTGATTACCCAAGTAAACGGTCATAGGTCCATTTGGGGGAAGGACTGTGGGAATCACTACCATAGATATTTGGTGTGGTATTGCCAGGTGCTTCCACATAGACACCCACCTTCTCTTTCAGTCAATAGATTCCAAATATGAGAATTTTCCCAGTTCCAGAAACGGGGCAAGAGATCATGACTTGGTTATAGAAGTTAAGCAATACCTTTATTGGCTGCTTATCTATCTTGCCTAAAGAACATTTTATTCAGGACTCCTTAGAAGCTACTCTGACATGCTCTTTGTTCTAGTAGCTGTGTCCACCTTGTTCCTGAAAGGTAAGCACTACCAGTTTTCTTTTATTATTTCAATATCCTGTCATCCCTGCTGCTATCAGGGATGCCAGTTCTGTAATTACCCCTGTAGATGCTCTGGGTGATAGAGGACAGTCACCACTGAGCTTCTTAGTGATGCTGGTGCCCTCTCACCAGTGCATACCTTACTGTTCTGCTAAATGAAGTCTCTCTTACATACAGCTGGTGCGTTTTCAGCCTCATACATGAAGGTTCAATTCTATGATTTCTGTATCCTTTTCTCTACTCTCTGCATGCCAATCTGGCACATTTACTTCACTGAGTGGAGCCATTGCTTTGTACAAATCTTTGTTAGTTATTGTAGTAGCCTGTGGACACTTTCTCCCAGGGTCCATAGTGTGTCAGAGTCATCTCCTTTCTTCACTGTATAGTCCATTTTCTCCCTTAGCAAGCTAAAACTTCCCTGGCTGGGTTATACTGTGATCTGACCTCAATTGTTGGTCTGGTCACCAGGAAGGGAGATAAATCTTGAGGGGGATGTATGGTTGTATTTTAAGGCATGGCCTCTGTATTGTCTTCAAGCCAGTGAAAGAGCATTAGCCTTTAATAGGGAAAAGCAGGTCATTCCTGAAGACTTAGAGAATTCAGGAGAATCTGGGATTTTGAACCTCTTCATTGTATCAATTCAGATGTCTCTTTTCGAAGTCAGAGACTTGATTTATTCTTAAGCAAGGTCAAAATTTTTTGTTTCTTTGCATGTCTTGTAATTTTTTATTGACTATTGGACACTGTATGTAATATATTGTAGGGATTCAGGATTCTGATTCTTCCCAAGGTAATAATTGTTGTTATTCTTAATTTGTTTAGTAACTTAGTGGGACTATGTCACTCTCATTGTATAACCATTGATATCTCTGAGTTCCTTCCTTCCTCTCTCTTTTCTTTTTATTTCTCTCTTTCTCTTTCTTTCTTTCTTTCTTTCTTCTCTTTTAAGCCTGGCTTCCTAGGACTTACCCATGATCTGCATAGCTTAGTGATCAGAGAAAGATTGATCAATGTTTATGATGATTGACCTCAAACCAGTTTGATGGATAGCCATGGGATTGGGGAGCACATTCAAAGTGCAGACTATTTCCAAGACTGTCCCAGCTTTTGCTTTCTACAGGGTCCTCTTGTTTCTCCTATGTGTGCACACTCAGACACTGTTGACCAGGGATATGTGGGTGACTTTAAGTGCCTCTGGTCAAATCCAGATGTGTGGAGAGCTTATTAAGCCTACTATGACTGTATTATTTCTTGCAGTTCCACGTTAAATATCCAGCTAGTCTACCAACCATTGCTTGGCTTGCCTGCCTCTGAGACTATCACTCTCACTGACAATACTCAGAATCAAGCAATCCCCTTCCAGCAAGTCTTGCCCCCACCAGTTTCCAGAGTACTAAAATGACTGTTTTGGCAGTTTTTTTCCAGCCAAAATGTTGCTTTGGGGGAAGAGGATTGTCACCGTCTTCATTTTCCTCCACAGAGTGAATCTTCCCAAATATTTTCATAAACCTCTAACAGTAAAGCCCACTCTAAGTAGAATGAACAAACAGAGCCAAATTCTGGGGCAGCCTGTAAGGTTTACAGGTGGTCACATTCAGTTCTCCCTGTCCACAACACGTTTGACAATTCAAAAAAAGACCTATTGAATTTGGTGGTTTTGAGAAATATCAGATCCTATGACTCCATGTTTATTCATACCTCTGGCCTAGTGGCATGCTTCCCTTTGGAATGGATGTGGCTGCCAACAGATGCCCAGCAGTGGCTCTTGAGTCAGCCATGAGTTTCCACATCTTTCCTGTCCTGAGGCCAGACTAACAAGTAAGACTTACAAGTCAGGCCTCACTCTAGGAAGGCAGATGCAATACCAACCTCAGCAGCTCCTTATCACTCTTGTAAGTGCCCCTCCACCCCACTCTTGCCAAGGTGCTTGCCCATTACTTCCAGGAAACTGTGTCAGAGTGAGGGCCTGACCTTGCAATGGGCCATAGTGCTTCCAGCTAAGACCCAGTCAGAAGAGTGGAGGGCCTAATCGTCACAAGACAACATTTGACTAGAAGTAGAAATCACAATCAAAACATTTCTTTGGCAGGTTGTGCTGATCAGCACAAAATCATTACTGAATCATCCAGTATATACTTAAATAGAGTCAATATCTCACCTGAACAGCATGAATAGCTTCTATTTTAAACAGGGGAAAATGATAATATCACTGTGCAAGAAAATTTTCAAGTACAGACTGAGAGCTACCTTAATCCCAACCCTTAAAATAAGCTAATCATAAGTAAAATTTTTAACTACAGAGAATATATTGATAATTCTCAATGTAGTCCCATTAAAGTCTTCCTGATTTTCTAAACTTAAAAATGTTAATTTATATTATCATTGAATATTTTATTTAAAAATATCTTTAAAATCACTCAATACTTTTAAGCTTATAAGTATTTGTCAATTCTTTTTTTAAGTGGTCTCTACACCTGCTGTGGGGCTTAAACTCATGACCCTGAGATCAAGAGCTGCATGCTCCACCAACTGAGCCAGCCAGGCGCCCCTTCACTGTTCTTTTTTGGGGGGAAATATTAGATAACATAGAGGACCATAAAATAAAAGTTGCTCTAAATGTTTATTCAAACTATCTTTTGTTTATTATCAATAGCTGTAAAATTCTTAATTAATGCAAATAAGGCTGTAACTAATAATAGATCAAAACTTTAAATTATTTCCTAAGTGATTTTTTACTGTATAAAAAGTATATATATATTTTACTGTATAAAAAGTTTATATATAAGTATAAAATACCATTTATACTTTAAATTAAATAATTAAGACATTCTGCTTTCAATGTTGATTTCAACTTTCAAGAATTATAATTTACTAACATAATTCATTTAAATAGATTTAATGTACATAAATAAATTATCTCTTTTGAAATGCTACATTTTTAATAAATGAATATCAAGCATGTATACAGCTACATACAGGAAGGAGAAAAAATGTTTATGTTCATTTATATTAATACATGTGTATGGTAGTACCCTCCTTCTGTATACCATCATTCAAATAGTTGTTTCTTATGGAGTCCAAGCTAAAGAGAAAAACAGATTGGCCATTAAGATAAGTTTTAGTTGTATCAACTGTGTAGTAGTGGAGGGCTTGACAGAGCCCTAACTGAACAAGGCAAGTAAGGTAGGTAAGGAGTCTGTGGAGGAGCTGAGCAATAATATAGAGATTGCTAGCAGCTGCCAAATTCCAAGAGCAGGCAGTGGTTATGCTAAGTGGGGGCTTGGGGAGCTAAGGCAGGGGTTCAGGGAATTTGGAGGAGGGGGACTTTTCTACTCAGTACCTGTTTACTCCACCTCGGATCTGATGGTCAGTAATAGTGAAGTTAAAAACCAGTTCCGTACACTGAAGAAAATCTGTAAACTCAGGATTATCATGTTGAATCATGGTGACATGTGTCTCCATTGTTTAAAAACACTCTAATGGATGTAACCTAGCAAATATTGTTAAGAACACTATAAGCCAGGCTAACCTGAAGCTTCTTAGACATGTTATTACTTGCTACTGTGAAGTGTTCCTCAAATAGTTTACTTAGTCGCTGAACATGTCAGAGACAAGAAGCAATTTACCCCTCCCTTAAAGAACAATGATTGTTATCAAATACTGGAGATATTTAAAACTAACCAACCAACCAGCTGATCCCCCTCATTCATTCTACTGGCAATCATGCTTAGCTTTTATTTTTCTTTGACTCTCTCTCTCTCTCTCTCTCTCTCTCTCCCCCCCCCCCCCGATGTATTAAAGGACTTGCTGTTGAAATTGTTTCAGGCAGCAGCCTATTGTAAAATAGCAATAGTATTGGTTGCAAAAAGAACTTATGACTGAATATGTTTAGCCATCTTAAAAATCAAACCAGTTTTGTTCCTCGATTTTGCTGTGGAGGAGGATCTCACTGTGTGGGGCTGGAAATCACTCTAAAACTATAGCTAGGTAGGTATTATCAGAAGAGAGTAGTGGCCACAGAACTGAGGTGGCAGGTGAAAGTCAAATCTTCAAAGTTCAGGGCCTGGGCCTGTTTCTTTAGTAAGCAGAGAGCAAGGAGAACATGGGAGAGCTAATTATGTTCTCATTTATTTTTTCTCTATGGATTGCAAAGGTTGAAAAATAACATTCTGGAAGAGGCAACAGAAAACTCTAAAATAAAGTGAGGCAGATTTTATGTCTTCTAATCACCATCTTTGGAGCTGATTTTGAAAAGAAAAGGAGAGTTACATGTCCAGATACCTTTTCCAAGAATCCAATACCTCTAACATCATAGGGTCATGCTGTGAGCACTGTAAAGAGTACTCTGCACATTGTTCCCTAACATCTTACTATTGCCTATGCTTGTAAATCTTTCTCCACTACTCCAAATTCTAGCAAACCTATAACACAATTGTGATGGAGCCAGAAGATATTAAGTGTCTTCTGAGAGAAAGGAGAAGGACAAATGAGGCCACCAGATCTTTTTCTATTTTCTCATCATGGCCACGTAGGAAATACACCCATGGTACTATCTATCTATCTATCGATCTATCGATTTATCAATCTATCGATCTATCGATTTATCGATCTATCGATCTATCGATCTATCATCTATCTATCTATCTATCATCTATCATCTCAAGATAAGAATGTACTGACATGTGAGCTCTGTGTCTAATGCTAAAATAGAAACTGCTTCACAAATTTTTAAGGCTTCAACAATTTGTGGAAATTATGGGATTTTTATGAAGCTTTAGTTTATAGGACTTCACAGAATGGATTTTTCTGAGAACGTTAGAGTAGAAAAAAAAAGGAAAGAGCTCCTGAGGGAAAGTAGAATTCAGTTTGCTCTCTCCTCTCTTTCTTCTTCTATCCTTCTTTCTAAGGTGATAAAATGACACATCCTTGCCAGATTAGATGCTATTTTCATAAACACTGCTGAGGTGATGACCTGATGTTCTGAATAAAGATATAAGAAAATTTCATAGTTATACCATGGGCCTTGTCAATGATGCATGCTTTCATGGATCATTACTTAGGGTAGGCTCATAAATGCTTCTGAGAAACACCTCAATCGATCGTCACAATAATACCCCAGAGGAGAACTGCTTTAGTCCCATTTTTCATGTGAGAAAGTCAAGGCACAGACAGATAGAATCATTCCTCCAGGTGACACAGGCAGAAAGAATGCAACCCATACTATCTGACTCCAAGTGCTAATCTTTGAACCACCTCCTTTATTGTTTCTGCGTTATACACAGACCCTGCTGAAAATTTTGGCATTATCAGGATGCTAATGAGTCCACTTTGGCTGGATTTAAGAATCAAGCGTGTTAACCTGAGTATTCAGCCAGGGTCCAGTAATGAAAGAGGGCATCACTGAGGAAGAGGAGCTCTGAGTGGCCTTAAAGAATTGCATTACTTAGATAAGGAGGGAGGGGAGGGCAAGATGGCGGAGAAGTAGGGAGCTCTGTAATCTTCACCCTCCTGCATCGATTGAACTGAGAAGGACTGAAGGGATAATACTCTGATTTGCAAGTCGGGGAAGAGAAGAAACAGATGCCAGAAAGAAGACAACCTCAAAGATGCCTGAGCGAGTGATTGTCAACTGGGAAATTGGAGGACAGGCGGGGCCCCAGAGGTGCAGGGGGAGGGAGCCCCAACCCAACAAGGGACAGTGCGCTGTGCCCCGGAGAGACAAGGGGAAGAGAAAGAGAGACTGAAAACCCTCATAAAACCATCTCTAAAAAAGGAGGAAAAACTCGCCCTGGGACAGAGAGAAATATTGTCTTCCCATATATAACTGCTGGGCGTGGGGAGAGAAATCCATCCAATCTGACTGGCAAATTCTTCCTTGGGCGCAGCGGCAGCACTAAGAAAGGCGGCCCCACCTCCTGCGCGGTGGGGCTGGGAGGCTGGCCGCCAGCGGGAGCGCATCTCATCTCCGGTGGCAGTGTTGAACTGCGTGGACTAGGATTTGGAAGTGAGGCAGGGCTTGGAAAATACAGTTTGGCTCACCCATGGCACAGGGAGATTGGAATCAGATGAGCAGCTTGCAACGCTTGGTTCAAGCAGAGCATAAAGCACCACTATTCCTCTCCCCACAACCACCAAGGCGGGGCCTCAGAGAGCAGCCCAGGAGACCCAGCATACCTACATCAAACCACGCCCATCTGCACGGGAGAGCTGCCTTTTTAAATTTTTTTCCTTTTTTTCTTTGCTTCTCCTTCTTTTTTCCTGCCATCCAGATATATTTCCCTTATCTTATTCTTATCTCTCCTCTTGGCTGGTTATACACTTTTAGACTGTCCATAGTCTTTTGCTGTCTGTGTCGTCCCCTTGTTTTTGTTTTTGTTTTTTTTTTCTTTTTCTTCTTTCTTTTCTTCTCTTCTTTCTTTTCTTTCCTTTCCTTTCCATTTCTTTACGTCCTTTCCCCTTTTGGTTTGCTTGTTTGTTTGATTTGTCTATGCATTTGCATGCTTTTGTTCCCTGTATGTTAGTCTGTTTTCCTTTTCAGGGCTACCTCAAGAAACAAGCCAAAGTACACATGGTGGAGAGGCCCAAATATCACTAACCAGGGAAGTAAAATAATCAAAGTCACAACGAGAGAAACCGAGAGACACCATTAAAAGAACACATCCTGAAAAGAAAATCCCTGACAGTCAATGAGCCTCCTTTAATAGAGCAATACTAACAGGTGCACATTGCATAACGAGCTTTTAAAACTGACAAGAGACAGAAAGCTAGCCAAAATGATGAAACGAAAGAACTCTCCTCTAAAGCAACTCCAGGAAGAAGTCACAGCCACAGAACTGCTCAAAACAGATCTCAGCAACATAAATGAACAAGAATTTAGAACAATTGTCAGAAAATTAATTGCTGGACTTGAAAAAAACATCAAAACACTATTGATACACAGACTAGGGAACTTCAAAATAGCTGTGATGAATTAAAAAAAGGCTATAAATTAGGTGCATAATAAAATGGAGGCGGCCACTGCACGGATTGAAGGGGCAGCGAGGAGAATAAATGAATTAGAAGACACGGTTATAGCAAAAGAGGAAGCCAAGAAAAAGAGAAATTGATACAGGAGCACGAAAAGAGAATTCGTGACGTGAGTGATAAAATCAAATGGAACAATATCCGTATCATAGGAATTCCTGAAGATGAAGAAAGAGAAAAAGGTCCTGAAGGGGTGCTTGATCAAATTATAGCTGAAAACTTCCCGAATATGGGGAAAGAAATGGACATTGAAATCCAAGAGGTACAAAGAACCTCCTTAAGACATAACTTCAATCGACCTTCGGCATGACATATCATAGTGAAACTGGCAAAATATAAACACAAAGAGAGATTTCTGAAAGCAGCTAGGGATAAAAGGGAACCTAACATACAAAGGGAAACCTATCAGAGTGGTTACAGACCTATCTAATGAAACTTGGCAGGCCAGAAAGGAATGGCAGGAAATCTTCAATGTGATGAACAGGAGAAATATGCAGCCAAGAATCCTTTCTCCAGCGACCCTGTCATTCAAAATAGAAGGAGAGATAAAGGTGTTCCCAAATAAACAAAAAATGAGAGAATTCATCACCACCAAACGAGCCCTACAGGAAATCCTAAGAGGGACACTGTGAGGGAAATGTTGCAAGGAATACAAGGTACCAGAGACACCACTACAAACATGAACTCTACAGAGAACACAATGAATCCAAACCCACATTTTTCAATAATAACACTGAACGTAAATGGACTGAATGCTCCCATCAAACGACACAGGGTAGCAGAATGGATAAAAAAACAAAATCCATCTATTTGCTGTCTACAAGAGACTCATTTGGGACCTGAAGACACCTTCAGATTGAAA
>CM053577.1:116404880-116469411 GCA_028646485.1 Cryptoprocta ferox
GGTTAAAAACCACCCTACTAAAGAATGATTGGGCCAATCAGGCAATTAGAGAAGAAATTAAAAAATATACGGAAACAAATGAAAATGAAAATACAACAATCCAAACTCTCTGGGATGCAACAAGGGCAGTCCTAAGAGGAAAGTATATTGCAATCCAGGCCTATTTCAACAAACTAGAAAAAGCACAAATTCAAAATCTAACAGAGCACCTAAAGGAACTAGAGGGGAGCAGCAACAGAACCCCAAACCCAGCAGACGAAGAGAAATAATAAAGATCAGGGCAGAAATAAATAATATCGAATCAAAAAAAAAACAGTTGAACAGATCAATGAAACCAAGACTTGGTTTTTTGAAAAAATAAACAAAATTGATAAACCTCTAGCCAGGCTCCTCAGAAAAAAAAAAAAGAGAGAACACCCTAATAGACAAAATCATGAATGAAAATGGATCTATCACAACCAACCCCTCAGAAATACAAGCAATCATCAATGATTACTATGAAAAATTGTATGCAAACAAACTGGACAATCTAGAAGAAATGGACACATTACTAAACACACATGCACTACCAAAATCCAAACAGGAAGAGATAGAAAATATGAACAGACCCATAACCAGTGAAGAAATCGAATCAGTGATCAAAAATCTCCCAACGAATAAGAGCCCAGGGCCAGATGGCTTTCCAGGGAAATTCTACCAGACATTTAAAGCAGAGTTAATACCCATTCTTCTCAAGCTATTCCAAAAAATAGAAATAGAAGGAAAACTTCTGAACTCATTCTACGAAGCCAGTATCACTTGCATTCCCAAACCAGATAGAGACCCAACAAAAAGAAAGAACTACAGGCCAATATCCTTAATGAATACACAAGCAAAAATCCTCAACAAGATACTAGGAAATCGAATTCAACAGCATATAAAGAGAATTATCCACTATGATCAGGTGGGATTCATTCCTGGGTTACAGGGCTAGTTCAATATTCGCAAATCCATCAATGTGATACATCACGTCAACAAAAGAAAAGATAAAAATCATATGATCCTGTCGATAGATGCAGAAAAAGCATTTGACAAAATACAACATCCTTGCTTAATAAAAACCCTTGAGTAAGTCAGGATAGAAGGAACTTACTTTAACATTATAAAAGCCATCTATGAAAAGCCCCCAGCTAATATCATCCTCAATGGGGAAAAAATGAGAGCTTTCCCCCTGAGATCAGGAACACGACAGGGATGTCCACTCTTACCACTGTCGTTTAACATAGTGCTGGAAGTCATAGCATCAGCAATCAGAAAACAAAAGGAAATTAAAGGCATCAGAATCGGCAAAGAAGAAGTCAAACTTTCACTTTTTGCAGATGACATGATACTCTACACGGAAAACCTGATCGACTCCACCAGAAGCCTACTAGAACTGATCCGTGAATTCAGCAAAGTTGCAGGATACAAAATCAACGTACAGAAATAGGTTGCATTTTTATACACAAATAATGAAGCAACAGAAAGAGAAATCAAAAAATGATCCCATTCACAGTTGCACGAAAAAACATAAAATACCTAGGAATAAACCTAACCAAAGATGTAAATGACCTATACGTTTTAAACTATAGAAAACTTAAGAAAAAAATTGAAGAAGACACAGAGAAATGGAAAAGCATTCCATGTTCGTGGATCAGAAGAATAAACATCATTAAAATGTCATTATTACCCAAAGCAATCTACACATTCAATGCAATACCAATTAAAATTGTACCAGCATTCTTCTCAAAGCTAGAACAAACTATCCCAAAATTCGTATGGAAACACAAAAAAACCCTGAATAGCCAAAGTAATACTGAAGAAGAAAACCAAAATGGGAGGCATCACAATCCCTGACTTTAGACTCTACTACAAAGTTGTCATCATCAAGAAAGTATGATACTGGCACAAAAACAAACACATAGACCAATGGAGTAGATTAGAGAGCCCAGAACTGGACCCACAAATGTACTTTCAATTAATCTTTGACAAAGGAGGAAAGATTATCCAATGGAAAAAAGATAGCCTCTTTAACAGGTGGTGCTGGGAGAACTGGACAGCAGCATGCAGAAGAATGAAACTAGAC
The DNA here is from genome assembly GCA_028646485.1 of Cryptoprocta ferox. NCBI lineage: Eukaryota > Metazoa > Chordata > Mammalia > Carnivora > Eupleridae > Cryptoprocta > Cryptoprocta ferox. Next base: position 116,406,985 of record CM053577.1, read on the forward strand.
CACTCTCTTACACCATACACAAAAATAAACTCAAAATGGATGAAAGACCTGAACGTGAGACAGGAAACCATCAAAACCCTAGAGGAGAAAGCAGGAAACAACCTCTATGACCTCAACCGCAGCAATTTCCTACTTGACACATCCCCAAAGGCAAGGGAATCAAGAACCAAAATAAACTATTGGGACCTCATCAAGATAAAAAGCTTCTGCACTGCAAAGGAAACAATCAAGAAAACTAATAGGCACCTGACGGAATGGGAAAAGACAGTTGCAAATGACATATCGGATAAGGGGCTAGTATCCAAAATCTGCAAAGTAGTCACCAAACTCCACACCCGAAAAACAAACAATCCAGTGAAGAAATGGGCAGAAGACATGAAAATAGACACTTCTCCAAAGAGGACAACCAGATGGCCAACAAACACATGAAAGGATCCTCAGCATCACTCATCATCAGGGAAATACAAATCAAAACTACTCTGAGATACCACCTCACGCCAGTCAGAGTGGCTAAAATGAACAACTCAAGAGACTATAGATGCTGGCGAGGATATGAAGAAACAGGCACCCTCCTACACTGTTGGTGGGAATGTAAACTGGTACAACCGCTCTGGAAAACAGTTGGAGGTTCCTCAAAAAACTATCAATAAAACTCCCCTATGACCCAGCAATAGCACTGCTGGGGATTTACCCGAGGGATACAGAAATGCTGATGCATAGGGGCACATGTACCCCAATGTTCGTAGCGGCACTTTCAACAATCGCCAAATCATGGAAAGAGCCTAAATGTCCATCAACTGATGAATGGATTAGGAAGATGTGGTTTATCCATACAATGGAATACTACATGGCAACAAGAAAAAATGACATCTGGCCATTCGTAGCAAAGTGGTGGACCTCAAGTGTGTCATGCTAAGGGAAATAAGTCAGACGGAGAAGTACAGATACCATATGTTTTCACTCATAGGTCTAACAGGAGAAATCTAACAGAGGACCATTGGGAGGGGAAGGAGGAAAAAGAGTTAGGGAGAGGGAGGGAGACAAAGCATGAGAGACTCTTGAATACTGAAAACAAACTGAGGGCAGAGGGGGGAGGGGGAAAGGGGAAGGGAGGTGATGGTCATGGTGTAGGACACTTGTGGGGAAGAGCACTGGGTGTTATATGGAAACCAACCTGACAATAAAGTATAGTTTTAAAAAAAAGAATTGTATTACTTAGTGACAGAGGGTTTTCTAGGTAGATGCAACAAAATCAGCAAAATCAAGGAAATGGTAATGATTAGGGAGCATGGACAGGGTGGTAACAAGGGTCAGCCCCTATGAGACAAAGAATGTAATGGATGATCAGCAGGAGACATTATCAGATGAACTCGCTGGGCTCTGGAATAAAGGAAATAGAGTCTAGATCTTACAGCATGAGCAATGCAACCACCATAGTTTTATCCATTTCATAATTATTTGTTGAGGGCATCCAACATGCCAGCCCCAATGCCAGTTGGTATGGATATAGCATGGAAGGAGTCAGGCTAAGTTCCTGCCTTCACAGACCTCATATTCAAACAAGGGAGGACCTAGACACTAAGGAAGTTTTTTTTTTAAGTTTATTTATTTATTTTGAGGAGGGTAAGGACAGAGAGAGAGGGTTGGAGAGAGAATCCCTAGAAAGCTCTGCACCTTTAGCACAGAGCCCAACACAGGGCTGGATCTCACCAAGTGTGAAATCATGACCTGAGCTGAGATCAAGAGTCAGATGCTTAAATGACTGAGCCACCCAGGCATCCCAAAGAAGCTTAATAAGTCAAATAGAGTTCACCTTTAGTTGACATTCTATTTCCAAAGACATCTATCTTCCCTGCTACTAGATCTCCAAATAACAATGACCTGAAGATGTTTGTTTCAAATGCCAGTTTCAAACTTGCCTTCCATATATCAAATCCCATCTCTCTTAGGCTAAAGAAGTACGATATATTTGTGCTGGGGGTAAACTTATAAATAATTTAGTAAATGCTATTAATTTTACAGATGAAGAAACTGAAGGCCAAGAGAGGTGACTTCACTGGCATAAAGTCACACAGAGAAATGGTAGCAGAATTAGAAATAGATTCACTTCCAGATCCACTCTGCCATCCACCTCCCAGTCATGCCCTTTGATCTTTGTGCCTCTAATCTTTCTCTCCTGGAAAACTCACATGAGAAAGATGACTTCTCTTATACTGCATTCTTAGCTTCCTGGGACAGAGCAGATTCTCTGTTTTCCAGCCAGCAAGATTGGAGATGGTGGCTACCAAATATGGACAAATTTTGTAGCTTCTCTGCTGCTTTGGAAACCAGATAATGGTCTAAGCTTATCAAAATAGGAGTCAGTCAGAGCCAGGAAGAAATAGGGACAAGAGTTCCTATATAAATGCTCTCATAAAGGGAGAAAAGTCCTCTAGAAATGTGAATAATTACCTTTCAATTTATGTTTGGCAAACAGGAATTTTTACATGGAAGGTTTATAAAGAGAAGCCACAAACAACCAGTGTTAAAATGACCCCCACACAACCCCTTGCATAATGCTCCGGAAATGCACTGACAAGTCTGGAAAAAAATCCAAAATAAGCTGTGTGGCAAGAGGAAGCAAGTCTTGGTCTCAGACATTCAGCAGAATCACACAGTCTCCTGAAGAAATCATGCAAAGCCTGAATACATCTGACCTCTTACTATTCTCAGTGCAGAGGAAACATAGAGGTCTGAAGTGAGTACTTTAAAAAATAAGTCTTGACCCAGTACCACATAAAGACCCACTTGAAACAGGTAGCCCAAAAAATATACCATACGACATGCATTAAGCAAAGTAAATCCTCTTGGTGCTGGTCTAGATGACTTGTTCATTTACTTTGACTTCAGCAGCCTCTTATCCTTCTGATTTCAGAAAACCATAGTGAAGTTCTTCCTCAGGGGCCAAGTGCTCATCTAGTTTCTCGGAGACTCAACATTAGGCTGCGTACTGGGATTAAGAAATATCAGTGAGATTCTCAAATATTCTTGCTTGACAGCATCTCCAACTCAAAGGGGGCCCAAAAAGCACCCCACTAGAATCAAAGCCCTGACATTTGCAAGCTTCTAGTTTATTGTTTCTTCAGTTGGCCTGTTGAAAGATAAGTTACAGGGGAAATAAAAACAACACATTGCCCTCAGTAGATTATTCCTTACTGAATAACACCTTGTCTTTTAACACTCCTTTTAAGAAATAGCTTGCTGCCTGTGGGTTCTCTTGTTGTGTTATACCTAAGATAGCCTACACACCTATAAACTTTCAAAAGCAAAGCCTGTGATTTCACAGACCCAGAAATGTTTATTTTCTCTTAGCCAATAACATATGCTTGGGTTTATGCCAACTTTACACTAGAGTTACATGGATTATAACAAAGCATGAAGTTCAGAATAATAGATTGTGGAAAGTTAAAAGAACGCTAGAGCCCATTTAGACAAACCCCTTTCTTTGACAAAGGAGTTTCCTGATCAAGAGAGGTTAAAGGTTTACTGTAAGACACCCTGGCTGGTTGAAGGCAGAGTTAGCATTTGAAACTAAGTCTTCTCATCCCCAACTTTCTAGGGTTCTTGCCTAGAAGTCACACTACCATGTGAACCAATATGAAAGCAAGGGAAATAAAAATAGCAAGTTTTGTCCCCTGAAAAATTCTCACATTTTCTTTGGGCTAATTTTCCTCGTAATTAAGTAAGTATCCAGAAATAAGTTTTAGGTACAGTCCAATGGTTCTTCCAAGGAATTTAAAGACCTATCCTGATTACAGATATATTATCTAAGCAAAAAGGAACAACCTATAAAATGTTTCCTGATAAATGTAAATATGATATGAAGCCATAAAATTACACATCATCATATGTACTTCCTCTTTGAGAAACCTTAGCGACTGAAAAAAGGTATTACTTAAGAGATACTGACAAAAATGTATCTTGTCTTTGCAGAGGTTGCCATGCTAAGAATGGGAATAAGAAAGATAAGCCACAAAAAGAGACAAAGTCTAAATGTCTGGGTCAACTTTTCTTTGTGAGATAACTTCCAGGTTTATCATTCTTCAAAATGCCACGTATAATTACCATTTCTCTTTGCCTGCAGAGGGCATGCCCAGGAGGCTCTTGTGGAAAAGGAATTTAAAATGTGAAAGTTTCAGGGCCAAGATGCATGAAAACATCATCAGTTACTGTTTGGGGTACTGTGAGGGATTTCAGGGGGGCCTGTTTCCTGAGAATGAAAGCTTGTCTTCTGGAAGTGACACACAGGGACCACCTGCAGACAGTGTTTATAAATCCATTGGCAGGGACTGACTGATCTTACAATGAAACCATCTAATATAAACATTTCATTATTCTACAAAGGAGTATGCACAATGCCACCTAAGGTTCTCTAAGAGCAGGTCTGTGGAGTTTCGAAGGGAAAACATCACTCACATAGGAATAAAGCCTTATTCCTTTTAAGCAATATTAACTTTACCCACATAAAAATGGCATTTTAGCTTGAGGGTTCTTTGTAATCTCTTTAGAAATCTAAGATAAAATTAGGATAGAACTCAGAGCTCCAAATTTCCTAAATTCAGGGATTAATCTATTTCAACAGACACTCTCAGCATGCAAGTGAATGTGTGTATCTCTGAGTTTGTGTATGCATGTCCCTTCGAGGTTTGCTTATTCGGTAGCATTAATTTAAAAGTGACACACCCAGAGAATTTTATTATGTGACATGCTAGAATGTAGGAGTTAGGGAATTAATATTTCCCTGGTAATAGCAAGCAGATGAAATTAAGTATGAGGAAGGAAGGAAGGAAGGAAGGAAGGAAGGAAGGAAGGAAGGAAGGAAGGAAGGAAGGAAAGATGGAGGGAGGGAAGAGGAAAGGAGGGAGAGAAGAGAAATAGACTTTGGTTATCTGAGATAAGCAGCAATAAATAGCATGGTTTCACACTCCTGAACATAGCCTGGCAGAGTTTTTTGGGGACTGAATCAATTGCTTTTAACCTAATACAATCCATTCAGTGCTCAATAGGCTTCAACAACAACAAAAAATAAATAAAAATCATTTTGTGTGGATATAATTTGAAAACGGTGCTGACATGTAAACCAAACAGATGTAGGGAAATGAGTTTCAGATCAGTTTAGAGCTGAGTTATTTCTAGAAAGGGCAGGAAAGCAGACAACAAGCCCTTTGATTGTGTCCAAGTGCGTTTAGGAAAGGGGCTATTAGCAGTAGAGAGACAGGGATGATTCCAGTGAAATAAAATTACCCTATATTTGGAAATAAATGAACTCCACATGGCATGGAGATTTACGACCACTGGGATCTCCTGTGGAAACATGTACAGCTCAGACACTACAAACTATTTTCCTGTTGCAGCCATAACATAACTACTTCAGGTGATTACACATCTACAAACTGTAAAATAAACTATGAACAAGGCCTCACTTCACATTGCATCAAAGGCTCTAGAACAGCATTTGAAACAGGAATGGGAACGGAGGGTGAGGAATGCCGTGTGCTGACTCACCACTGATGCCTCTCCAGCGTTTGAAATTCTCTTTTTTCCTATCTTAAAATCATAATAATAGAGAAGAGTAAAATCAATTTTAAAAGAAAAGAGAAGACTTACATTACTCAAAAATATAGGTTTTGGAGTACATTGCCATCTGAGATCAGATTATTCAAAATGTAGTTTGGTTTTTAATAGGCTAATGATTTATGGAATGTGTTTTGGGGAAGATGGAGACCTGTAAATCAGTAGTTAAGTGTCCAAACTTCTGAGTTGGTGCTCATAATGGGAAAAATAGGAACTGGAGCATGAATAGGTAGAGGAATAGGCAGGAATAGGTAGACGGGTGCTGCTGCAGATTTGGTATTGTCTGAATTCATCTCCCCTTTAAAGGGTAGAATATACTAAACTTGCGACAGGAAAATCAGGACAGCTGACTCAACCAGGAGGCTAACACCAAATCAAAGCCCATTTCTGAGACAAGACTGAAAGGTCATTGGCAGCCTTATTTGATGCCAATGTAGAGAAACCCCACTGCAGGAAGAGTATACAGATGGTCCTCGGCTTAACAATGGTTCAACTTCAAGTTTTTGACTTTGTAATGGTGCAAAAGCAGTACACTTTCAGTAAAAGCCATACCTCAGATTTTGAATTTTGGTCTTTCCCCTGGCTAACGATGTGCAGGACAATCCTCTCTCCTGATTCTAGGCCACAGCCACAGCTCCCAGTCAGCCACATGATCATGAGGTAAACAACAGATACACTTACAACCATTTTGTTACCTATACAACTATTCTGTTTTTCACATTCAGTACAGTGTTCACTAAATTACATGAGATATTCAACACTTTATTGTAAAATAGACTTTCATTCATATCTATTTCCCCCCCACCCTTCCCCATGGTCTTCTGTTAAGTTTCTCAGGATCCACCTATGAGTGAAAACATATGATATCTGTCCTTCTCTGACTGACTTATTTCACTCAGCATAATACCTTCCAGTTCCATCCACATTGCTGCAAATAGCATTATATCATTCTTTCTCATTGCCAAGTAGTATCCCATTGTATATATAAACCACATCTTCTTTACCCATTCATCAGTCAATGGACATTTAGGCTCTCTCCATGATTTGGCTATTGTTGAAAGTGCTGCTATAAACAGAGAGGGAGGGAGGCAAACCAAAAGAGACTCTTAAATACAGAGAACAAACAGGGTGGATGGGGGGTAGGGGAGAGGAAAAATGGGTGATGGACATTCAGGAGGGCACTTGTTGGGATGGGCACTGGGTGCAAGCCAATTTGACAATAAATTCTATATAAAAAATAAAACTATCTGCTACTCACAAAATAAATAAATGAATAAATAAATAAATCTTACAAATAAATAAAATAGACTTTATGTAAGTGTTATGCAAATAGACTTATTTAAATAAAATAGACCATAATGTAAGTGTTATGAACACATTTAAGGTAGGTTTGTCTAAGCTATGATGTTTAATAAGCTAAATGTATTAAATGCATTTTTGACTTAGGATATTTTCAATTTACAGTGGGTTTATTGATATGTAACCCATCATAGTTCAAGGAAGATATGTAGTAGACCTCAAAAAAATTCTGATAAAATAACTTGAATGAAACCTTGTACCTCTGAGTTCCTGGTTCTTGACATGTCTAAGGCTCAGACTCATCCCTGAACCATGATGCAGAGGAAATGGGGTTTTACAAAAATGGAAACTACAAGGACAATGAGAATGGTCATGATTGGGAGATGTGGTCCTTCTCTCTCGTATCTCCAAGGTCCAACCCAATGCATGAAACATGGAGGGAATTCACTAAAACTATGTTGAATAAATGAATGAATAAATAAACGAGCAAACAAACCAATGAATGAATGAATGAATGAATGAATATTGTGAAAGAGACAGAAAGCTTGCTTAACATAGTCAATATGATCAAGGAGCTTACAATCAAGTTGAAGAAAAAATTAACAAACAAAATTAAGAGCAATGCAAGAAAGTGAAGTGTCTCCTTTGCCCTACATACCATCTCTTTCTTCAGAAACCTACTACACCCACATTCCCTGCTCTGGGTATGGCCGTAGGCCTCTGCTTTCCGTAGAAAAGCTCATTTGACCTACCCATCTAAGCTAAGCTCATTGGAATAAAGGAAAGATTTGATATGATGCACAGCAGTGGCCTGGCACAAAAACATTCTCCACGAATGGGGCATATCAGATTCTGTTCTCAAGAAACTGAGATAAGTGGCAAACACTGGGAATGGATGCTGACATCCAAAAATGCTGACAGAAGCCAATACTAGACTAAATGATAACTTGAATTTAAATAAAATCTTGGGAGAAAAAAGAAAAGAAAAGATGCTGACAGAGGCAAAAACAAGCCAATATCATGAGGATTCCAAAGTTGAGAGGATGTAAAAATTATGAGCAAACTGAGTAAATTTTGAGAAAGGATGTAGAGATTGGCAATGGGTAAAGTACAGAAATACATGGAAAAAGGGCAAGACAGTGGTTGAATCATGGTAAAAGTGCTGTTCTGAGATGATGAACCAGAACCTCCTGCAGAAAAAAAGGTTTTGGAGCTGTTCTGGGACTCAGATGAGCTTCCAGGTTTAATTTTCATGAGGCCAAATTTTACTATGCAATTTCTCTCCTCAAATTTCCATGGGATTCTTTTTCCCTTATTGTCATGCACAGCCTACAATACAGGTCAGTTTTCTTCAGCTGGTCTAAGTGAATGCTTATGTCTGGTAAGTCCGGGAGCCTCCCTAATACAAGAAGTACTCTTATAAGGCAGAATTTGAAAATGATTGGCTGAAATGATGAATGACATAGGCTTTTGGCACAGAAAATAATACTTAAGTCTGAAGTGATCAGCACATTTTTAAATGAATTGGATATTGGAAATTTGAAAAGGGAGAGGAAAAAAAAACTGTCAAACAAGTTGCCTTAGCAGAAGCCTAGTGACAGAAAGGCAGCCATCCTTGTGGAAAAAAAGAATAGTCATGCTTGCCTTTTGCCTTTCTGCCATCAGACCCTGGCCCCACACTTTGCTGACTTCCAGTGCATTACTGGACTACACTTCCCAGTGTTCCATGGTTTGTAACTCTCTGTTAGATTTGGCCAATGCAAGACTTTGTTAGCAGCAAGAAGGCCAAGCTGAAGGGAAAAGTTAAAAGTGTTTAGTGTTTGTTCCTCTCTCTTTGAGTTAGGTAGTATCCCTAGTAGCATCTGAATCTCCAAAAGAAAGAAAAAAAGAAAAAAAAGACAATTTAATATCAGTTACGATTCTTTAGAAATTAGGTGACTAGAAATAAAAAGTTGTTAAATATCCAGAGTTAGTGGAATCGTGGGGAAAAAACCTTGCTTACACTTTGGTAGATATGCACATTGGTACCACCACTGTGAAGGGCAATATGTTCATGATAAGGGCAGGAAAGGGAAGTATCTATCATAACTTGAGAGTTGTAGAACTTTGACTGTAGCAATGAGAAATCTAAGGATCATGAGTCTATAAACCTAGGAATCTAGGAATTTACAGCTTAGAATATATCTCATAAGTAATATTTTATATACAGTTATTCAAGGGTTGTAATAGAAAAATAGGAAAAAATGGAAACAATATATATCTCCATCAGTAGAGGAAATTTTAATTATAATATATCCTTACTAGGGAATGTTTGGTCCTCTGAAAAGCATAAGGTAGATTGTGCTGTACTGATATGGGAAAATGATATATTGTTATATTTAAAAAGCAAGAAGCAATGAGAGCAGACAGTTATTTGCCTACCCAGTAGCCTCCTCCTCACTGCTATTGACTCCATCCTGAATAAGCCAGGATAATCACACTGATACCAGTGATTGGATTAAGAATGGCCTAATGACCAAATCCAGGTAATTAAAACCTGAGAAATCTGCTAGGAAGCTTCTGAGAAAGGATTCTATTTCTCTCTGATAAAGAGAAACAGGACAAGACTTTCTGTCTTTTTCCACTAACTGTCTAATATCTGCCTATGATGGTTAGAACTTCAATGGCCATCACTGGCCTGTGATGAACAAACGAAGTACAAAACTCAAATACACAGAAGGAAGGAGTGAATATGGAAATAATCTGAGCTCTTTTGTTTTTAAAATTTTTTAAATGTCTATTTATTTTTGAAAGAGAGAGACACAGAGCATGAGCGGGGGATGGTCAGAGAGAAAGGGAGACACAGAATCCGAAGCAGGCTCCAGGCTCTGAGCTGTCAGCACAGAGCCTGATGCGGGGCTCAAATCCACAAACTGTGAGATCATGACCTGAGCTGAAGTCGGCGGCTTAACCAACCGAGCCACCCAGGCACCTCAAAACAATCTGAGTTCTAAATGATATTGTAGAGCTACTAAATTAACATGGAGTAAACTTAGTCTGGGGATTCTTATTGTGTGAGGTAATACATTTTTTCTTTACTGTTTAAGAACCATTGAGTCTGGGTTTTGGTCAGGCAAGGAATTCAGATGTGGGAACAGGGAAACTTTAACTTTTTATTTTTACTTTATATATATTCTCTCTCTCTCTCTCTCTCTCTCTCTCTCTCTCTCTCTCTCTCCCTCTCGTTAAATATATTACTTTTGTAAATAAAGGTGAGGGAAGAGCTGTGTTTTCTGCCAAGGATCTCATACCTAGATTATAACCAGTTTAACCCTGGTTCATTAGTGGATGGCAAGTAAGACTATCAAAGAAGCTGCAGAGATAAGGGATACAAGGTGTGGCATGGGGAATTAGTAAGTCCAGGTTCTCAAGCACTGGCTACCTAACTTTGAATTCTTCTCATAACTTCTCCATCAGTTTTTTTCATCTCAAATGGGGTTAGTAATAGTTGTCCAACCTACTGGCAAAGGACATGGGAGACACAAACAAGGTAATTGCATAAATATGTTTCCAGAACTATAAAACCCTGCAATATATAGGAGATGCCATTATCACCACCATCATTGTGATGGCTATGGATTGCATATTTGTGTTTCCTCAAAATGCATATGTTGAAGGCCTAACACCAAATGTGATAGTATTAAGAGGTGGGAGCTTTGAGGGATGATTAGGTCATGAGGGTGGGGTCCTCATGAATGGGATTACTATTCTTATAAATGAGACCACAGAAGGCTCTCTAGCTTCCCAGAGAGCTCCCATGTGAGGAAAGAATGAGAAGTCTGAGACCTGAAAAAGAGCCCTCACCAGAACCCAAGCATACTGGCACCCTGATCTGAGACTTCTAGCTTCCAGAACTATAAGAAATAAATTTCTGTTGTTTATAAACTACCAAGTCTCTGTTATTTTGTCATCACAGCGCTAATTGACTAAGACAGTGATCATCATCAACTTTGACTCTTTGAAGCCATCATTATATTTGGAAAGGGAAATGTTGAGTCATGTGACTCACCAATTGAAATCTAGAGTTTTAATGCACTGGTTGACTTCCCGTTCTTCTCAAAGTGGAAGATGATTTCTTGCTGTCTCCACTTTCATTCTGAGCAGGGTAGTACGCCTCTTTGCTTGAGAAAGTGATACTGCCAGCGCCATAAATACAGGCCTGCAGGGCTCTTTTCCACTCAGAAGGCCAAGTTTTTGTCAACTCATCTTGCTCTTGGCAGGGGCAAGATTTTCTTCTTTGAAAATAATCTAGGATGTGAACTGCATGAGTCTTTCAACATCTAAGTCACTGAAACTCCAGTTTCAATAAATTTTGTTCTGTAGAAAAGGATATTCTTCATTTATGTATATTCTTCCTAGGGGTTTAAATAGTTGCTGGCTTATGCCAATTAATCTTACTTGAGGAAAAAAAGTAACCATTTAAAAAAACAAAACTGAAATCTGCATTACTACAAAATGAAATGAAATTAGGCCTACTGGGGTCAAACAAAGATACATAGAGCACCTATAAGGTGCTTGTCCCTCTTCTAGGTACTTCAAGTAACACAAAGATGAACACGATAGATCATTAAAACATAATACCAGACACTTGGATTTGAATTAAAGCAATCTTGATAAATTCAAAATCCTAGTTTGAATAAATTGTAAATTCTTAAGGATGACAGATAATCTGAGATTTGTTGAGGGAGACCCATCCTGCCCCTGCAAGGTCACTGCTAGCAGAAAGGGAATTAACAGACAATGGAGAAGGGGGGATAAAGTGGGATTGTCAGGAAGGCTTCCTATTTTGGTTGAGACTTGAAGAATAAATATTCTGTGCTGAACAAACCAACATCATTTAACAATTACTCTTGCATCCTGTTTTTAGGTAAGCCTGTTTTCCACATATAACAGATGTGATCTCCCCCTCCCATTCTCCAGATGTGCTAAATTCCCCTTAACTTCTGTTATTGTTAGGGCATGAATCTTCTTCCCTAATAGGCTATCAGCTTCTCAAGGATAGGTTTTATGTCACCTATTGCTTTGCAGCATATACTATACTCAGTCCAGGGTATAGGACTGGTGCTGGGGAAGCTCTTGGGCTGACCATCCTAATGGATCCACACTCCAGCTCTTACTGCCCTGATGCTTCTGAGAAACCTCATACCCCATATCACAGGTGCTCTTTTAATATACCTACTGAGTACAGCTTAAACACAGCCACTAGGGCAGAGGCTTTCAAACTTGGTTTGGTGAAAAACATGTTTCCATCACCACCCGTCACACACACATATATATAGCTGAAACAAGAGCTTAATGAAATAAAGTATACATTGCGTGATGCTTATGTTCTGGGTTTTTTTTTTTTTTGGTATTATGTTCTAATTTATTCTAAACTTATAGTACTATTCTATCTTATTTTATTTTTTAAATGCTGGAAGTAGATCCACCAAATTGGTGTCACAACCTACTAATTGCAAAATTCTGCTCTAGAGATTCCTGAACTCTCGGAGCTCTGTGTGATAACCTCGGTTTACAAAAATGAGTAGGACAGAGTTGCAGCCTCCAAGAAGCATGCTTTCCAAGAGCTGAAAAACTACGTTAAAAATAATTAACACATTTAGCTTTTCCAATTAGCATGTATTATGCAACTGATGTGTTTCTCTTTTTTCTAGATCAATGGTGTGTAAAATAATGAATAGAGTCTCAGAAGCAGTGAGATTCCATGCTTTAAGGATGATGTCCCCAAAACGACTATACCTACCATTCTCCTATTCTTAATACCGCATGTGAATCACTTTAGCTAATTTCAGGAAAAGTAATTTGGTATGCTTCCCAGATAGCTAGAGAGTAACTTCTCATACCATTTGCACATTCATTGGAATATTAAGGGAGAACATCAATTCAGACTCTTTCTAAGTTGCTACTACCAAAGACCCTGGTGTCACTATCGTTCCACCAAGCCAGAGGTTGACAAGCTATTTCCAGAAAGGGCCAGATAGTATTGAGGCTTGAGGATCATAGAGTCTCCATTGCAACTACTAAATTCTGCTCTTGTAGCACAAATACTTAAAGAATGGTGTGGTTATATTCCCATAAAATTTTATTTATAGACTCTGAAATTTAAATTTCATATAATTATGCCATGTAACTATCTTTTCCCATTCTGTTGGTTGCCTATTAGTTTTCTTGATTGTTTCCTTTGCCGTGCATAAGCTTTTTATCTCGATGAGGTCCCAATAGTTCATTTTTGCTCTTGATTCCCTTTTCTTTGGGGATGTGTCAAGTAGGAAATTGCTGCAGTTGAGGTCAAGGAGGCTGTTTCCTGCTTTTTCCTCTAGGGTTTTTATCCAAAATCTACAAGAAACTTACCAAACTCCACACCCGAAAAACAAACAATCCAGTGAAGAAATGGGCAGAAGACATGAATAGACACTTCTCCAAAGAGGACATCCAGATGGCCAACAGACACATGAAACGATGCTCAGCATCACTCATCATCAGGGAAATATAAATCAAAACCACACTGAGATACCACCTCACGCCGGTGAGAGTGGCTAAAATGAACAAATACAGACACTATAGATGCTGGCGAGGATGTGGAGAAACAGGCACCCTCCTACACTGTCGGTGGGAATATAAACTGGTACAGCCGCTCTGGAAAACAGTGCGGAGTTTCCTCAAAAAATTAACAATGGAACTCCCCTATGACCCAGCAATAGCACTGCTGGAGATCTACCCAAGGGATACAGAAGTGCTGATGCATACGGGCACATGTACCTGAATGTTCATAGCAGCAATTTCAACAATAGCCAAATCATGTAAAGAGCCTAAATGTCCATCAACTGATGAATGGATCAAGAAGATGTGGTTTATGTATACAATGGAATACTACATGGCAATGAGAAAGAATGAAATCTGGCCATTCATAGCAAAGTGGATGGACCTCGAGGGTGTCATGCTAAGCGAAGTAAGTCAGGCAGAGATCGACAGATACCATATGTTTTCACTCATAGGTCTAACAGGAGAAACCTAACAGGGGACCATGGGAAGGGGAAGAGGGGAAAAGAGTTAGGGAGAGGGAGGGAAGCAAATCATAAGAGACTCTTGAATGCTGAGAACAAACTGAGGGCTGAAGAGGGAGGGGGAAAGGAGAAGGGGGGTGATGATCATGGAGGAGGGCACTTGTGGGGAAGAGCACTGGGTGTTATATGGAAACCAATTTGACAAGAAACTATAAATAAAAAATTAATAATAAATAAACATTAAAAGAAAACCTAACTGAAGGGGTTTGGAGAGGTTCCACATTAGTGAACACATAGTATGCTGGAAGGATGGCATACTTCAACGCCAAGGGGACAGGAGCTTCTGCACTCAGGACTTCTTCAGACCTTGTTCTATGTACCTCTTTATTCTGGCTGTTTGTATCCCTTATCATATCTTTTATTATATAATAAACTAGCAACTGTAAAAAAATAAATTTCATATCATTTTCACGTCATAAAATATTATTCTTTTTTGACTTTTTCTGCATTTAAAATTTAAAAACCATTCTTACCTCATGGACTGTACAAAAACAGGTTATGAGCTAGATTTGGCTCCAGAGACTGAAGTTTATTGACCCCTGCTCCAAGCCAATAGGACCTTGGAAGATGGAAAATATTTTATCTTTAACCATGAGCTGAGACTCTCCAACTTAGGCACCCCTTGAGAACCCTGGAACAGAGGCAAACTGAAGAGGCCATCCAGGCAATTTTCTCTTGATGTGTGTACTAAAGAAGGGTCACATGGAGAATATAAAGAGTTGTTTATGAAAAGGTTTTTGTCGGGGCAAGCTATCTTAAAACAACTATAGTTTATTTTATTTAAATAGAGAGAGGTTATAAATGGAATGGTAGGAATTTTCCTCTGCTAGTCCTTGTGGTCACAACTCCTTTTAGGTTAAAAGGAATAAATCCCACCTTTTAAAACAATCAGGCTTAGCCCATCATGTGGATTTTTCTATTGCACAGCTTTCCAGGATAAACTATTACCTTGTTTCACAATGTGTTCATCCAGTCTTAGCTAGGATGGAAAATTTTCATAATCCAATAGGCAGCATGCTCAATGAAGTGTTTCATTAGCCAGATCAATCTGATCAATCTTCAATGTCCAATGAGCAGCTGCACAGACCAGACACATTACTATGTGGCCAATGTTCCAAAATATAATGCTAAGCCCTTAGGCAAGTCTAGATTAGTTCCCCATTCTTGCATTGGGACATACAGCTGTGCCATTTCTGGAGGAATTAAATAGTACAGGCAAAGAGACAATTTGATCACACATTTCATCTTTCTTTGCTCTTTGATTTATAAAATTAATGTGCTTATATTTAAAAATCAATCCAGAGTGTCCAGATTAAATGAACAAAAGATCTTGCCTTATCCCTTCCTCAACCAATTCTATCACTCCCCCTTTAAATTTTTGTTGGCAACTTGTGGTCTCCTGTATAAATACAAATGCATCATGTACATGTTTGTGCCGTTTTTAAATGTATTTTTACATGCTTTTTAGCACTTTGCTTTTTGATTTCATGAGGTTTTCCATTCATGTCAGTACATGTGGAACCACCAGTTTCATGGGTATCTATACATTGTATTTTCTTTACATGTTATCAGTTGAGCATGATATTTTACTTAGAAAATGACAAGTTCATTTCTCCAGAAGAAGCAGTGAACAGAATAATTGATATTTAATTGCTTGTTTGGTTGCCATCCTGACATTCTGTGCATGCTACACCTATAGACACTTGAATATTCCACCAAAAGGCAAATTTCTAAAGGCTAATTGGGAGGAACTTGCTGCCAGAAGTTCTGCACAGCATTTTTTGGTTTTAATGCTTCTGAAGTGCATTTTAAAATAACTTCATTAGAATGGGATATCTGTAATATTATCTAGGCAAATTTGATTTGAGAAGATTCCTTCAGAGTGAAAAAATGTTTGAATTCATCAGCAGGAATATAGCCCAGAGGATACTCTTACTAGTCAGAATTTGTAGTACAAAAGCTGGCCTGAAGAAAAAAGGAAAAGTTAGTTTGGGAACAGTTGGGAACAGAGGAAGTATAGCAAATATACCAGTATATATACTGGAATATAATACATATATTACTCTTCAACTCTTCAATAAGGCTTTTATTTTAAGCTATATACTACCAGTATATAAGATTCACTCTCTTAAGTATGCAAATGAATGGTTTTCAATAAATAATAGTTGTGCAACTTATCACACCATTTCCATCCCCCTTCCAAATAAGAGCTTTCTACCCATTTATAGTCACTTTATATTCCCAGCAGTTACTAATCTACTTTCTGTTTCTATAGATTTTCTATTTCTAGAAATTTCATAAAATGGTACCATACATCACGTGATCTTTTGTGACTAGCTTCCTTCACTTAGCATGTTTGTGGTTCATCCAAGTTGTAGCACATATCAGTACTTCATTCACTTTTCATGGCCCATTGAGTGAATATGCCACAGCTTGTCAAGCCACCAGTTGATGGACATTTGGATTGTTTCCACTTTTTTGGCAATTATGCATAATGCCATATAAAATTCTATAAACATTTGCATACAAGTATTTCTGTGAACATACGCTTTTATATGTTTATTTATTTATTTTGAAAGAGACAGAGACAGCGTGAGTAGGGGAGGGACAGAGAGAGAGAGAGAGAGAGAGAATCCCAATGTGAGGCTTGAGCTCATGAAGCTATGAGATCATGATCTGAGCTCAAACCAAGAGTCGGACACTTAACCAACTGAACCCTGTGAACATATGTTTTGAATGTTTTTATTTAGGTAGATTCCAGGAGTGGAATCTAGTAATTCTATTTTTAACATTTTGAGAAACTGCCAAACTGTTTTCCAAATTGACTGCACCATTTGAAGTATGTAGCTTTACTACTTGCCTTTAAAAAGACCCGAGGATTGTTATTATCTAAACTAACAGCAACTCAAGATTAATTATTGCAGCTTTTGGGTTCAATATGAAGAAAATGTATTTATTTTCAATTTGTTATGTACAAAACCAATTTTATTTCAATGGTCTGTAGTGATTTGTAATGTTTGGGGGTTTCCATTCACTTCTCTTTTGAAACAACAATCATATACAGGAGGCTTTGCCCCATTCTGACCATTTCTATTAAATCTATTATGCATGGGTAGTTAATGTTTGTGACAACAGCCATTCCTAGCATGCATGTAAGAGATGGAGATCAAGGCAGAGACAAAAACATCCAGATGCAAATTCACTATATAAATAAATGCTTTAATAGTCTGAAAATGCTTGTGACCTTTTATTTTTTAAAACATCTGCTCCTGTATTAGTCATGCTCTCTTCCAGTAATAATTAGCGTGTGTGTGTGTGTGTGTGTGTGTGTGTGTATACTTAAGAGTTGGGAGGTGATATATAGATAGATAGATAGATAGATAGATAGATAGATATAGTCAGGACATTCTCTTGTGAGTTTTATATTTCTAGTAGGACTTTACATCAGAGCCCATTAAAAGGCATGCCTTCGTCATTCTTACAAGTGTGCTAAGAAAGCAATGGCCAGGTCTTAAGAGTTATTTGGGAGGTGATATGATCTAGTGAATTAAGAACAAGATACTATTTTTTTTAATTCCAAATATACAGTGAGAATCACCACAGGTCAAAGAGACCCCTTGAGAAGTTATCTAATCTACCTGTGTCCCTGTATCCTGGAAGTCAAGCATGCCTTTGAATCATTTTAGATAGATAAAGTTCTATCTTCAGTGTACAAAGAGAAAAGGATTCTATGGGAATCTTCTAAGATAAAAGATTCAAAAGATCTTTCTGACCACCAACTCTGAAAACTGGTAACCTTCAATTTCCTCTACCTTTTTTAAGGTAGCTAACTTAAGCCCCTCATCTTGAGGCTTATTTCAGGTTAATTTTGTATATGCTCAAGTTCAGGGAACTGAAAGAAGTCCAGGATCACTGGATCCTTAGAGCACAGAGAAAGAAGGGAGTGGCAATGATGAGACACAAATCATATCAAAGAGAGACACAGGCTGAGGAAAGATTTTAAACTTTATCCTCAGGGCAAGTGGCTTGGCATGATAATAGGGGGTATGAGTAAACATTCCGATTGAGACTTGATGGTGGCTTGTGTATGATGGCTATAAGAGAAACAATTGGAGAATTTAAGATAAGTGCTTAAATTAGAAATGGCATTGAGAATTTGGTTGGCAATGAAGGTTCAGGAGGTGTCAGAAATGATTTGAAGTTTCTAACAAGGAGATGCAAGGCTGATGGTGTCATTTACTGTGGAAGAGAATATAATACTGTAGGAAGTGCAAGTTTGGGGGAAAGATCATGCATTCAGTTTTAGACAGGTTCAGATTAATATGCCAATGAGATCTCCAAGTGGATTTGGAATTCAAAACCTAAAGATATAAGTTTTGCAGTTATTGAAAAATTGATAACTGAAATTATAGAAGCACTTGAATTTGCCTGAAGAAATAGTGGCAAGTAAAGGAGGAATGCCTAAGGCAAATCCTTGATAAACTTTTTTTTAACTTTAAAAAAATGTTTATTTATTTATTTATTTATTTATTTATTTATTTTGAGAGAGAGAGAGAGAGAGAGAGAATAGAGGAGAGAAAGAATTCCAAGCAGGCTCTAAGCTGCCAATGCAGAGCCCAAAGCAGGGCTTGAACTCACCAACTGTGAGATCATGACCTGAGCGGAAATCGAGAGTCAGATGCTCAACTGACTGAGCCACCCCAGGTGCCCCCTGATAAACTTTAATATTTAAAGCTCAGGAAAAGAAAAAGTAAGCTCAAAGGAAATGAAGTCACCACAGTAGGGAGAGAGAGACAGAGAGAGGGAGAGACAGACAGACAGAGACAGAGAGAGAGACAGAGAGACATAGAGAGACAGAGTGAGAGACGGAGAGAGAAGTCACCATGACCTTGTTGAAAATAGCCTCTGTGAGGTGCTGTGGCAGACAATGACTAGAGTGGATCAAGGATAAGGAAAAATAATGAATAAGGTGTAGAATGTACAGTGTTTTAAAAGTAGAGCCAGGTTGTGTTCAGGCAAAGAAGTGGAGTGAATGTCCAGTCTAAAAGGCTGAAAAAAAACAAACAAACAACGAAGCTGTCTTTAAATCCTTATGCTGTATTGTTTGGCTTGCATTTTACATCACACTAACCTTTTGTTTTACCTCTCCCTCTCATCTTTCTCTCTTTTTGGGGACAGAGCCAGAAGTGAAAGATTAGAATTATGGTGGCATCTTTTCCAAAACCTTACTGTTCTCTTCCTTTTTCTCTAGCCCAAGAACAAGCCAAACCACATTTCCTGCCACCCTCCTGAAAACAGTTACAGGTCACTCTTTTTCTCTAACTTTGTTTTAAAAAACTACTTCTATTCTGTTACTTAATGAACACGCATGTTGGTTTTCTTCCGGCAACCATCAACCATTTATGCTCATGACAATCTGATAGCAGAAGGTCATTCCCTTCTGTCTTTGGACATCTTGAGTCATCTACTTTTTCAGAAAGTCTTCTCTGACTCATAGTAGAGTGAAGCAGCCTTACAGCTCAACCAAACTCGCCAAAACTTTTATGTCACAGGCCTCATGGTAATGGGAAAGGAGCCATATAAGCTCAGGACATTTCCTCCTGAGGACAAAATTCCTAACACCTTCCCTCCTTTTCCTCCTTTTCTTGTCCCCAGTTTTAGTAACAGTCCATCTCTCCCTCCCTCATTCCCGCCCCTAGAGCTTCTCCTGGTACTAAGTCAAAGCAGCAATATTCTTGCTGGCCAGACATCTTGTGTACCATCTCAACTACAGAAAACAAGGGGAGTTTTCTAAGGATAAAAGCATGTGGTATTCAGGAAGGGATTACAGACATAATCAAAATGCATCCCTCCTCTCTGGAAGCCTATCATGGCTTAGAATCTTAGAGTGTGATTTCTCAAATATTAGATGTCCCCTCCTCTGCTGGAGGAGATGAGTCAGAATCAAGATACTCCTTTGAGGGTCTCCCCAGTACTGGTATGGTGTATGCAAATATTTTTATCCCTAGAATAGGACAATTTTAAGAGAATTATACTGTAGATGGAAAAGTGGTACCTTTCTAGTGAACTTGGATATCCCTTGTGTCTCACAAGATACCCACCGTTTATGAAGAAGGAGTTCCCTTCTGGACTAATCTAACTTGGCCTTCCTATATTTAGGTTTGCCCCCATCTCCCCAAACAACCCCTTCTTCATATCCCAATCTGACCATCATTCCCCTTCTTAAGGGGCAGGGGAAGGGGAGAATATCTTTTCCCATAGAAAGACATCTCCTTCCCTGGATCCCCCTACCAAATCAATGACATGAAGTGTTGACTAGTCTCAGGCTTCAGCCATATAGGAAGTTAAACCTCTACATTGAATACATCCTCACACACCAACTGAGAGCATGAGGAACCTAGTAGAGAGGAGGGTGGGCCCTTCAAATCAGTGTTCTTTCTAATATCTCCCCCCACTATATGTTTCAGCTCTGCTGAAACTCTAAATTAATGCTAAAACATTAACATTAAAAGATGTTGTGGGTGCAGCCATGTAGGAAGTTCAACTTTAAAAATAAATATGTCTTTCAAGTCCAAACATATGTTTGGACTCAAATATTTTTGAGTCATTATTGTCTAAATCCATGAGAAAGAACTAATACTTCAATTATGGAAGACAACCACTGTGCTTATGGAGTCTTTGGGTCTCCACAATTGCACAGAAGCACAAGTGGCTTTTCCTGTTTCACCCAGCGCTTGTAGGGATCATGAAGGAACAACACTGGATCCAATGACTTCTTGAGGAAGGGCATGGAAACTGCTTATTCTCTTCACTAGACACATTGGGTCACTATATACTTTCTTGCTGGTAGCAGGACAATTCAGGATGCTGAGTTCAAGGTGGGGGGCCAGGAGAGGAAAGTGTCTAGAAACATAGGCATCACCTGTAGCAATAAGGAAGAGGGAGAAAGAGAAAGTGAAGGCAATCCCAAGAGAAAATAGCAGGTAGACAGAAGAGTTTGCTGAGTCTGGCTGTCATTTGTAGAAGGGACATCTGGATGTCAGGCATTCAGAAATCATAGTCTTGTCACATTTGATAAGGACGTTTGACTATGTCAGTCCCTCATCCAAATGATTTGTAGCATGTAATACTAATTCTCATTTATAGGAAAGAATCTAATCAACAATCTCAGACTTCTTGATATAGCAGTCTGTGAACTCGGATCATTGTTAGAGTGAACAGCTGACACTTGAAATTGAATGATTCTTAATCTTCAGAGGGTCAGGAATCCTTTCAGAATCTACTGCCAGAGACCCTAACTCCAAAACAACTTACATCCAGCTACATATTTTCACAAACTTTTTTTTGTGGCGGGGGGGGGGGGGCGGTGAGGAGTGTTTCACAGATGCTGAAGCCATACAAGGAACTCTTTTTCACAGTAGTGCTTTTTAATCTTTTTACAAAACAGCCCACTCTTGAGAAATATAAAAATCTCTTTTAATGTTAATTGCAAAAGAACCTAAATCTTGTAGCTAAAAAACGAGCAAAGCAGTGAGACAAAAAACAAACAAACACAAAGGACTTCCCTGATTATAAGAGCTCATTCCCACTCTTTTAAAAACCACTCTCCTACAGGAACATGGAGCACCCAAAGGGGCAAAGACCAAGCCCTGCACAATAGGAGTAATTAATGTCATGTAGACAATTAATTTCAGTTTTGATATGTGTTCAGGTTATAAGCATGACATTGTATGCATTTTAACATTGTATGTATTTGAACTTGCCATGGTCACGCATAGAAGGACCTGATTCCTGTTTTCTGACTTCCAATTCTGTGTTTGGTCAATTCTTTTTCCTCTTGGTATACCTTGTCTTGCTGTATTTTACAAACTTTGCAATATACACAAATTAAATAGAATTTATATATAGTTAGAAGTTCATTTCATCCCTGGAAAGAGACTTATCAGGATAAAGAAATTTGACTGAACCAATTGTGAATAAAACAGAAATCTCTCAACATTTTTCAAAAGAGAATTTTAAGAAATTTTATCATTTTCTGCAAACAAAATAAACCTTTCCCTTTCCTAAGAAATATTGATTGTAGAGAACTATAGCAATTTGTTAAATTATTATAATTATCAATAATTAATATCATTAGAACTATAAATAAGAGTAGAAAATAATCATCCCCTCACACTTTGGAATTTGGTCCATCTTTGCTGGAGCATTTGTGCTACCACTCCTCCCCAACCCAAGGCTATGGCACTGGATAGAGTGGGAGGCAATGCCCAAGCTGTAGAGAATACAAGAGAAAATGCAGGAAGGGAAAGGGACCATCTCTGAGGTAGGCTCTGAGGCTGAGCAAGGAAGCAGTGAGAATGGTCAAGGCTATTGCCCAAAACACCTTCCTCAAATCAGAATCCTGTTATTGCCACCTATCAATTTGCTCTTCTAAATACCAGAGTCCATGATTTTGTAAATGAGGTCATGAAAACAACAACATAATAAAAAAAAAAGGAGAGCATAAACCTTTGTAGACCAGCTGTACAGCTGGTCTCCTAATATATGGATATTTCTACTCTGCTTGCACAATAGTAGGACTTTGTTGCATCTCTTACAGCAGATGAGGAGAGGAAAGTGGGCTAAATGAGTCCCATCTGTCCCTGTGATTTACCCAAATAATAAAGTGTAACTGAAGGTTTTTTGCTTGATTTTAAGGATTCAAAGTCAGCGTTTTCTTTGATAATTTAAACCTGAATAGTTAGTTGTTCAGGTCCCTGCCTTCTCTTTCTAGTCCCTCAGACTTTAGAAATGCCCTTGTCTAGAATTGGGTTAATGACTGTTTGTGAAAAATAGTGCTTTAAAGGCCACATGGGAAATCTTACATACCATCTCCTACTAGTGAGTATATCTTTATGCCAATTTAGTAGCTATTGTAGGATATTATCTAGATACAGACTAAGCGGTTATAACAAAGACCCCCCAAGTAGGATAGTTTATTTATCTCTTAGGTAATGATCCAGTGACGAATAATGCAATGTTGAAACCCCACAGCACTTGGCTTACAAGTTTCCAATCTTCACTGTTTTCCAGCTAACAGGAAAGGAACAGAAAGGATGTCTAATGTGGCATTACTTCCACTCACATCTCATTGGATCAAACTTTACCACTTGGCCACAACTAGCTGCAATGTAGATAAGAAAATGCAATCTGTTGATGAATGACCATGTGCCCATCAGCCAAACTGAGGGTTTCTAAAAGGAAAAATGGGAGAAAGGATATTGAGGAGTAGTTAAACATATCTGTCGCATGAGGTAGCTATCGCTCAGCTTTATATCTTCATGTTATATGGCCACATTTATGGATTTATTAGAAGTATCAGCCAAATGTGTTCATTTTATTCTATCCTTTGCTGATATATTGCTCTCTTGTCCCATACCTGCTTCTTCTATCTAAAGTTCAAAAATTAGTCCACACCTCAAGCACCTAAACTTGTGTGTTGCCCATACACAGAATTTTTAGGTAATGACCTTCTGCCCAGAATATCACCTGCTTGTAATTCCCTGATAATCTGTATTATCATTTGAGCCTCTTCTTTCTTATTTGGTATCACCCAAAGATTGTCCATTTGGTGAATCAGGAATAAGATGAAAATGTCCCATGGGCACCATGCTTTTCTCTTGTGGCTGCACCTCTGTAATCAAGCTCTGCATCTGATTTTATTAACAAGAAAGGTCTCATACCAAGTCTTGATGCCTGGCTCTGCCCGAGTTGTCCCAGATTGCCTTGAGTGGTCATGCCCCTATGACCCATGCTTTCCACTCCAGCCCTTCTGGTGACATGTGGTAAAGGGAGTAGATAATCCACAGGCACCTGTCACCTCTGTTAGGTTCTTTCAGGTGTACCTGCCAGAACTACTACTATCAGGTATATAACTGAGGTGGAACTTAGATCAAAAAACTTTGGGAATATGTTTAACTGATCTGCATTTCCTTATTGATCCTATGTATTAGGAATTTGATTTTTTATCTTTCATTCATAAAAGCACTGGGAAACCAAGAAGCATAATTTTAAATTTTTCTATGATTCTACTTTCACGGAGCGTGAACCAGGGTTACTATTTATAACTTGACTTTTAACCTTATAATCCTATGTTAAGGAATTTATCTTAAAGAAATAATTACACATATAAACAAAGAACTATGTACAAAGCTATTCATCCTATCATGACATATTGTAGATAAATATTGGTAACTACTTAACTGTCCAACAAAAGGAAAATCATTTAGAACACTGCTTTCTAGACTTCAGTCACTCACAATTTTTCTGTACTGATAATTAACTTGGACTTTCACTCTTTTAACACTTTTATTTAAATCTACTTTTTTTTTCTTGGGCTTTCTCCACACTCCCCTTCTTTTTTTTCTTTTTTTTTTTTTTTTGGTCCATTTTATTTATTTATTTATTTATTTATTTTTATTAACTTTATAGTTTATTATCAGGTTGGTTTCCATATAACACCCAGTGCTCTTCCCCACAAGAGTCCTCCACCATGACCATCACCCCCTTCCCCTTTCTCCCTCCCCCCTCCGCCCTCAGTTTGTTTTCAGTTTTCAAGAGTCTCTTGTGCTTTGTCTCCCTCCATCTCCCTAAATCTACTTTTAAACCAAATGCTCTTCTTCTTGCTTTGCCTCTTTAAGCAATAATATCCATGATGTAACAGGAATATGTAGTAATTAGATATTTTTCTCAAATATGTGTTAACATAAATGCATAGCTGTTAGAATAAAAGTTTTCATCTGTATGCTAGCTAAAGTAACCTTATATACCGCCAGTGATGTAAGTATCCTAGGTTTGATAACTTAAGAAAATCATACTATATCCAGATAGCAAAATACTACTCAGTCATTAAAATTAGTTTCCTTAGTATGGGAAAATGTTTACACTATGATATAAAGTGGGTAGAAAAACACAGCATAAACTAAGTTGCATAAATATATACATGTGTTTGCATATGCATATACATATATATGGAAAATTTTTAATGTTTTTTCTTTTGAGAGAGAGAGAGAAAGAAAGAGAGCATGAGAGTATGAGGGGAGAAGGTAGGAGAGAGGAGGGAGAAAATCCCCAAGCAGGGGCTCTGTGGTATCAGCACAGAATCCAACGCAGGGCTCCATTTCATGAACCCTGAGACCATGACCTGAGCCAAAATCAAGAGTCGGACGCTTAACTGACTGAGCCACCCAGGCATCCCTATATATGGAAAATTTGAATGGAAATACACAAATATAAGGTTGATAATCTCTAAGTGGTGAGATTAATTACTTGGTATTTTCTTCTTTATATTTTTATTTATTTTTTTACAACAATGAGTACACACTATTTTTAAACCAGGGGGAGAAAAGTTTTGTTTTTAAACCTTTTTATTAAGCATCTGCTTAATGAGTCTGTAAGATAGGTATTGTGTGAGGGCACCTATAATATAGAGGAACATAGAGCACAGCAAACAAGGCAATGCGTGAGTGTAGTGCAAAAGCTGCTACCAAAAATGAAAGATCTTTCCTTTTGTGTAGTGCTTTTCCTGTCTCACTATTTTCCCAATAATTTCTCAAGCGACTGAAGTTGGGGGAATCAGAATAAGCCCTTCTGAGGACAAACAGATGTCCAATAAGACTGGCTGATTTTGATTGGGTCCGAAATAGCTGAGACCTCCTGGAGACACCTTAAAAGTGAGCCCTTGAGGCATTTTCACAGGAGTTTCCATTTTTACAGATGGGGCCCTGCCTGGCCTTCTAAGACCCATGAGAATCAGAAACAGATGAGGAATCACGCCCTATTCTTATACATGAGAACCACTGACCTACTGAAATCTCACAACATTCTCTGGGAAAAAAAAAAAAAGAAAAGTCAACCTGCTCTTACAACAAATCACCTCAATGATTATGTAAATGATGATAGATGTGATTGTTTTAGAAAATATGAATGACATTAACAAATTAATATTAAGCCCGGTCTACTAATAATAATAAGGGAAAAAAGAGTGTACTGGCAGCAAGTCTAAGCAAGGGAAGCCCAAATCTGTTTTTGGATATAAACACTGACTACCAGTGCTAGACCAACCCCTGGAGTGAGTCCTGAGAGTTGAGGGATAAATGATCTAGGGTCCTAGGTTTCAAGGAACTCAGACTAGAGTTGGGGCAACTGTCAATCATGTAGCCTCCTGGGATTCATTATTTAAACAGGTCTAAACATTTAGGCTAAAAAGGCAATTTTTTATAATCAAATTTTTCCATGTAATAATTTTTACTCATTTTTATGTGGGTTAATTCAAAAGTGATAATTACAAGTTTCATATCCTAACACCAAATAGCTAGCAAGCCCAGTCTAAATAAACAATCTTCACAAGAGAAAATGCAAGAAATTTAGTAAGAGATATTTTGATTTAATTAATTGTTTCAAGTAAATAACAATTAAAGTCCAATAATCCTTATAAAGATTTAAATGGTAAACAATGGTATTTTAAATTTTTAGTTATTTTAGAACAAGATTCAGAAAAGCCTTCTTTGGCTGCAGAAGATGCAGAATCCCTAAGGAGGAATCCAAAGAAGAATTGGTACACAGAGCCCATGTTCCATCTGAACTAATCAGGAACTACACTCATCCCCGAACACACACATTTACATACCTACACACATTGAAAATTCAAACACACCCAGATCATCTTAAATTACCATCGATCTTGACATTATGTGTTCCTAGATGCCAGGAGCTTGAAGATCCAAGGAGATGGCTCAAGACTGTTCCTGTAGGTCAATAGGGATTAACTCTTAGAAGGTAAAAATCTAGGTATCTTGTAGGTGAAAAGGGTATCTGGGAAGAGGTGTGAATACTGTCTTTTCCTTGGATTCTGTCCTAATGCTGGTCTCCAACTCAACTAGCCTCAAAGGCCAAAGCTGGACTTAATGCCTAGTACTGCCCACTAGTACCTCGTGTTGTGTTCAAGAAAATATCTAGTACTAATCCTCTATTTTCAGGTGCACTGGAATGCCCCAGTCAGACCTTAACCTCAATTCTTTGATTTAGATCCAAGCACACAGCACAAGGCAAAGCATGAAAGGGAGACTCATCAGTCTCTAAGAGTGCTGTAGTATCAGCATTTTCCCAAGGTTAGCTTAGAATGTCACATCAAAGTAAGGTTTGCATGTGGCCTAGAAACAACAGATTCCTTGTGTGCCAAAGATTAATGCTCTCATCTTTTAATTGTGTCAGGTGTATATAATTCTCATCCATCCCATCCCAGAACTTTAGCTTTTTAAGAATATAAAAAGCATCCTGATCCCTTTTACAATCTTCCTTTCTGTACAGAGTATTTGAAGGCTGTATCCTGAACCTGGAAAATAGTGGCCAGACTGGATAAGAAAGATGGTGAGGTCAGGAGAAGTGTTGAGGAAAGATCTGTATGCCCCTCTCACTCTCAGAGCAGGGCTTGAGTGCACCACCTTTAAGCAGGAAGAAAAACAAAATTAATTCAATGCCCTCACTAATATTTTAACACATTGTATCATAGCAGATCCAGTGACTGCCCTAAATAAGTATAAGCAGGAAAACAATGCAATCTTCAATTAAATTTAAATAAGAATCAGATGTCTATTTTTTCTTAAGTATGATACAAAAACGAATGAATAACAATCAATAGATTAATAGAATTTTTTAGCACAAACTATGTGATACTTTGTATAGGCTCTGTTTCTATGAAAAGAAGTAGAAAAATTTTCTGTGGTTGAGAATCTTAGAACTAGCTAAAGAAACAACTTTTATTTTATTATTTTCTTTTTTTACTGAGGTATGATTGACATATAACATATTATTTTCAGTTGTACAACAAAGAAACAAATTTTAAATGAATACTGTAGAAGAAACTGGTTATTGCCTCCTGGCACTAGTTTCATCTCAGTAATAGAATCCCTGAGTTTCAGCTAAGCATATGACCCTTAGGTAAAAAATATACATCAGCCTCCTTTGCAGCTAAGTATGTTAAAGACATAGGAATAAGAATAAACATCGTGAATAGGAATAAAGTGTAAAACTGTGGGATATCTCAATGAAGATGCAGCCTTAGTTCTCTCCTGTCCTCTGGGGTTAGGAATGGCAAAGAGTACAGCCATCTCAAATGTCACATGTTGAAAATGGCAGAGCCACCCTGCCAACCCTACAGCACTCACCTCTGGACTGTGACCATCAGAAAGAAAGAAACATCATCATACTTAATCTATAATGAGGGTATTTTCTTAATAGCACCTTCAGTTAAAAGACACAATTTCATAATGGGAAATCTCTGTGTGGGAGTTGGAGAGATAGTAAAAGTTAAGGAACAAATGATAGAAAGGCAGATAAAGGGAACAAGAGCAGCATAGCTGTGAGTGGTCAGAGTGAAATGTCACCTGAGCTCAGCCTTGAAGGATGGGCAGGACTGGAAAAAGTAGGAGAAATGGAGGAAACCATGGGCTCTTCTTTTATTTTTTAAATTTATTTTTAATGTTTTTTTTTTCCTGAGAGACAAAGAGACAGAGCACGAGTGAGGGAGGGGCAGAGAGAGAGAGGGAGACATAGAATCCAAAGCAGATTCCAGGCTCTACGCTGTCAAAACAGAGGCTGATGGAGGGCTCAAACTCACAAGCCATGAGATCATGACCTGAGCTTAATCCAGATGCTTAACTGATTGAGTCACCCAGGCACCCCTAGCCATGGGCTCTTCTAAGGGGGGTTGACAAGATGGGAGAAGGATGCATGGACATGCAGCAAGCATAGCATTGTGCAAACAGTTGGCACTCAGTAAATTTTTGAGTAATGGCTGAATAGGGCTCAAAAGCCCACCTCAGCATTGGGACCTTACCCTGTAGGCAACTGTAAGGCATCAGAGTAACGTGGTAAAAGGGTTGCTTGAGGAAAATCAACTTGGCAGAGGCATGCAAAATTGGGTGGGAGTATTGCAAAAAATTTTTTAAAAAGCAAGCAAAAAAAAATCTGTAGACTAGGGTAATAGAGTAATTTATCATTCAAATTGGCACTTTACAATGGGACACTGTGCATAAACTGGAATTTTCCTGGGCAAATCACCAGGTAACACCAACTTGGAAACAGATAACTTGAACAGACTTCTCAGGGTATATACTCTTTTATTTTTAATACCTGTTTTGACAACCTCCCTCCTCCCTGCCCCTACCATAGACTTTCTATATTCTGTCTATAGGGTCTATCTTCATACTGGCTCCAAAGATTGGGACGATTTTATGTTCTATGCTCCACCGTGTTAGGTGAGAAAGCATAGTAATTTTCTAGGATTTTTTCTCATCACTTGTTCTGTTTTGCCATCCTCCCTGGAGCAGTGTGTTTATTACTTTTAAAAACCCAACCATAATTACAATTCCTGTGTTTGCTTTTTTTCCTCTCTACTCTATTCATAGAAATAGACTAATGCTCTCCCACCTGGTACAGAGATTTGAGGACAGCAGCATGGGGTTCCTCTGTTTGGAAATCCACAAGTCTGGCCAAGTTGGGAAGTGTGGATGACACTCAGAAAACAGGTAGCTGTAGAAAGCATGGTTACTGTAAAAAGCCCCCTTAAGAATTTGGGATTTGGGATTAACACGGCTGGAATTTTTCACCTTTCCCTTTAAAACTATTCCATATTAACAAATTTTCAGCTCTAAATCCTTTGAAAATGTCTTAAAAGGAATTTACCTGCGTTCACTGTTCATGTATTACACAGATATTTGTAGATTTGCCATTTTAGCAAACAAACAACCCAAACATCTTTGCCCTCAGATCTCTCATAGAGGTAAATTCCAAGACAGAGAGGTAAACAAACCTCTGCTCTGGGGCTCCCATGAATCAGATTCAGGCAAGGCAAGCACTGTATCTAGTGGGTGTGAAGTACTTGGGGAGTTTTCAGGCTATAAGACAAGTGAAAACATGCTTGAGCTGCCGCCTAAGAGTCAAGTATTTACCTGTTGAAGCCCAAAAGCTTCAGGCCCATGCAGATACCCTCTGCCACCTAATGGAATTGTAATGGATTCCAAGGCTTCACAGCCCCCACCCAAGGTCAGTCTAAAATAGAAATTTCTGTCATATAGCATTTAAGGGACCTGAGAAATCTAAGACATTGCCCAGATTATCCTCTAATATTATACATGTAGAAGTGGAGACTGAAAAACCAAGGGGTTCATCTAAGGTCACCAAGTAGTGGCTGTGTTATGTTGTTGCCTTTATCAAAGCTCAAGGTACTGGGCATTTTGGAAGAATTGGCCAGACTATGGATAGGGGGAGAAGCCAGCAGGAATGGGGGAGATGGGGAGGTATGAGGGGTACCCCAGGCTACTGACCTCTCCAAAGAAGCCAGGGAACATGCCCACAGTGCTGCACAGGCAGATGGTGTCTTTGGCAATCACAGACCACTGCTGGTCCAGCAGCTTGCCAGGAAGTCAGAAATACACAAAAATGTCTATTACCTTCTGATTCAGTCCAATTAAAAAACTCAAAGAAGTAGAATCTTCACAGATTTTGGATCCTCACAACTTGTCTGTGAAAGGAAAAGACCCACAGAAGCCGTTGCATAATTGGGTGACTTTAAACGGTCAAATCAGTCGTTTGGATTTCAAATCCATTGACTCTCCCTTACTGAGGCTGTCTCCAGTATTAATCAGCTTTTCCTTTTATCCAAATATGTAAAAAAAAGAAGGCTCTTTTTTCAGTGTCTGGTACCTGGTATACATTTAACACAAAAATGTTAACTTGAATCAAAACTTCAGAATGAATTATCACAGAGATTCATACTCTGTTCAGAAATTTATCTTTTCATACCATCTCAGCACTGGAAACCATGTAAATAGAGAGGTGGAGTCAGAGGGTGTGAGGCATCCTTTGGAACTTATTTAAGAAGGATGCTTCTGTTTTGAGCCCCATATAGGAATACTATCGATGGCCCCATTTCTACTCTGAGACTTAGAGGCAGCAGTAGGAGCCATGGCAGAAGCTCGCAGAGCTCAAGCGGTGCCATGAACTGATGACATCGGTATACATGGGCATTGACACTGCCACATGCCTGTGCCTATCCATGTGCAGACACACACTATTATGCTTTATGCTGCAACTAATATATCCTTAGAAATTACACAATAACAAAAGAAAAACAGATCACAGAAAGACACAGAAGAATCAAGGCTCGTAAGCTCCAGAACAGAAAGATTACCACGTTTGAGTGACAAATATGGCTTTAAGAATTCTAGCAACAAACCCTGAAATGAAAAATGAGTTTGGCTATGATATTTTCATTGTTTGATAATAGAATATGCAAATTACAAGAAAGACTCTTTTTTATAAAACTGAACACAGGTAGAAAAGGAGCTGCTGGAACTAGGGTGGAAAATAGTCCCATCTGTGGGATCAGAGCAGAGACCACCACTCACTTGGCCCATACAGTCCTGTGCATGGAGCAGGGGGCATTTGGTGAAAAGACCTGAATGCCTTACACAGAAAGCAGCCCAACAGCAAGCACCTAAAATCACATGTTAACAAGAAGCCACCCATGGCCTCTGTGGCTTTAGCACTACCACAACCATACCAACCTAGAGCAGATCAGGTCTTCATTTCCATACTTAGAAGTATGATTCTGACATATTGAAAATGAATTTTCTGGATCTTTACAACAAACAATAAACAAGTCTTTACCAAATTATTTTGTGGAGAAATGAGAAATGGAGAAAAATGGAGGCTGCCTAGATTCTTATGCACTCATCAGAGTTCTTGATAGTTAATAATAAAATGGACTCTGGTTCATATAGTTAAAAAAAAAAGGAATTTACTGGAAGATAGCTATCAAATAATCAGGAAAGCCAAGAAGTAGACTTATAAAATAGGCAGGAAGCAGAATCATCTGGTGGCTGTGGACATGATCAAGTCCCTTCCACAGAACCAGCCCCATCATGATCCTGTCTCATGGATTGGATAGTCTCCAACTGATTCTGTATCTTTTAACCTCTCCCTCCATATTCAGAGTCCCATATGAGCCATCTAAGTGACCAAGGATGGCCCACATTTGACACATTAGGTATATGAAGAGGTCATGACTGGCCACTTCATGGTTTTATATATAGATGGAAGCAGCACCCTCTCTCCCACTAAGATGCATGCGTTGGGTGATCCCCTCTATTCCACAGAAAGAGACTGAAGATTCTGGCCAGCAGCAGTGAAGTAATAACACAAGCAGCAACAACCACAAAACCTAGCAATTGTCCATTACAGGGAGAACTGATCAAGTGCATGTGTGTGTGACTCAAGGAGGAGGGTGGAGGTGGCAATGAAACATAATGAAGAGGGGAGTTATTACAGAGAGAAGGGAAAGGAAAAGGAAAAGTTCTTCCAAAACTATGAGAAAGACTGAATTTCATCATTGTTCCACTATTTCCAGGGGCCATGTATTGATTTCTCTTCATATCAGGGAACTGAGAACTTCCAATGAACGTCCTCAAAATTGTAAAGGTACAGAACATATGAGGATGAAGAATGGAGACAATCTTATTAAATCACTCTCATTGCTTTATAGTCATATCTTGTGTAAAATAAGCTTTCAAAGGATAAGGTAACCATGAAAGATATATCTGCTATAAAGCAAATACATAGGCTTCAGGACATGATTGTAAATGGAATTAAAGCCAAAAGAGACACATTTCCAAGAAATTAATTAATTTTCCTAATTTTACCCCTTCTGGATATCATTTCACAGTCATCAAATCTTTCCTACTTTTAAAGGCTATTGTGTTGAACATTTTATAAATGGAATTAGAGGTCATCCCTGGTATGGCCACTCATGAAATGAGGATTAAGTAACTGTATTATACTGATTCCAATTTCAAAGATGTTTTATCTTACTTTACTTTTATGCATCCTTTTGTAATATATATTTTTGAAAGTTATTCAATGGCAACTCATTTACAAACCAATTTTGCCCAGCTTGTGTCAAATAGAAGTTAAACAATAATGAAAATGAATAATAAATTAAAAATTCTCCTCCAAATATGTGAATCAGAAGTCAAGCACCATAATTCTTGATCACCAGTAGGTATCACAGGGGATGTAGCCCTTGAAAAGCCACATCGCCCATGCAGCATAACACAACAGAGGCAAAGTGAAACCTGAAACCACAATCTAATGTCTTGTTATTACCCTTCTGTCAGCCAAATTGTTATTATCATTATTGTTTTGTCCCCTATACTTTATTACCCCTTTTAATAAATAAAAGTAATTTTATAGACATTCTTCTGTAGCTTCCAAATGCAGCCCAACAATTTGGGGAGAGGGTGATTTAAAGTCAGAGAAGAAAAGCCACTAACACTTTCTGCATGACCTTGCTACCCAGAGGTCTGGGCCATGATGATCCAAGTATTCCCACCCTGTATACTAAGCACACACCTCATCTTCTCCCTTCTTCAAGATTTGATCTGCCTTCCTCTCATCAATATGTCTCGAAAGCATGTTTCCCCAAGTAAACCTGGTCTGGCTCAGGAATTTTGACATTCCATTCAAATGAAAGAGGATATTGTTGAAAACAAGCTGCAGAAAGATAGATAGACAGGGATATGCACAGTGTCATCACTTGACATTTTCATGTCTAAGAATGTAGCTCAGCAGCAAAAGACCTTTTGGGGGTGGGGGAATGTTGTGAAAAACTTGATCCTGTGATATTACATTTTGACATTCTAGAAGATACATAAGTGATACCTTAACTTCTGAACTTCTATGCCCTTTTATCTCAAAGTATGGCGAGAAAGTACAAAGCCCAGTTTCACAGTTAAGTCTGTGGTTGATTTAGGAACTGAAGAGGAGGGCACACTTCTTTTCATCTCGAACTCATCATCAATGTCTACAGAAAAACAGCACAACCCTCAGACAAGGCTCATCAGAACCATCAGGTGGGCACATGTGAGGGCAGACTCAAGACTCAGAGATAAGATTCCAGAGAAAAGGAAGTTTCCTCCAGATTGGATACAGATCACTTCAGTGTTACATTTCTCTCTAGCAAAGGGCCACCTTTGGAGACCTGGAGCTCAGGCCTTGGCAGAAGGACTTGAAGGTGCTGCGTTGTCTCCAGCTTCTGAAGCTTACAGACAGCTCAAACAATAGCTGAGATGTTAGGTTCCTTTTGCTTGTTTTTGTTTGTTTGTTTATGTTTTTAATTCTAAAATATGATTCCTTGCTAAAATATCTGACCCAAAAAGGCCAGAGATTATAATTAACTATTCCTCTCCAACTTCAAATATGCTATAATGCCTTTATTTCCCAGGATCTTTTAAAAAAAATTTTTACATTTATTCATTTTTGAGATACAGAGTGCAAGCAGGAGGGGGTTGGAAGAGGTTGGACAGAGAGAGAGGGAGACACACAATCTGAAGCAGGCTCCAGGCTCTGAGCTGCCAGCACAGAGCCTGATGCGGGGCTCCAACTCACGAACCATGAGATCATGACCTGAGCTGAAGTCGGAGGCTTAACCAACTGAGTCACCCAGGCACCCCTCTCAGGATCTTTGAAATCACCAGAAAATGGCAGGGACAGAGTGCCTTAAGTATTGGGTGTCCATTGCCAGGAATTCACCAAAGTATCAGGATCATAGCGTGACTGTTGGCCACAGTCTTTGCAAAACTGGAATTCAACTGGCACCTTATATGAAGAACAAAAACAACTTCATGGAACTTGGGGGATAGACCTAGTTTGGAAGAATCACCTTCTCTTTGCTCTACTGTCATTTAGTCTTCCCAGAAAGGAGAACTGATTTTGAGGGCACTGCCTACTGGGCTGTTTTTCATCGTGAGCCTCCATAGAAGCCACTTGCCTGGCTTGTCCAAATAAAAAATTATTTCCTCTGACTCACTTGCTGAGTGTTTAGTAACCTGTGGCAAATGGAAGTAGAGGTTTCTTCTAGGGCATACCATGGTAGTCTTCACAGAAACAAGGGGCATGGTGATGCTTTCTAAAGAGTCCCAGGGAAGCACTTCAAATATTCCTGCCCTCTTCCATCTGAGGCCAGGATGCAGGATGGACTTTTATACATGTTTCAATGACTACATCCAGACTTACACTAAAATTAATTCTCTATAGTTCTCCATCTATCCAACCCTCAGAAAAGGGTTCTCCAACTATCGACTTGGCTCTTCTAAGATATAATTGGCCTAATTGTTTAATCAAAGTGGATAGCACCCTTGTTTCTGAAAGGACCTCTTGGTTATTAAAGTTATGTTAGAAACTGAAAAAAATGAGAATTCCACCTCACCAGCAATGGATGCTGAATCCCACTAGACAAAGAGGAATGTGCTATAATCACTTTGAGCATCCTTTACTGTTGACTCGGTGAACCTCAGCCTGAGCTCCCACCAGAGACAGAGCCAGGACAGGAATCTCTTTAGCAGGGGGTGAAGTCCATCAGAACTGAAAAGGCTGACTTTTACTTTAGTCTGAGGTATTCACATTTAGCCATTTAAGTAAAGAAATGCCTGATAACTTGTCACTAAAATAGCAAATCAAAGAAAATTTTTGTAGAAATCTAGTGTCAAAAAGTTTCTAAAGAGTGTATCAAATACTCTGGCAGGTAAATAATTAAGGTATATAGGGGCCCCTGGGTGGCTCAGTCGGTTGAGCGTCTGACTTCGGTTCAGGTAATGATCTCGCATTTTGTGAGTTCGAGCTGCAAGTCAGGATCTGTGCTGACAGCTCAGAGCCTGGACACTGCTTAGGATTCTGTGTCTCCCTCTCTCTCTGCCCCTCTCCAACTCGCTCTCTCTCTCTCTCTCTCAAAAATAAACATTGAAATAAAAAAGAATGCACATAGTTACTGCCCTCAAGAATCATGCTGTCTTACATCCATGAAGTGCTAAAGAAAACTTCTAAGGTGAGAGACTCCACCTGATCTAGGAATTCTAGCTACTTCTTGAAGTAGGTTCCACTTGACTATTGTCATTGAAGTAGACTTTGTGGAATAACTAAGTAGAATGGAAAAGGGACTT
Organism: Cryptoprocta ferox; assembly: GCA_028646485.1. Classification (NCBI taxonomy): domain Eukaryota; kingdom Metazoa; phylum Chordata; class Mammalia; order Carnivora; family Eupleridae; genus Cryptoprocta; species Cryptoprocta ferox. The sequence continues at coordinate 116,443,034 of CM053577.1, forward strand.
GGACTGGATATTTGGGAACAAATAAGTGCATCTGATCTAGACACCAGCAGTTAATGGTAGGCTGTATCCTAGAAGGAATATTAAAGTTCTTGGTGAGGCCCGTCCCATGACATCTCTAAGTAGCCCCATGGACTGACTCAGTTAGACCACTGTGGCCACCACCTGTCTCCAACAGTTCTTTCCTTTGCCTTCAGGAGCTAGTCGTTGTCTCCTTCCCTCTCTTATCCTGTTTTCTCCTTGTTAATGTTCCCAGTAATTGGTATGTTCGTCTCTTAGATTGGGGTGATTCAACAATTTGTTTCTCTGGCTCATATGACAGATCCTGTGTTGGCACAGGAATGCCCCAAAGGAGCAGAGACCACAGACAGGATTAGTCCTAGCTCTGACATGCAAGGCACACCACTCAGCACTAAATAAACTTAGGGAAATATTCACAGAGCAGCCATATGTATAGAATATTACAGCCTTCAGGCCAGAATAACTACACAGTGAATTTTTACATCAGTTTAAATTTAGAATTTAGAGAAGACTTAATTCACTAGATAAAAATGTCTATATTCAGTGTTGACCTTGGATTTAGATTTAAGTGTGTACGTGTATGTGTATGTGTCTGTGCACGCACATGCATCTGTGTGAACTAGGAGATATGCCTGTACTCTCTGCAAATGAAAATTCATCACGTGGGCTTAAGAATTAAGGAGGGGGTTTATGGTGGGGAGCAATGGGGAGTTGTCTTTTATTAAATTGTAAATATCTCTATCTGCTTAACTAGACATTTCTTTTTTTGTCAGAATAAATGCACCCCATTGATCTTTTTTTAAGTTTTTATCTTTATTCTTTTTTTTCTTTATAGTTTATTGTCAAGTTGGTTTCCATATAACGCCCAGGGCTCATCCCCACAAGTGACTTCCCCCATGCTCATCATCCTTTTCGCCTCTCCCCCACCCCCATCAACCCTCAGTTTGTTCTCAGTATTTAAGAGTCTCCTATGGTTTGCCTCCCTCCCTCTCCTTAACTATGTTTTCCCCTTCCCTCTAAATGGTCCTCTGTTAGGTTTCAGCTGTTCCACATATGAGTGAAAACATATGGTATCTGTCCTTCTCTGCCTGACTTATTTCGTTTAGCATGACACCCTCGAGGTCCATCCACATTGCTACGAATGGCCAGATTTCATTCTTTCTCATTGCCATGTAGTATTCCATTGTATATATAAACCACATCTTCTTGATCCATTTGTCAGCTGATGGACATTTATGCTCTTTCCATGATTTGGCTACTGTTGGAAGTGCTACTATGAATATTCGGGTACATGTGCCCCTATGCATCAGCACTCCTGTATCCCTTAGGTAGATCCCTAGCAGTGCCATTGCTGGGTCATAGGGGAGTTCTAATGTTAATTTTTTGAGGAACCTCCACACTGTTTTCCAGAGCTGCTGCACCAGTGTAGGAGGGTACCCGTTTCTCCACATCCTCGCCAGCATCTATGGTCTCTTGAGTTGTTCATTTTAGCCACTCTGACCAGCATGAGGTGGTATCTCAGTGTGGTTTTGATTTGTATTTCCCTGATGATGAGTGATGCTGAGTCGTTTCATGTGTCTGTTGGCCATCTGGATGTCCTCTTTGGAGAAGTGTCTATTCTGTCTTTGGCCCATTTCTTCACTGGATTATTCATTTTTCGGATGTGGAGTTTGGTGAGTTCCTTGTAGATTTTGGATACTAGCCCTTTATCCGATATGTCATTTGCAACTATATTTTCCCATTCCGTCTGATGCCTATTAGTTTTCTTGATTGTTTCCTTTGCCGTGCAGAAGCTTTTTATCTTGATTAGGTCCCAATAATTCATTTTTACTCTTGATTCCCTTGCCTCTGGAGATGTGTCGAGTAGGAAATTGCTGCTGTTGAGGTAAAGGAGGCTGTTTCCTGCTTTCTCCTCTAGGGTTTTGATGGTTTACTGTCTCACATTCAGGTCCTTCATCCATTTTGAGTTTATTTTTGTGTATAGTGTAAGAAAGTGGTCTAGTTTCATTCTTTCTGCATGTTGCTGTCCAGTTCTCCCAGCACCACCTGTTAAAGAGGCTGTCTTTTTGCCATTGGATACTCTTTCCTACTTTGTCAAAGATTAATTGGCCTTACATTTGTGGGTCCAGTTCTGGGTTCTCTATTCTATTCCATTGGTCTATGTGTCTGTTTTTGTACCAATACCATACTGTCTTGAGGATTACAGCTTTGTAGTAGAGGCTAAAATCTGGGATTGTGATGCCTCCTGTTTGGTTTTCTTCTTCGATATTACTTTGGCTATTCAGGGTCTTTTGTGGTTCCATACAAATTTAGGATAGTTTTTTCTACCTTTGCGAAGAATGCTGGTGCAATTTTGATTGGGAGTGCATTGAATGTGTAGATTGCTTTGGGTAGTATTGACATTTTAACAATATTTATTCTTCCGATCCAGGAGCATGGAATGCTTTTCCATTTCTTTGTGTCTTCTTCAATTTCTTTCATATGTTTTCTATAGTTTTCATCATACAGATCTTTTACATCTTTGGTTAGATTTATTCCTAGGTATTTTATGGTTTTTAGGGTGCAATTGTGAATGGATCAGTTTCTTCATTTCTCTTTCTGTTGCTTCATTATTGGTGTATAAAAATGCAACCGATTTCTGTACGTTGATTTTGTACCCTGCAACTTTGCTGAATTCATGGATCAGTTCTAGTAGGCTTCTGGTGGAATCGGTCGGGTTTTCCACATAGAGTATCATGTCATCTGTGAAAAGTGAAAGTTTCACTTCATCTTTGCCAAATCTGATGCCTTTGATTTCCTTTTGTTGTCTGATTGCTGATGCTAGGACTTCCAGCACTATGAAACAACAGTGGTGAGAGTGGACATCCCTGTCGTGTTCCTGATCTCAGGGGGAAAGCTCTCACGTTTTCCTCATTGAGGATGATATTAGCTGTGGGCTTTTCATAAATGGCTTTTATGATGTTTAAGTAAGTTCCTTCTATCCCGACTTTCTCGAGGGTTTTTATTAAGAAAGGATGCTGTATTTTGTCAAATGCTTGTTCTGCATCTATTGACAGGACCATATGGTTTTATCTTTTTTTTTTTTGTTAATGTGATGTATCACATTGATTGATTTGCAAATATTGAACCAGCCCTGTAACCCAGGGATGAATCCCTCTTGACCATGGTGGATAATTCTTTTTATATGCTGTTGAATTCGATTTGCTAGTATCTTGTTGAGTATTTTTGCATCTGTATTCATCAAGGATATTGGCCTGTAGTCCTCTTTTTTTGCTGGGTCTCTGTCCGGTTTGGGAATCAAAGTGATGCTGGCTTCGTAGAATGAGTCAGGAAGTTTTCCCTCCATTTCTATTTTTTCAAATAACTTGAGAAGAATGGGTATTAACTCTGCTTTAAATGTCTGGTAGAATTCCCCAGGGAAGCCATCTGACCCCGGGCTCTTATTTGTTGGGAGATTTTTGATAACTCAATTTCTTCACTAGTTATGGGTCTGTTCAAATTTTATATCTCCTCCCATTTGAATTTTGGTAGTGCGTGTGTGTTTAGGAATTTGTCCATTTCTTCTAGGTTGTCAAGTTTTTTGGCATATAATTTTTCGTAGTATTCCCTGATAATTGCTGTATTTCTGAGGGATTGGTTTAATCAATCCATTTCCATTCGTGATTTTGTCTATTTCAGTGCTCTCTCTTTTCTTTTTGAGAAGCCTGGCTAGAGGTTTATCAATTTTGTTTATTTTTCCTGAAAGCCAGCTCTTGGTTTCATTGATCTGTTCTACAGGGTTTTTTTTTTTTAATTCTATATTGTTTATTTCTGCTCCGATCTTTATTATTTCTCTTTTTCTGCTAGTCTTGGGGTGTTCTGGCTGCTCTGCTTCTAGTTCGTTTAGGTGTGCTGTTAGATTTTGTATTTGGGCTTTTTCTAGTTTCTTGAAATAGTCCTGGATTGCAATAAATATACTTTCCTCTTAGGACTGCATTTGCAGCATCCCAAAGAGTTTGGGTTGTTGTATTTTCATTTTCATTTGTTCCCATATATTTTTTAATTTCTTCTCTAATTGCCTAGTTGGCCCATTAGTTCTTTAGTAGGGGTTCTTTGACCTCCATGTTTTTGGATGTTTTCAAGACTTTTCCTTGATTGACATCACGTTTCATAGCATTGTGATCTGAAAGTGTGCATGGTATAATCTCAATTCTTTTATATTTATTGAGGGCTGCTTTATTACCCAGTGTGTGATCTGTCTTGGAGAATGTACCATGTGAACTCGAGAAGAACGTGAATTCCCTAGCCTCAGGAGGTAGAGTTCTAAATATATCTGTCAAGTCCATCTGTTCTAATGTGTCGTTCAGGTCCATTGTTTCTTTGGTTATTTTCTGTCTGGTTGATCTATCCATTGCTGTAAGTGGAGTATTAAAGTCACCTGCAGTTAGCACATTCTTATCAATAAGATTGTTTCTGTTTGTGATTATTTTATGTATTTGGGTGCTGCCGAATTTGGTGCGTAGACATTTATAATTGTTAGCTCTTCCTGATGGATAGACCCTATAATTATTATATAATGTCCTTCTTCATCCCTTGTTACTGCCTTAACTTTAAAGTCCAGTTTGTCCTATATAAGTATGGCTACTCCAGCTTTCTTTTGACTTCCAGTCGCATGATAGATAGTTCTCCAACCCCTTACTTTCAATCTGAAGGTGTCCTCAGGTCGGAAATGAGTCTCTTGTAGGCAGCAAATAGATGGATGTTGTTTTTTTATCCATTCTGATACTCTATGTGTTTTGATTGGAGCAGTTAGTCCATTTACATTCAGTGTTATTATTGAAAAATATGGGTTTAGAGTCATTGTGTTCTCTGTAGGATTCAAGCTTGTAGTGGTGTCTCTGGTACCTTGTGTTCCTTGCAACATTTCCCTCGTAGAGTCCCCATTAGAATTTCTTGTAGGGCTGGTTTAGCGGTGATGAATTCCTTCAATTTTTGTTTGTTTGGGAAATCCTTTATCATTCCTTCTATTCTGAATGACAGGCTTGTTGGATAAAGGATTCTTGGTTGCATATTTTTTCTGTTCATCACATTGAAGATTTCCTGCCATTCCTTTCTGGCCTGCCAAGTTTCACTAGATAAGTCTGTAACTACTCTGATGTGCTTCCCTTTGTATGCTAGCACCCTTTATCCCTAGCTGCTTTCAGAATTCTCTCTTTATCCTTATATTTTGCCAGTTTCACTATGATATGTCGTGCTGAAGATCAATTCAAGTTACATCTGAGGGGAGTTCTCTGTGCCTCTTGGATTTCAATGTCTGTGTCCTTCCCCAGATTGGGGTAGTTCCCGGTTATAATTTGTTCAAGTACCCACCCCTTCAGCACCTTTCTTCTCTTCTTCTTCTTCATGAATTCCTATGATAGGGATATTGTTCCATTTGATTGTATCACTGAGTTCTCGATTCTCCTTTCATGCTCCCGGATCAATTTATCTCTCTTTTTCTCGGCTTCCTCTTGTTCTATAATTGTGTCTTCTAATTCACCTATTCTCCTCTCTGCCTCTTCAGTCCGTGCAGTGGCTGCCTCCATTTTATTATGCACCTCATTTATAGCATTTTTAATTCATCATAACTATTTTTAAGGTCCATAATCTTTGTAGCAATAGCATCTCTGGTGTCTTCTTTTCATTTTTCAAGTCCAGCGATTAATTTTATGACAATTATTAAATTCTTGGTCAGTTGTGTTGCTTATATCTGTTTTGACCAATTCTTTAGCTGTCACTTCTTCCTGGAATTTCTTTTGAGGAGAGTTCTTCCGTTTCATCATTTTGGCTAGTTTTCTGTTTCTTGTATTTTTTTAATGTTTTATTTATTTTTGAGAGAGAGAGAGAGAGAGAGAGTGAGCAAGGTAGGGTCAGAGAGAGAGGGAGACACAGAATTCTAAGACAGGCTCCAGGCTCTGAGCTACCTGTCAGCACAGAGCCCAGCGTGGGGCTCGAACCCACGAACCATGAGATCATGATCTGAGCCAAAGTCGGACCCTTAACTGACTGAGCCACCTAGGCGCCCTTGTTTCTTGTATGTTTTAATATCTTGTTATGTGCTCTAGATCTGTGAGCACTGCTATATTAAAGGAGGCTCATAGACTGTCCACGGCCTGTCCATTCAGGAAGTGTTCTTTTAATGGTGTCCCTTTGTCTCTATTGTTGTGACTTTGGTTATTTTATTTCCCTACTTGTAGTGATATTTGGGACTCTCCACCAGGTGTGCTTTGGTTTGTTCCTTGAGTTAGCCATGGAAAGGAAAACAGACAAACAAACAGGGAACAAAAGCATACAAACGCACAAACAAATCAGACAAACAAGCACACTGAAAAAAAGAAAACAACAACAACAACAAAACAAAGGACAGTCTAAAAGCATAAAACAGAAACCCCAGCTACAAATAAAGAGCAGGGTGGAGGCAGTGCTGCTGGAAGAGCATATACAAATAGAGAAATGACAGGTGTGGGGAGAAAGAGAAATTGAACATGACCAGGCAGAGAGACTAAAAGGCTATGAGGCTGTCTTCTTAGTTGGCTCCATCTCTTTTCCTCCCAGACACTTGTGGTTTAGAGTCTTTTGGCTTCAGCCCTTCTTTGTTTGAGAGATGCAGGTGAGAAGTACGGAACTCCCTATTTCTCTGCCATCTTGCCTCACCCCATTGATCTTTAACCAAGATTTTATTTCAGCTAGAATATCAATTGTCCATTCTGCACATTTCATGTTAGAGGAAACTCAGTTCCATAAAGGGGTCGTGACTAATCTGTTGTCAGGAGGTTTAGGAGGGAAATCAGATCTCCTGACAGCCCAAGCAGGCATTTTTCAATCATAGCCCATTGCATTTTTAGCACTCCACCATATCCCCAAAACACAGTACCAAATCAAATCAGTTATACTACCTTAGTTCCCAAATTCCTGGAAATGTCTTTCTTAAACTCAGAGTCAGTGAGTCAATGATGGCTGGCCTTGGAATTCTCACTTGGGCTTAATAGGCTGGTATGCTGAGCTTGTCCCCAAGTCGAAACCTCTTACATAAGGTGGAGCAGGGGAGCATGAGACACAAACTTCACACAGCAACAAACTTACAACTTCAGGATGAATATGTTAAGTAATTACTAAATAAAATCATTACATTATTGAGGGAACAATGAGCTCAGGATCTCCACTTTGATGGTTCCCAAACAAGATTCATCCATATTTCTTTTTTTGCTGTTTTCTAGGACCTATGAAAAAACCATTACTTTGAGGTCATTTTGCTAGAATTTGTATGGACAAGACTTCCTCTCGCTATTTTCCCCTTCTCTTAGATAAGTGAGAAATTACTAAAATGTAAGCTTTAATAGGAAGATACTATGCCTGTCTTATTCTGTGTTTTATCCCCATCACATAACACAGTGCCCTGGCACATACTAAGCTTCAGTAAATATTTTCATTAGCTAAAGAAATAAGTGGAAAATATGATTAAATAAAACATATTATATTTACAGGGTTATACTTTATAATAAATATTCTATTATGATAAATCGGGTATGTTATGGAGTTTGATATCTCAATCAAAACATGTAATGGAAAAGATGATATACGAAAAGTCAATCCTACAAATAGATTCCTCAGGAAGAAATGTTTCCAAAATCTGAAGGTTAAGAGCACAAAGACCTCGAGCTTTTAGTAGTTAACTGGTAGCTCTTATTGTTATCCTCTCATGGAAAACAACTATAAACATTGGTCAAGAGAAGAAATTGGGGGAGCCTGGGTGGCTCGGTTGGTTAAATGTCTGACTTCAGCTCAGGTCGCGATCTCACAGTTCATGAGTTTGAGTCCCACATCAGGTTCTCTACTGTCAGCACAGAGCCTGCTTCAGATCTTCTGTCTCCCTTTCCCTCTCTTTTTCTCCTCCCACCCCTCCACTCAGGCATGTTCTCTCTCTCTCTCTCTCTCTCTCTCTCTCTCTCTTAAAAATAAATAAACATTAAAAAACACTAAAGAAAAGAAATTGAAGAAGACATAAATAAATGGAAAGATACTCCATGCTCATGGATTGGAAGAATTAATACTATTAAAATGCCCAAATTACCCAAAGATCCAATGCAAAAGCTCATCAAATAAACATACATTTATTAGGAACCAAATAGAAATTCTAGATCTGAAAAATAGAATATCAAAATTCCAAAGATATTTTTCACAGAAATAGAACAAAAAATCCTGAAGTCTGTATAGAACCACAAAAGATCCTGAATAGCCAAACCAAACTTGAGAAAGAAGAACAAAGTTGGAGGCATCACATTTCCCTGTTTTAAAACTATATAACAAAGCAATAGCAATCAAAACAGTGTGGTATTGGTATAAAAATAGAAACATAGAAGTATGGAACACTATAGACACCCCAGAAATAAACTTATGCATATATGCTGAATTAATTTTTTTATTTAATTTATTTTTTAAAATTTACATCCAAGTTAGTTAGCATATAGTGCAACAATGATTTTAGGAGTAGATTCCTTAATGCCCCTTACCCATTTAGCCCATCCTCCCTCCCACAACACCTCCAGTAACCCTCTGTTTGTTCTCCATATTTAAGAGTCTATATTTTTGTCCCCCTCCCTGTTTTTATATTATTTTTGCTTCCCTTACCTTATGTTTATCTGTTTTATATCTTAAGTTCTTCTTATGAGTGAAGTCATATGACACTTGTCTTTCCCTAACTAATTTTGCTTAGCATAATACACCCTAGTTCCATCCACGTAGTTATAAAAGGCAAGATTTTATTCCTTTTTGATTGCTGAGTAATACTCAGCATTGTCTATATATACCACATCTTCCTCATCCATTCATCTATCGATGGACGTTTGAGTTCTTTATATATTTTGGCTATTGTTGATAGTGCTGCTATAAACATTGGGGTGCATGTGTCTCTTCAAAACAGCATAGCTTTATCCCTTGGATAAATACCTAGTAGTACAATTGCTGGGTCATAGGGTAGATCTATTTTTAATTTTTTGAGGAACCTCCGTACTGTTTTCCAGAGTGGCTGCACTGGTTTGCATTCCCACCATCAGTGCAAAAGAGATCCTCTTTCTCCGCAGTTCTGCCAACATCTGTTGTTGCCTGAGTTGTTAATGTTAGCCATTCTGACAGGTGTGAGGTGGTATCTCATTGTGGTTTTGATTTGTATTTCCCTGATGATGAGTGATGTTGATCATTTTTTCCTGTGTCGATTGGCTATCTGGATGTCTTCTTTGGAGAAGTGTCTATTCATGTCTTTTGCCCATTTATTCACTGAATTATTTGCTTTTTTTGGGGGGGGGTGTTGAGTTTGAGAGGTTATTTATAGATTTTGGATACTAACCCTTTATCTGATATATCATTTGCAAATATCTTCTCCCATTCTGTCGGTTGCCTTTTATTTTTGCTCATTGTTTCCTTCACTGTGCAGAAGCTTTTTATTTTGATGAAGTCCCAAGAGTTCATTTTTGCTTTTGTTTCCCTTGCCTCTGGAGACGTGTTGATTAAGAAGTTGCTGTGGCCAAGGTCAAAGAGGTTCTTGCCTGTTTTCTTCTCAAGGATTTTGATGGCTTCCTGTCTTACATTTAGATCTTTCATCCATTTTGAGTTTATTTTTGTGTATGGTGTAGGAAAGTGGTCCAAGTTCATTTTCTGCATGTCTCTGTCCAGTTTTCCCAGCAATGTATGGTGAATAAATTTATGTGAAAAGAACCAAGAATATTCAATGAGAAAAGAATAGTGTCTTAAATAAATCATGATTAGAAAACTAGCCACATGCAAAAGAATGAAACTGGACCATTATCTGACACCATACACACATATCAATTCAAAATGTATTAGAGACTTGAACATGAAACTTAAAACCATAGAACTCCTAGGGAAAGACTTAAGGGGAGGCTTCTAGATATCAGTCTTTGCAAGAGCAAAGACAACAAAGGCAAAAATAAACAAGTGGAACTACATCAAACTAAAATGCTTGTGTATAGCAGAGAAACCCAAAAAAATGAAAAGGCGACCATTCCAAAACTGAGTCAGGAAGAAACAAAAAATTTGAACAGACCAATTACTAATAATGAAATTGAATAAGTAATCACGGGGTACCTGGGTAGCTCAGTCAGTTAAGTGTCAAACTCTTGGTTTCAGCTCATGTCATGATCTCATGGCTTGGTGGGTCTGAGCCCCACATTAGGCTCCACTCTGGCAATGCGGAGTCTGCTTGAGATTCTCTGTGTCCCTCTCTCTCTACCCATCCCCCACTTGCACTGTCTCGGTGTCTCTCAAAATAAATAAACAAAAAAGAAAAAAAAAAGAAAGACATTGGATCAGTAATCAAAAAACTACCAACAAACAAAAGTCCAGGACCAATTGGCTTCACAGGTGAATTCTACCAAACATTTAAAGAGTTAATATCTATTTTTCTCAAACTATTCCCCCAAAAAAAAAAAAAAAAATAGAAGAAGAAGGAAAACTTCCAAATTCATTCTATAGGCCAACATTATCTTGATACCAAAACCAATTAAAGATGCTACAAAAGGAGAACTATAGATCAATATCTCTGATGAACTTAAATGCAAAAATCCTCAAAAAAAAAATATTAGCAAATCAAGTCCAACAATATGTTCAAAAAGTTATTCACCAAACTCAAGTGGGGTTTATTCCAGGGATGCAAGTGTGGTTCAATACTTAGAAATCAATCTACATAATACATCACATTAACAAGAAAAAGGATAGGATCATCTCAATAGATGCAGAAAAAGCATTTGACAAAGTACAACATATATTCATTATAAAAATTCTCAACAAAGTAGGTTTGGAGGGACTATATCTTAACATAATAAAGGCAATATATGAAAAACTTACAGCTAATATCATATTCAATGGTGAAAACCTAAGAGCTTTTCCTCTAAGATCAGGAAAAGACAAGGGTGCCCACTCTCACTACTTTTAATCAACATAGTACTGGAATCCTAGCCACAACAATCAGAAATAAGTCATCAAATTGGGAAGGAACAAGTAAAACTTCCACTATTTGCAGATGACATGATATTATAAATAGAAAACCCTAAGGACTCCACCAGAAAACTACTAGAACTGGGGCTCTTGGGTGGCTCAGTCTGTTAAGCGTCTGACTTCGGCTCCAGTCATGATCTCACGATTCCTGGGTTTGAGCCCCTCATCAGGCTCTGTGCTGATAGCTATCTCAGAACCTGGAGCATGTCTTCATATTGTGTCTCCCTCTCTTTCTGACCCTCCCCTGCTCACGCTGTCTCTCCCCCTCTCTCAGAAATAAATAAAACATTAAAAAAAAAAGAAAAGAAAACTACTAGAACTGATAAATGAATTCAGTAAAGCCTCAGGATACAAAATTAATGTCTAGCAATCTATTGCATTACTATATACTAATAATGAGGTAGCTAGTAGATAAATTACAATTGTAATACAATTGGATCAAAATGAATGAAATACTTAGGAATAAATTTAACCAAGGATGTGGAAGACCTGTATTCCAAAAACTGTAAAACATTGGTGAAATAAATTGAAGATGACACAAACAAATGGAAAGCTACTCCATGCTCATGCATTGGAAAAAAACCAATATTGTTAAAACGTCCATACTACCCAAGCAATCTACAGAATAATGAAATCCCTGTCAAAATACCAACAACACTTTTCACAGAACTAGAACAAACAATACTAAAACTTTTATAGAACCACAAAAGATCCCAAATAGCCAAAACAATGTTGAAAAAATAAGAACAAAGACAGAAATATCACAATCCCAGATTTCAAGATATACTACAAAGCTGTAATAATCAAAACAGTATGGTACTGGCACAAAAACAAACACATAGATCAATGTAACAGGATAGAGAGTCCAGAAATAAACCCATCTTTTAACAAAAATGTTTATTTATCTATTTTGAGAGAGATAGAACATGCAAGCAGGGGATGGGCAGAAAGAGAAGGAGAGAGAGAGAATCACAAGCAGACTCTGCACTGTCAGTGCAGACCCCGATGCAGGACTCAAACTCACAAGTCGTGAGATTATGACCTGAGCCAAGATCAAGAGTCGGATGTTTAACTAAACCCACCCTTTTATGGTAAATTATCTAGGATAAAGGAGGAAAGAATATGCAATGGGGAAAAGGTAGTCTCCTTAATAAATGGTATTGGGAAAACTAAACAGCTACATTCAAAAGAATGTAAAAGGACTATTTTCTTACAACATACACAAAAATAAATAAGTTCAAAATGGACTAAAGGGCTAAATGTGAAACCTGAAACCATAAAATTTCTAGAATAAAACATAGGCAGTAATTGATTGCATAAACATTTTTCTATTTGTGTATCCTCAAGCAAGGGAAACAAAGGCAAAATTAAACTACTGGGACTACATCAAAGTCAAAGGTTTCGGACAGCAAAGAAAATCATCCACAAAACAAAAAGGCAGCCTACTGAATGGGAGAAAATATTTGAAAATGATATCCAAAACATGTGAAGAACTTATACAACTCACCACCAAAATAATAATAATAATAATAATAATAATAATTCAATTAAAATGGGCAGAGAACCTGAATAGAAATTTTTCCAAAGAAGATCTGCATATGGCCAACAGAAACACGAAAAGATGCTTAACATCCCCAATCATCAGAGAATGCAAAGCAAAACCACAATGAGATAGCACCTCACACCTGTCAGAATGGCTATAATGAAAAACACAAGAAATAATAAGCGGTGGCAAGGATGTGGAGAAAAGGAAGTCTTTGTGCACTGTTGGTAGCAATTCAAATTGGTGCAGCCATTGTGGAAATCAGGATGGAGGCTTCTCAAAAAATTAAAAACAGAATTAACTATATGAGCCAGCAATTTCACTATTGGGTATTTACCCAAAGAAAACCAAAACACCATTTGAAAAGATACATGCACCCCTCAGTTTATTGCAGCAGAATTTACAATATCCAAGCTAGGGAAGCACCCTAGTGTTTATCTATAGATGAATGAATAAAGATGTGATACACACACACACACACACACACACGCACACACATGCACACTCACGGTGGACTATTATTCAGCTATAAAATAGAATGAAACATTGCCATCTGAAACAACATGGATGGATCTAGAGAGTATAATGCTAACTAGAATAAGTCACCTAGAGAAAGACAAATACCATATGATTTCACTCATATGTGAAGTTTAAGAAACAAAGGAAGAAACAAAATTAAAAGGGACAAGCAAAAAACCAGACTCTTAAATACAGAAAACAAACTGGTTGTTGCCAGTGGGGAGGTGGGTGAGAGCATGGGTGAAATTGGTGAAAGAGTTTATGAATACATTACCCTTACCTTGATGAGCACTGAGAAATGTATAGAATTGTTGAATCATTATTTTGTATATATGAAACTAATATGGCACTGTATGTTAATTATACTTGAAAAAAATAAAGAGGCAACATACAGAATGGGAGAACATATCTGCAAATCATATACTGATAGGGGGGTAATATTCAAAATACATAATGAACTCATGCAATCCAATAGAAGACAAGCTATCAATAAAACAGTAACATGCTGGGCATGAAACCTACTTTAAAAATGAATTAAAATGGGCAGGGTATCTGAACAGACATTTTTACAAAAAGACATGCAAATTGACAAAATGTATATATAAAGTTGCTCACCTTCACCAATCATCACAGAAATACAAGTCAAAATCACAATAATGTATCACCTCACACGTGTTAGAGTGGCTAAAAATACAAGAAATAACTAGTGTTGGTGAGGATTGTTGGTGTAGAAAAAAGAATTCTTGTGCATTGTTGGTGTAGCCATATGGAAAACAATATGGAAGTTCCTCAAAAAGTTAAAAATAAAACTACCATATGATCCAGCAATTTTACTTCTGTGTATTTATCCAAAGAAAATGAAATCACTGTCTCTCAAAAAGATATCTGTACCTCATGTTAACTGTAGCATTATTTACAATAGTCAAGACATAAAAACAATCTGTGCCAAACAACACATGGATGGATATAGAAAATGTCTGTGATTTTATATATGTATGTATGTATACATGTATGTATATCTGTATGTGTGTATATATAATATATATTAATTAACATTAATTAATATATATTATTAAGCCATAAATACGAGGGAAATCTTGTCATTTGCAACAACATGAATGGATCTTGAGGGCATTGTGCTAAGTGAAATAAATCAGACAGAGAAAGACAAATACTGTATGACCTCACTAAAATTTGTACGATTTAAAAAAATGAAGTCACAAATACAGAGAACAAGTTGGTGGTTTCCAAAGGCACAGGGTGGAAGGGTGGGTGAAATGGGTGAAGGAGTCAAAAGGTACAAACCTCCTGTTACAACATAAATAACTGCTGAGGATATAATATACAGTTTGGTGACTATATAGCTAATAATACTGTATTGTATATTTGAAAGTTCTTAAGAGACTGGATCTTAAAAGTTCTCATCACAAGACAAAGGTTGTAACTATGGAGGCAATAGAAGTTAACTAAACTTAATTTGGTAATCATTTGGTAAAATACATGTACATCAAATCAATGTTACACACCTGAAATGAATACAATTTTGTATGTCAATTATGTCTCAAAGTTTTAAAACTGATGTGGAAAGGAAAATAAAATGGTCTCTTAGATCCTAGCTTCGATTGTATAAGGAGTACTTTTTTTCCTAGAAAAGCAGATTCTTCTGACATACATGTAACCCTATTTTTGACCCTTCACCTATTACTCCAGCAATCGGAGAAATTAGCTGAAGGAAATTTCACTTTTAATTTCCTTCCACAAATACCATTACAATAAAATAAACTCATCTCATCTGAGCCACACACTGACAAGGGTACAAAGAGTCCTTTCCTTTTATGCTTTCTGCTGCTGTGTTAACCACATATGACACACAGGAAAGAAATTTTACTTGAGGCCTCCAAAGTCTTATTTTAATTCCTTCCATATTTCTTGCTTTCCATATTACTAAGAGTTTTATGAACTGAGCAACCAACTGCATTGTTTATTCACCCTGCAGTATTATCAAACTTGCCAAATCCATACAAAAGCTTCTGGAAGTAGGGAGAAATGTTTATCAAATATAAAAAACAACTCCCTGCAGTCACTACCAAAGGAGGCAGAGGTGTAGGGGAGTCCGCAATCGGAAGAAAAGAACCATTCTGATAGTGTTTGAAGTTTCAGTACAGTCAGGGTAACAGTCTGGTAAAATAAAAAATCAGTATTTTCAGAGAAACATGTTATAATTGAGAATCCCTACAACAAATCAATTGCAATTTCCATAATAGAATCCAAAATTAGATAGTTGAAGAAATTCAAGAGTTTCAATGGAGAATGACCCAAGATGACCCAGATGCTGTAATTAGCAGTAAAGAATTTTAAACCTCTGCTTTAGGACATAAAGGAAATAATATTTGTAATGAATGAAGCTCCTCAGTGAAACAGACACTCATTAAGAATCAGATGGAAATCCTAGATCTAAAATAAATTGAACATCTAAGGAGAAAAATTTACTAGATAGTCATAACAAGTGAGTGGATATGACAAAACAAAGATTTAGCAAACTTAAACACTGAGCTCTAGAAATTAACCAATCTGAAAACCTAAGAGCACAAAGATGGAAGAAAAGTTAACAAAGCCTCAGTGACAAAATTAGAGGATCGAAAAAATATGCAGTTAATGTTATTATAATCATAGAAGGAAAGGAGGGAGAGGGAATGGTGCAAAATGCTGGAATAAATAATGGCCTAAAATTTCCCAATTTTGGTGAAAGACATAAATTTATATATTCAAGAAGCTCAAAAGAGTCTAAAGACTTTTTTTTAATTTATGGTTTATTGTCAAGTTGGTTTCCATATAACACTCAGTTCTCCTCCCCACAAGTGTCTTCTTCCATATCCATCACCCCCTTCTCCTTTCCCCCTCCCTCTTCAGCCCTCAGTTTGTTCTCAGCATTCAAGAGTCTCTTATGATTTGCCTCCCTCCCTCTCCCTAACTCTTTTCCCCCCTTCCCCTTCCCATGGTTCCCTGTTAGGTTTCTCCTGTTAGACCTATGAGTGAAATCATATGGTATCTGTCCCTCTCCGCCTGACTTACTTCGCTTAGCATGACACCCTCGAGGTCCATCCACTTTGCTACGAATGGCCAGATTTCATTCTTTCTCATTGCCATGTAGTATTCCATTGTATACATAAACCACATCTTCTTGATCCATTCATCAGTTGATGGACATTTAGGCTCTTTCCATGATTTGGCTATTGTTGAAAGTGCTGCTATGAACATTCAGGTACATGTGCCCGTATGCATCAGCACTTCTGTGTCCCTTGAGTAGATCCCCAGCAGTGCTATTGCTGGGTCACAGGGGAGTTTTATTGTTAATTTTTTGAGGAACCTCCGCAACTGTTTTCCAGAGCAGCTGTACCAGTTTACATTCCCACCAACAGTGTAGGAGGGTACCCGTTTCTCCACACCCTCACCAGCATCTATAGTCTCTTGAGTTGTTCATTTTAGCCACTTTGACCGACATGAGGTGGTATCTCAGTGTGGCTTTGATTTGTATTTCTGAGCATCGTTTCGTGTGCCTATTGGCCATCTGGATGTCCTCTTTGGAAAAGTGTCTATTCATGTCTTCTGCCCATTTATTCACTGAATTATTCGTATTTTGGGTGTGGAGTTTGGTGAGTTCCTTGTAGATTTTGGATACTAGCCTTTTATCCGATGTGCCATTTGCAACTATCTTTTCCCATTCTGTCGGTTGCCTATTAGTTTTCTCGATTGTTTCCTTTGCAGTGCAGAAGCTTTTTATCTTGATGAGTCTAAAGACTTTAAAATGATAATGTATATACTATCTGTATTCAAGTACTTAATACTTCTTTCTTGCTGGTTTGCTTGTGTCATAAGAACGGGCATCCTATGACTGTTCAGATGTGGGTTTTTTTGTTTTGTTTTTTGTTTGTTTTAGACAGAGACACGTGAGCAGGGGGAGGGGTCAGAAGGAGATAGAGGGTGTGTGTGTTCAAGAGAGAATCTCAACCAGGCTTTATGCTCAGCATGGAACCCAAACTGGGGCTAGATCCCATGACCCTAATATCATGACCTGAGATGAAATCAAGAGCCACCTAGGTGTCCCTGTTCAGATGCTTTTTTGCTTCTGATTACATTAGACGCTAGGGAAACCATCTTTCTCTCACATCCTCCTCATCCTTCTTATTCTCATAAAATATGATCCAAACACTTTTTTTTAAATTAGGGCTTAGTTGTTTCTAAATTATTTTAATTTAACATATAAGAATTTTTAACTCTAAAATAAACATTTCAATTTGAAATATTGTTGAAATTAAAGACCTGACATGCAACATTATTATAATATTATTGATTATATTCCCTATGCTATACTTTTTATCCCCATGAATTATTTATTTTATTTTTTTTTTTTTTTGCCTCCACCTATTTCACCCATGGCCCACCCCTCTACCCCCTGGAAACCACCAGTTTTTCTCTGTATTTATGAGTCTGTTTCTGGTTTTGGTTTGTTCAGAATAATGTTATATGGTGACAAATGGTCACTACATTTATTGTGGTAAGCATGGTATAATGTACAGAACTGGCATTTCAATATGTTGTTCATTTGAACTAATATAACATTGCATGTCAACTATACTTATTTTTCTTAAAAAAAAGCACATTCAAAAATCCTTTGATGTGAAGTTACTGTTTATTGAGCACAGAATTTTTGTTTGGGATGATGAAATAGTTTTGGAAATAGTGGTGGTGGTTGTACAAAATTGTGAATGCAGCTAATGCCACTGAATTGCACATTAAATATGATTAAAATGACAAATTGTATGTATGTATGTTTTACTATTATTTAAAAAAATTAATAACGTAATATACCAAAAGCTATTGAGTTGTATACCTTAAATGGGTGAATTGTTGGCATGTGAATTATATCTCAATAAAGCTGTTAAAAAAGTTTTTAATGAAAACATGGCATTAATTTGTAAACAATGCAAGCACAAATTTCATTTTATTCCCCATGATAATAAATAGAATGGGCCTTGAAACTTCAGTGTGTTTTTCTTTCCAAAAGGGAGACCTTAATTTTGCTAAGCTGAAGCTGGATTGTTTAATTTTTTGTGGGCTATTTCTCTATGCCACAAAAAATAACATGAAGGAATGATCTCCATTGTCTCAGCATTACACTTCCTGCTTTGTTGGGAGTGTATATGAATAAGCACCCAATGCCCAGGTCATCTTGAGATTGTAAAATTATAAAGTGACATTAAGTTCTTTGGACATCTTTAGTTGGAAGAAGCATATCTAGCTACTGAACAAACAAAAACCAGTATATGGCTCTCCAGACATTTCTCTAGAACAAAGAGGCTAAGAGGTTTGCTGAAGGGTTTTCTTCTCAGTTGTTTGATTCTTTCAAATAGACCAGAAATTAGCCCTTCAACTTAGGCCAATAAGACACACTTGTTAGGCCAACAACACAAGTGAAGTGTGCCTCTGGCTCTTGGGAATCAATCTACATTGACAGGTTATCCTAAGTCTTTGCTGCCAGCATTGATCCCATTTTTATAAACTCCATAGAAAGGATATGAAAAACAGTTTTTCTCTCTCTTGCCAAGTATTTCCTTTATTATCATCATCATCATTACTTGGAGGAATTTTTAAAATGTGCTATGTTTTGCAAAAAGGTGAAAGCTGCCAAATGCTCTGCATAAGATGGAGGTTTAGTCATCTGGCACTGTCAATTTTTCTTTTTGACTTTGGCAGAAAGATCCATTTCAGCAGGGAAGAATCAGCAAGTCAGCTGAGATATGTGATCTTTTCTCAGCATCACTGCTAGTGCCAACTCGTAGTAAATTAGGCGCCTAACTTATTAATAGTGATGAATCCATTAAAGTTGACAGGAGCCTGGCCCCACTGCCTGGAATTAACTGTGAGTGGTCAGAAATGCTGTTGCTGTGACCAAGCATGAAGTCAAATAATGAGTGGAGCTTCCACTTCTCCCTGGGCTTTTACAAACCAGGGAGTTTAGGAACCAGATAGACAAAGATGCACACCATGTTTTAGATAAAAGATCTGGGCTAAAATTAGAAAGATTTATGTCTTGGCACAAAACCTTAAATTGCTGTAATAACAGGACATTAAAAAAAAATCTCCACAGCTTGGCATAATTGAATTCTCCCTCCTTGTTTGAAACACTTTCCCTTAATGGCATATAGCATTTAATAAGAAATTCCAGAATCCCACACCTGGGTGGGTCTGTCTGTTGGCAATGTGCCAACATGCTTTGAAATCTAGTTTATTGAAATTACCATACAACTACTTGAAGGATTTTGAAAAGTAACTAATGTGTTTCAACCCATAGGCATACACTTAAAAAAAAAAAAACACTCTCTGCCACTTTAACAGGGCCCAAATGTGCCTTGGGATGGAGCATGAACTGGGTCTTTACAGACATTTACAAGTAGGTATTTAAACAGAGGTTCCCAATGCACTTCTGTTTCATAAACACATAGTAACTCAGAACCTGGCTGATATAGACACTAAGTTCTGTAATGTAACATGGCACTTTGTAATTATCTTAAATAATTTGACTTGCTTTATATACAATAAATGGCATTTTAAAAAATAGAGAAGGACAGATATCATATGTTTTCACTCATATGTGGATCTTGAGAAACTTAACAGAAGACCATGAGGGAAGGGAAGGGGAAAAAATAGTTACAGAGAGGGATAGAGTCAAAGAAGAGACTCTTAAATACAGATAACAAACTGAGGGTGGATGGGGGTGGGGGAAGACAGAAAAATGGGTGATGAGCATTGAGGAAAGCATTGTTGGGGTGGGCACTGGGTGTTGTATGTAAGCCAATTTTACAATAAATTATATTCATTAAAAAAAAGTCTACTGCTTTGTAAAATCAAGTCGCAAAAATCCCTGGGTGACATTCCCAATTGCAGAATCAAGAATTCTAATGATATATTTTAAATGCTAGTATCACTCATTCTTGATATATTCATAATTTTGTGATTATAGAATTTGTAACATAGAAGAATAACTCATTGTGAATGATCTGAAATAGGAAACTTAGTAAGTTTTACATTGTAAGACTATGTGTAAACTTTAGCACTAATATTTGAAGGAATCAAAATGACCCAAATTAGAAAGGGGCTATTTAGAATTAGGAAAGATATTTTTCAAAGCACTAAACAAATAAGTAGTCACTGCACTTCTGTTGTACTAAAAAATCCAACATGCTACAAAAGCTAAATTTTTTACACCATTGATAGAGTGATGACCTAAAAACAAAAATTTGATCAGGTCACTTTCACTGCCTAAATATACATCTTACCTTGTCACTAAACTAAACTATTTCCTCTGCTAGGTGGTCTCATCATGACCTGAATTTCCCCCATCTTTACACAGAGTGCCTATCTGCTATTATGTGTTGAATATGAGTCTTCCATCCTTAGACCTTCATTAATGATAGCAGGGACTATATTTATTTTTTTTACCACAATATTTCAGTTTGTACCATACAAATATGTATTTTTTGTTGGGAAAAAAACAGAATATTTTTTCCTTAACTCAATAGCTTTTGTCGGCTTTCCTTATATTAATAAGCACTAAAAGCTGATGCTCCAATTTGGAGTAGTGAATCATGAAGATTATGAGAGGGCCTTATTTCCATTTTCTAATTCCATTTCTTATTTTTCTATCATAACTCCAGCCTACTTTAAATTATATGGATTCTAATAAGAACAAAGTTTTCATAGAACTGTTAAGGAACAAACTAACTTCTGATATATAATATAGGCAACCTAGATACTATAATACTATAAAATAAAACAATGTGATCCGTGAGTGTAAATTGCACTAAGCTTAGAGCTTCTGATAATTTACACGACTTCCTTCTTCTCCTTTACAAATTCATTTAACTATCTGACTATTGACATGTTATATAAATAAGCCAACAATGGACTCTGTATATAGGCCCTTAGATTATTTCTTTTCTCAAAAGCCCATTAGCACCAAACTCAAATTTGTACATGTCCAGATATTTTTAAATTTGCCCAGACAAGAAGATTTTGGGCCATTTTGAGTCTGTCTATTTTGTATCCCCATAAAACATCCCCTGAAAGTTATTACCCATTGATAAAATAGGGCCTGTAATTACAAGGCCCCAAGCCACCAAACTGCGCTTAAGAGTTCTTTGATCCAGGGACTCCCTCACATGCTCTGAATGACATCATTTAGACATGCAAACCTCCTCTCTTTCTTCATCTTCTAGATCATGATGCCCCCACTGTGAGCCTCTGAATTGTCTTCTACTTTGAGAGACTTTGCATGTCATGAAACTCTATCCAAACATCATCCAATAAAGCTTTTTGTGTGTTACTGTCTCTCATGGCCATATCTTTTTCCTTGACCACCCCAAATTCCCCTGAAGCCCAATACATCATATAGTTAGAAAAAGGTTGACACCAGATAATATATTGGTAAAAACTTATATCCAGGAAACATCTTCACTATTAGCAGTCTCTAAATCATGAAAAGAATATGTTTTACCATAATTCCAAAGCTAGAACTCTTAAACTAGAAAACCTCATGAATACACTTTCAAAGGTCTACAACTATCGTCCTCTCTCCAAAAATTATGTACAAGTGCGGGGCATCTGGTTGGCTCAGTTCGTAAAGCATCTGACTCTTGATCTCAGCTCAGGTCATGATCTCATGGTTTGTGAGATTGAGCCCCAAGTCACGCTTGGTGCTGACCATTCAGAGCCTGCTTGGGATTACCGCTCTCTCCTCTCTCTGCTTCTCTCTCTCTCTCTCAACGTAAATAAAAAATAAACATTTTTTAAAAATAAAAAAAAATTATATACAACTGCTATGTGTATATACTTTTTTTTAGGGGAGAGAGTCACCAGCCTTTGTTTGATTCTTCAAGGAATTAAAAATCCCTAAAAGTTAAGAACCACTACTTTGCAATCTCCAGTGGGCTAGAGATCTCCCCTTCATTTCACATGAGTACAGTTGACCCTTGAATAACATGGAGTTTAGAGGTGCTGAGCCCTTGCATAGCTAAAAGTTCACAATTTTAGACTTACCAAAAACTGAACTATTAATAGCCTACTGGTGACTGGAAGCCTTATTGATAACATAAACTGTTGGTTAACACATACTTTGTATTTTATATGTAATATGTCTATAATCTTACTATAATCTTACAATAAAGTAAGCTAGACAGAATATAATGTTATTAAGAAAATTATAAGGAAAAATACATTTATAGCACTGTATTGCATTTATTTAAAAAATCTGCCTCTAAATAGATCTGTGTAGTTCAAACACATCTTGTTCAAGGTCAACTGTACATTATGTCATACTTTGAGCTGGACTTGCTCAGTTGGATAGAGCACAGAGTGGGAGAGAGAGAGATCAAGACCAAGAAGCAAATTTACCTACCAGAGTCCTATGACTTCCATTCCAGTTATGGAATAACAGTAGAGTCTTACAAGCAGATTTGATACTTGAAGATTAGCTACAATAAATATATGGCACAGTTATGTAGGTTTGAGGAAAAGCAGTCAAATAAATGCCTCAACAGGTGAGGTGGTAACAGGAACCATCAGCATGTTTGAGCAGAGCCCTCTAAATTCAGACCAGCATTGGTTGAGGGAATTCGGGGCTATTGTCAATCAAGGGATTCCTATAGTGGGGAATGGCTGCAGAGACAAGAACCAGTCTGGGTTAGAAAAATGTAGCTTTGCAGTAGAAGTCCACCAGGAAACAAGGAAGGGTGGATGGATGAACAAAAGAAAGAAAAAGAAGCAGACAGAAACAGAGACACAGAAAGAAAGGAAGACAGACAGACAAGAATAGTTTCAAGATACTGGACATCTGATGATAAAGAGCCAAGATTCCTTGAACATCAGAAACAAAAGAGATCAGGAGGCTGGCAAGATATCGAGTAGGGAGCTCTGTAATTTTCACCTGTCCGCATCTATCAAATTAAGGACTGAAGCTACAATACTCTGATCTACAAGACTGGGAGGAAAAGACACAGAGTCCACAAAGAAGACAGCCTCATATGTGTGTGAGTGAGTGCGAACCGGGGAAGATAAAAATGGGTTGGGACCCAGAGGCTTGGAGGGAGGGAGACTCCCTCTGAGCAGAGCATCGGGGAGCGCGCAGAGCCGTGGAGAGATGAGGGGAAGAGAAAGAGAGGGTGAAAATGCTCATAGAGCTGTCTCTAGAGAAGAGAAAAACCTCTGCCCGGGACGGGAGAGGAATCCTATCATCCCATCTATAACTGCAGGGCATGGAGATGCGTCCCCTTTAGCTGGCGTGTTTTCCTTGGGCTCAACACCCTTATTCCCAGGTGGTGCCAGGAAAAATTGCTCACCTACCCACCCTACTCAATCCCCAGCTAGGAAGCCGCCTGCCTGCGGGAGTGCATCGTGGGTGGTAGCATTAAAGTGCATGGAATAGGATTTGGAAATGAGGCGGGGCTTGGAAAAATACAACTTGGCCCGCCCACAGCACAGAGAGATCTGACCCTAAAGAGTGAGTTGCATGGTTCAAGAAGGGATTGGGGTGCAGCCGTTCTTCTCCCCACAACCACCAACATGGGGCCTTGGGCAGCAGGCTGCCAGACTTACCTACACCAAACCACACCCAACAGCGCTGGAGAGCTGCCTTTTTTTTTTTTTTCCCTTTTATCCTTTCCCCCCAGAGCCTGGAAAGGCCAACATTGATGCATTGCCATGATTAGATCAATGATCGCCACTCAGATATATTTTCCCTTATCTTATTCTTATCTCTCCCTTCCACTGGTTTTACACTTTTAGACTGTCCTTTGTATTTTGTTGTTTTGTCCCCCCACCTTTTTTTTCTTTTCATTTTTTTCTTTCCCCTTTTGGTTTCCTTGTTAGTTTGATTTGTCTGTGCATTTGGATGCTTTTGTTCCCTGTGTGTTTGTCTGTCTGTTTTCCTTTTCAGGGATACCTCAAGAAACAACCCAAAGTACACATGGTGAAGAGTCCCAAAGATCACTGAGTAGGGAAATAAAAGGCGCAAGAAGAGAAACCGAGAGACACCATTAAAAGAACACTTCCTGAACAGACAGGCCCTGGACAGTCAATGAGTCTTCCTTAATACAGCAATACAAACAGGTGCAGAGTGCATAACGAGCTTTTAAAACCTACAAGAGACAGAAAGCTAGCCAAAGTGACGAAACGGAAGAACTCTCCTCTAAAGAAATTCCAGGAAGAAGTCACAGCCACAGAACTGCTCAAAACAGATATAAGCAACATAACGGAGCAAGAATGTAGAAAAATTGTCATAAAATTAATCGCTGGGCTTGAAAAAAAGCATGGAAGTCATCAGAGAAGCTATTGATACAAAGACTAGGAACCTTCAAAATAGCTGTGAAGAGTTAAAAAAAAATGCTATAAATGAGGTGCATAATAAAATGGAGGCGGCCACTGCACGGATTGAAGAGGCAAAGAGGAGAATAGATGAATTAGAAGACATAGTTATATAAAAAGAGGAAGCCGAGAATAAGAGATAAACTGATCCAGGAGCACGAAAGGAGAATTCGAGACCTGAGTGATACAATCAAATGGAACGATATCCGTATCATAGGAATTCCTAAAGAAGAAGAAAGAGAAAAAGGTCCTGAAGGGATGCTTGATCAAATTATAACTGGGAACTTCCCCAATCTGGGGAAGGAAATAGACATTGAAATCCAAGAGGCACAGAGAACTCCCCTCAGACAGAACTTGAATCAACCATTGGCACGACATATCATAGTGAAACTGACAAAATATAAGGATAAAGAGAGAATTCTGAAAGCAGCTAGGAATAAAAGGGCCCTTACATAAAAAGGGAAACATATCAGAGTGGTAACAGACCTATCTACTGAAACTTGGCAGGCCAGAAAGGAATGGCAGAAAATCTTCAATGTGATGAACAGGAGAAATATGCAGCCAAGAATCCTTTATCCAGTGAACCTGTCATTCAAAATAGAAGGAGAGATAAAGGTTTTCCTAAATAAACGAAAATTGAGAGAATTCATCACCACTAAACCAGCCCTACAAGAAATCCTAAGAGAGACTCTATGAGAGAAATGTTGCAAGAAATACAAGGTACCAGAGACACCACTACAAGCATGAATACTACAAAGAACACAATGACTCTAAACCCATATTTTTCAATAATAACAGTGAATGTAAATGGACTAAATGCTCCAATCAAACAACATATGGTAGCAGAATGGATAAAAAAAAAAAACCCAAAATCCATCTATTTTCTGTCTACAAGAGACTCATTTTAGACCTAAAGACACCTTCAGATTGAAAGTAAGGGGATTGAGATATATCTATCTTGTGACTGGAAATCAAAAGAAAGCTGCTGTAGCCATACTTATATTGGACAAACTGGACTTTAAAGTAAAGACAGTAACAAAAGATGAAGAAGGACATTATATAATAATCACAGGGTCTTTCCATCAGGAATAGTTAACAATTATATACATCTATGCACCGAATTCGGGAGCACCCAAATACATAAAACAATTAATCACAAAAAGAAACAATCTTATTGATAAGAATGTGCTAATTGCAGGGATTTCAATACTCTAATTACAGCAATGGATAGATAAACTAGACAGAAAATCACTAAAAAACTATGGCCCTGAATGGAACATTGGAACAGATGGATTTGACAGATATATTTAGAACGCTACCTCCTGAGGCTAGGGAATTCACTTTCTTCTCGAGTGCGCATGGCACATTCTCCAAGATAGATCACACACTGTGTCATAAAGCAGCCCTCCATAAATATAAACCAGTTGAGATCATACCATGCATACTTTCAGAAAACAATGCTATGAAACTTGAAATCAATCACAGGAAAAATTCTGGAAAACCTCCAAAAACATGGAGGTTAAAAACCACCCTATTAAAGAATGATTGGGCCAATCAGGCAGTTGAAGAAGAAATTTAAAAAATATATGGAAACAAATAAAAACAAAAATACAACAATCCAAACTCTCTGGGATGCAGGAAAGGCAGTCCTAAGAGGAAATTATATTGCAATCCAGGCCTATTTCAACAAACTAGAAAAGGCGCAAATGGAAAATCTAACAGAGCACCTAAAGGAACTAGAAGGGGAGCAGCAAGAGAACCCCAAACCCAGCAGAAGAAGAGAAATAATAAAGATCAGGGCAGAAATAAACAATATAGAATCCCCCCCCCCAAAAAAAAAAAACAGTTGAAC
>CM053577.1:116478049-116495035 GCA_028646485.1 Cryptoprocta ferox
GAAGGAGAAGGGGGAATAGTAATGGGGGGTGATGGTATAGGTGGAGGTCGCTTGTGGGGAAGAGCACTGGGTGTTTTATGGAAACCAACCTGACAATAAACTATAAAGTTAAAAAAAAGATTAAAAAAAAAAGAAAATAAAGAGAAAATTGAAAACAAATCAAGGAGAAAGAAAGAAATAAGAAAGATCAATGTGCCATGGAAACAAAAAACCAATAGAGAAAATAAATAAATAAAGGCTTCCCTGAGAAAATCAATAAAATTGATAAACTTCTAGCCAGATATATCAGGACAAAAGAAAGAATAAACAAATACCAATATCAGGAATAAAGATAGTGGCATCACACTAGAGTTTAACAGATATTAAAGAATTATAGGGGAATGTTGTGAACAATTTTATGTCTGCAAAGTTGACAACTTTGATGAAATTAACTAGTTCCTTAAAAGAGGCATTCTACCAAACTCAAGAAGGAATATATCACCTATAGAGCCCTATGTGTGTTAAAGAAATGTAATTTTTAGTTAAGGAACCTCCATGTCCAGATGGCTTCAGTGGGGAATTCAGGGAATTCTTAACACACATTTGTGGAAGAAATATTACCAATTCTATTCAAACTCTTCCAGAAAAATTGAAAATGAGGCAATACATCCCTACTTATTCTTTAAGACTAATATTATCTTGACACCAAAACTAGGTAAAAGCATTACAGGAAAAGAGAAAACAATAGACCAACATTTCTCATGAACGTGAATACAAACATAACCACTTTATTTATAGATAACATAATTACCTATGTAGAAATTCTAAGGGAATCTAAATTAAAAAGATGCTAGAAAAATAAGTAAGAATTAATATCAAGGATGCAGTGTAGAAGATCAATATTAAAAAAATAAAATGCATTTCCATATATTAGCAATGAATAAACAATAGGAGATTTTAATTAAAAACACAACAGCATTTACAATGGCATCAAACTTATAACTAAATCTGACACAAGATGTGTAAGACTTATAAAACATTTCTCAGAAAAATTAAGGTCCTATATTAATAGAGATAGACACCTTGCTGATGAGTTGGAAGACTCAATATTGTTAAGATGTCAGTTCTCCTTAATTGATCTATAGATTTGAATAAATCCCAATCAAAGTCCCAGAGGGCTTTTCTGATCCCTCTGTTAAAGCCTTCCTTCACAAGTTCTATCCAGCGTTTTTCAGTATTTACAATGAAACTCAAAAGCAAAATCAAAGAAACCTAATCACTAACATATGACACATCTAAATCCTCTCTTTGGTCATTCTTTCTTCTTTCATATATCACTGATTAGTCTTTTTTATTTCTTTTGATTTCTTTTTTGATGGATCTATTTCTGGGGAGAAAAAAAGAATATATGTTTGTTACAGGAAAATGGTTAACTTTCATAAGGGAAGAAATAAAAGCAGAAATTGAGACTAGCCAGATAAGAAAGGATTTGGTCAATGAGGGCTAATACAGTGAGAACTGTGCCAATCAAAGGTCTTCTGAAGGATCCTGACAACTTCATAATCATCTATGCAAAGCTTGGGAACCTGAAGGAGTCCTCATGTGATGCACAGGGTACCAGACAGCAGCTTCCAGTCTGCAGGTGAGCGAAGTTCTTCACCTCCTACCTTCCTCATGGCAAAAAGGGCACATGTTACACCATTGGTTTCTAAGCTGTGTCCATTAACATGCTGGACTCCAAACTTTTTAAATTGTATACCCCTTCTACAGGAAAATCTTTGAATATCTATACCAAGTAAATGTATATCTATCTCTTTGTAAATTATATATATGTGTATGTTCAACCATATCAGTATACTATATAAATTATAAAAGGTTACAGAAATGACTTCTTTATTTTTTTATTAAGTTGTTATTTTAATTCCAGTTAGTTAACATACAGTGTTATATTAGTTACAGGTATACAATATAATGATTCAATAATTCCATGCATCACCTGGTGCTCATCATAATAAGCGCACTCCATAATCCCCATTACCTATTTAACCCATACCCCCACCCACCTCCCCTCTGGTAATCATCAGTTTATTCTCTGTAGTTGAGTCTGTTTCTTGCTGTGTCTCTCTTTCTCTATTTTTTCCCATTTATACATTTGTTCTTAAATTCCAAATATGAGTGAAATTATATGTTATTTGCCTTTCTCTGACTTATTTTTGCTAGCATTGTACTTTCTAGTTCTATTCACATCATTACAAATGGCAAGATTTCATTATTTTTGTGGCTGAATAATATTCCATCATATACATACACACACACACACACACACACACACACACACCACATCTTCCTTAACCATTCATCAATCAATGGACACCTGGGCTAATTCCATATCTTGGCTATTGTAAATCATGCTATTATCAATATAGGGGTGCACATAGCCTTTTGAATTAGTTATTTGTATTCTTTGGGTAAATACTCAGTAGTGCAATTACTGGATCATAAGGTAGTTCTATTTTTAACTTTTGAGGAAACTCTATACTGTTTTTCACAGAGGCCGCACCAGTTTGCATTCCCACCAACAGTGCACAAGGGTTCTTTTTTCTCCAAATCCTTGTCCACCCATTTTGTTTCTTGTGTTTTTGATTTTAGCCATTCTGAAAGGTTTGATCTCATCATAGTTTTGATTTGCATTTCTCTGATGATGAGCATCTTTTCATGTGCCTGTTGGCCATCTAGATGTCTTTCTTAGAGAAGTATCTGTTCATGTCTTAGCATGTCTGCTAATTTTTTAATTGGATTATTTTTTGGCTGTTGAGTTTTATAAGTTCTTTATGTATTTTGGTTACTAACCCTTTACCAGAAAAGTCAAGAAATGACTTCTTTAAAGTTGATATGAAAACAAATATATGTTCTCACATTTTCTCTCCACATATCCACTCACCACTTCGGAGCACAGGTTCAACCCTGGGTCTCATAGTCCATCACTGCTGAAATGGATGGAGTGACCACATGAGCAGGGGTTCTTGAGGTTCCCACATGTTTCAACCAAACTGGTTTCACTTTTATCTGTCTTATATATTAGAGGTACACTGACTAAATAAATTTTAAAACCCATTAAACTAGATGTTGTCTAAGGTTCTTTTTTTTTTTTTTTGCTTGAAGAAACTATTTTCCTCATTACATTTCCTACCATATATAATATTATGCATTATTCATGACTGACAAAGCATATTAACTTCTTCAACTTTTGTTTTATTTTGTTTTTAAACATGACCAACCTCAGCTGTCACACTATCCTGAAAAGTGAAGTATAAGAGAAGCTGGAGCAGATGACCATTCCCATGAAAAAGATCAAAGAGAAATTTTTTAAACAGCTAAACATAGTCATGTGAGGCCCACTGTATATCAAAATTATCCTAAGGAAAACACTCAGAGGGACAATCAATTCTCAAATTAGATACAATCCTTTATGTAGCTTTCAATAAACAGCTCCAAGTGGCAAAAGTTATGGTGAAATGAGTAGTCCTAACAAAGAGTCCTTGGGAGTCATCCGGTGATGTTGTTTTTAAATTACCAATTTATAAAAGGAAAGAAAACACAGCCTGTGTCCAAACGCATGTCTCCTGGATGTCAGTTGCACTTGAGGACAGGGTGGCCCTGTTTCTGGTTGGGCTCTCCCCGAAGGCAGGCAGGCACTGAGAGCCAGGCAGGACATGTGATCTTGTGGGACTTTTATTCCAAGTTCCCAAAGGAAATTCGACAGGGCACACACACAAAAAAACCCTCCTATTTCCTGACACTACAATTTAGCCCCTGAAGTGAGGCTCTCTCAGAGTCAATTCACCCTCAAGGACAATCTGGGAAGGAAATGAGTGCTTTTCTTCTAAAATCAGGGTCACTGACCTCTTCAGATTTAGCCAATAGCCTCCATACCAACGCATGAAAATATCTTCAGGACTCTGCCATTCCATCATCTTTACAAGGAAGCCTGAGGTGTCCAGCCTCTGTTGAAGCCATCCTAACATTTTCTCCCTGCCCACTAGGGCTGGAAGAGTTAATGTGAGTGATGATGTGGGGATGGTGTTTATGAATTTAAAGTAGAATTATCCTTACATATTGGATTGAAGCCCTAAATGCTTACACCATAATTAAAAGCATTGTAAAGATTACTACTGCTTTTGTTTTGTCCCATGTGTCCTGCCCCTTTGGTTCAGTGCATGCAAAAGTGGGCTCACAAAACCCAGGCCCTCCCTGAGTGTTTGAAGGAAGCTATTGAATGGCATTTCAATTGTCCATATATCAGAAAGTGCCAGACTCATGCAACAGGTCCACAGATCAATTCAAAGTGGCTGCTGAAGGGAAAGCCTCATCTTTTTTTGCCAAGAACCCCCCTCTCCACATCGGAGGAAAATGCTTAAATTCCTTGAAGATATGTGCAAAAATGGTTCCCTTCCAGCTTGCTATGTCCAGAAGCGAACTCACCAGATACCCTGGAGGCAGTGGCCAAATACAATACAACAGGATCTACCAACTGTGAGGAAAGCTTGTTTTCTCTCCCTGATGGTGGAAGAAAACCAATGTGTGCAGTGTATTAAATATAACCCACCTCCATTGTCAGGTAATAGGACAGGGACAGGGCATAGGCCAGTGTTCATCCCACAGTCGTGCCCTATGTGTGTGTGCACACACACATACACACAGAGACAGAGAAGGAGAGGGAGAGGGACCCACTATCTCTTCTTCCCCTACACAGCTCTTTTCCTCTCCAAAATGATTCTCTCTCCCTGCATCTCACAAGTTAGTCAAGATCCTCCTCATTGATGAAGCATCCAAATTCTGCTTGGAAAAGAGAGGTAATATGGTTTTGTTGGTGAAGTTGAAACCAAAATGGCAGACCTTGGGTAGGAAGGTTGCCATCTGACTTTTCAGAGGCCCATCCATTTCTAGCCTCCACTGTCTTGCTCAGGACCCTAAGCACCCCACAGTTGCTTAGGCCCTACAGGGGCTGCTGGCTTGCCCTGCGGGGGAACCACCCAAAGCTATTCTCCTCCCTGCTGGGGCATGGCAGCCTGCCATTATATGGTCTTTCTCCTCTCTGGAATTAGTTTCTGGGTGCCCGAGGAGCATATCTGGATAGTATGATAGGAGGAGTAGGATTATAAATGGTCCTGTTATCATCTTGCCCTTCATCTGGAGTCCCACTGTCACCGCATATTGGCTACGGACTTCACTCCCACTTCCCGAGGACTTCCTTCCTGAAGCACTCACCCCCACTCCCATCCCCCCCACACACACACACACCAGGCTGTGGTAGCCTCTGTCCCGACTTGCTGGAAAGGCATTTGGGCTATCCCTATCACTACGTACATTTTTATTGCAGCTGAACAACAAAAAGGGAGGCTGTCAGTGTTAGCTGAGTAGCTAGGTGAGAACTGTGCATGGAATCTCCCCATGAAGAAAAATTCCCCAAATGTACAGACTAAGACTACCAAGACAATGTGGCCATATTGTAAGCTCCTGTACCCTCTTTATTACCATGCACCACACACTTAAACCTCTTATAATTCTGAGGATGCAATAGATACTTCTTTTTAAAATTTTTTTTCCTTTTAACATTTATTTATTTTTGAGAGACAGAGAGTGAGTGGGACTGAAGCAGAGAGAGAAGGGGACATGGAATCCGAAGCAGGCTCCAGGCTCTGAGCTGTCACCACAGATCCTGATGCAGAGCTCAAACCCACCTACCATGAGATCAAGCCGAAATCAGAGATTTAACTGACTGAGCCACCCAGGTACCCCTAGATATTTCTTGAGTTAATGAGCAAAGAAAACTGCTTATCAAGACCAGGGAGCTTTATCTTAGGTGTGTGCTTGTGAAACTTTTGTTAAAACATTCCATGAAAATGTCCAAGATGTTAAAGACTATTCCAGAAAACCTCCATGCACTCACCTCCTGCCCCTGAGAATGGCAGCACAGCTTCAAAGTAGCAACCATTTTTCTTGGAGTTGTATGTTGGCATATTTTATTTAAAAGGTTCCTATTCACAGAAAATGGCAAGAAAACTCTAAAAATTAACTCACAGGGCAGAATATGAACATAGCTAATTTAGTGTCTCATCTGTTTCTTCATTTTTTTTTATCTGTTTATTCATTTGAGGGAACTAATGACTGGAGGCATCTCTAAACGTTGACCCCATGTTTTTGTCTTTGCTGATTCTATGAAGCCCACACTGGGGAGTATTTGGTAGGACAATGCACTGGAATCCAGAAAAGCGTGAAAAACTAGGGGAAAAATTGCTAACAGAAGTAAACAATGGAATGAGCTCATCAGGCCTTGGTGACCCACCTCCAAATTAATTAATACAATTAATTAATACTTTCCTAATTAATACAGGTGAAGAAATGACAGTCATCCACATTGTAAATACCCATACTTCAAAACTCTAAATAAAAAGCTTATTTAAATCATTAAAAGCCTATTTTTTAATCATAAAACTTGTGCATACGATCTGTAACTTAATGGCTTTCTCATTCCTCCTCTTGCTCATTCCTTTCTTCACTTTCTCCTGGTCCTTTTCCATTCTGATAAAAGAAGCTTGACCTGGCTGGCAAGTGGCAAAGCAGGTGTTTCCAG
Source organism: Cryptoprocta ferox (assembly GCA_028646485.1). Taxonomy (NCBI): domain Eukaryota; kingdom Metazoa; phylum Chordata; class Mammalia; order Carnivora; family Eupleridae; genus Cryptoprocta; species Cryptoprocta ferox. Next base: position 116,484,663 of record CM053577.1, read on the forward strand.
AAGGCCAGGGAAGGTGGCTTCATGTGATTCAAGACATGTAATGAAAATTATTTTTGGTGGTATAATAATTAGTAACTTTATGTTCACATGTTTATCAGATTTACCTGTGAACAATAAATTCATGAGGCAAATATTTATTGTTTATGATACACAACTGACCACATTGTTGTATTTTGCCTTCAAGTTAAGACTATAGTTAGCTGTATACAGGAGCGTTCTATAAACATTTTCTATAAAGGGCCAGATAGTAAATATTTTAGTCTTTATAGGTCATAAGATCACTCACTGTAGCAACTACTAAACTCTATCTATGTAGGGGAAAAACAACAATAAATACTCACTGACAAAAACAAGCAATGGGCCAGATTTGGTCTTCTGTCATAGTTTGTTGAATCAAATCTACAGAAACATCACTCCTTCAGCAACCTTAGCTACTGAACTAAGAATTTAGAATCAAGAAGACAGAAAACAAAAGCCTCCAAGCAGCCAAAAGAGACATCAACAGGTTTGTGAGCCAAAACTTCCCTACTTTGTAGATAGAATAGCTGCTCAAATCCACAGTCCCAACTGATTGACTTATGCTTTTTAAAATGTTCTTATAAGCTGCATATACTTATTCTCTCTATTTTTGTAAATTTTCGCTGGCACACAACCACACCTTTGTTTATGTATCATTTATGACTGTTTTCCTGCTGTAATGTCAAAGTTTGGTGGTTGGAACAGAGATCCTGTGGTTTGCAAAGCCTGAAATATTTGCTATTTGGCTTTTAGAGGAAAAGTTTGCCAGCCCTGCATTATATTAACATTGTGAGGGCCAGACTTTGGAAAAACCTGACCTAGAATACGGTTGTTCATCATATCTCTCCTTTAACATACTTAATAAAAAGGGCCTGCTGTCTATATATGTTTATAAATATAAAAGTTCCAGAAGGAAAATAAATAAGGACCTAATAATTAAAAATGGAGTCAATTAAGACAGCCCTAATAGGTACTAATCAATAGTTAAATCTTATACAAATATTTGTTTGGCATATTGACTCAAACTCTCTTAAAATACCTATTCCACCTTTACCACTAATTAGGGCAACTATTATATTTGCTTTAGTAATAGCTACTTTTTATCTTCCTTCAAGTAAATTAAATGCATATGTAAATATTCATTAAATGTCATATTTTTTTAATCTTTTGACCTTTTAAAATGTATTGGATAGAGGCACCTGGATAGCTCTGTCAGTTAAGCATCCAACTTCAGCTCAGGTCATGACCTCGCGGTTTGTGAGTTCAATCCCAGTGTCGGGCTCTGTGCTGACAGCTCAGAACCTGGAGCCTGCTTCGGATTCTGTGTCTCCCTCTCTATCTGCCCCTCCCCCACGCTCACTTTGTGTGTGTGTCTCTCTCAAAAATAAATATTAAAAAATTTAAAAAAACTTATTGGATAGCTTTTTTAAAGGATGGAGCTCTTTGGAAGAAGGCAGCAAAGGCAAGGTCATTGTGGACTCCCACCAAAAGGAGATAACAATTAGATAATGATTAATAAAATTAGTTTCAGGCTGTTAAATGTAAATATTACTTGAATCGTGAAAAAATGCCTACAACTATTATTTGGAGTTTGGTGCAATAATAGAACATAAGAATGAATAGAAAGCAAGAAGCAAATCCAGCCAGTCCTGAGGCTGAACAAACTTAACAGATGAGTTTCCATAGTAGCTAATACTCAGTCTGAACTTATAAATGTGTTTCTGCCTGTCTCAGCACTTCTAATGGCTATCTAGGATAAAAGAAGTGAAAAGTGGCAAATCCTCAACAGGTAGAAATGGGCAATTGTTCAAAAAAAATTGTTAACAAACTTGAATTTGAAAACCATGACATCTGTGTGGTCTCTTTTTAGCTTGATTACTTTTCATCCTCCTTCCCTCCACACACCAGCACTATTTTCCTCTGTCCTCCTCATTTGCTCCCTCCTCTCCTCCTTCTCTTTCCTTTATTTCTACAACTTTCACTTACAGTTTTCTGTCTCCTCTCTTACTCACCAAACCTCTACGTGCCTACTTGTTCTTGCTCATCCTGGTAGCACAGGGAGTTCAGCAGGGCACGCCTCAACTCATGAGTGTGATGGGAGTGGAATCCCCACTTTCCCTTCATTAAAATCATGGAAAAGGATGACACATTTATCTAGCTTCATCCAGAAATGGATGTTTTATGATACTGTTTTTTGGGGGGCAACAAAACATGTCCTGTTTTAACATTTTAATGCTGACTGACTGATGAGTGTTTAACTATATTTACTGAAACCTGTTTAATAAAAGTTATTTGAATTGTTACCCAAAGTCCTTTGTCCCTTCAGGGAACTTACAATCCAATTGAAGAGACAAAACTAAGGTAAACATTTTAGAGAACAGTGAATATTTCAAAGGTACTCAGGGCTAGGCTAAAGGGGATAATGCATGCAGCATCCTATGTGCCTTAAATGGCCATCTTGAAGCCAACTTCTCCCATCAAACCTCTAGCCTTTCTCAAGTGAAATTCTCAAGCAGGGTTTGATAACCTGAAGTTTATAGACACTCAGCATGACCATGATCCCCTCAGAATGTACCCACATTTGTGTTTATGTAAGCAGTTCTGAGAGGAAGGTCAATAGCTTTCATCAAATTCCTGTAAGTGCCACATTTACCCCATACACACACAGGCACATACATGTACATACACACAAAGAATCTGCTATGAAGTTTGAGTGTATTTGAGTAAGGGTTTTGTAAGGAAGATAAGATGACAGGTAAGCAGAGATACAGGGTAAGTAAGTAGTCATTGGAAAAGAAGGAAAGTCATATGCATGTAAGAAACACTAAGAAAAGTCATTGGCCTCTGTAACAGTGCCATTCAGGGATTGCAGGAAAGTAAAATCACAGACAAGATTATAGGAACCCAAGAAAGCCTAAGAGGGTCAAATATGGTGTAAGAGGAAAAAAAAAACTCATTAGAGTTTTCTGAGTAGAAGAATCTGTTGAGGAAGTATGCAGAACTCACTAGGCAAGAAGAACGTGGGTATGGAGAGCCCCTCCAGGAAATCTTCCTATCAAGTAAGGCTAGGGCTTACCTGTAGATAAGGCTATCTCCTGTAGATAGCAAGACCTAAAAAAGGGGGAGCTGAACTTTACAATGTGTCAGAATGTACACAAAAACTAATTTTAATACAAAAAATGAAATACTCATTTGACCAAATGTGTTCAAAGGTAGTTTTTTCAGAGCGCCTGGGTGGCTCATTTGGTTGAGCGTCTGGCTTCAGCTCAGGTCATGATCTCACTGTTCCTGGGTTTGAGCCCCGCCTCTGGCTCTGTGCTGACAGCTAGCTCAGAGCCTGGAGGCTGCTTCAGATTCTGTGTCTTCCTCTCTCTCTGACCCTCCCATGCTCACGCTGTCTCTCAAAAAAAAAAAAAAAAAAAGGTAGTTTTTTCTTTGGCTATATTAAAGCTGAAATTTACCATCATGACGGGAATTTTTTTAATAGAATGTGATACAGTCAAAGCAAGTTTACAAATAGCATATGCCTCTTGTTTCTTATTTCCAGATCTTTTTCTTCAACATCTTCCAAATATTTAGTTCTAATGTCAATGTCTTCAACTGCTATGAAAAAAAGCAGTTATACTGGAAAGATGATGTTGACAGCTTAAGTGGGGTCCAACTTTAAAATACTTTAGCACCAAAGGAGTATCATTTAAGACATAGCTGGGAACTTTAGTTTAAAATGTCCCAAGGGAACTACTGAAAGTTGTTTAAGCACCTATACTCATCAGCAGCTACTGAAGTGATGAAAATTTTAAAATAGAAATGTCTCCAGCTATAAAAACAACTTTTTCTTTTTTTGTATTAACTTAGCTAAAATTGAAGAAAATCATTTAATGTTTTGAAAAATAAGTAAACTTGTCTCTCTTTTCTGATTCAAAGATAAGAAAAAAGTGGAAGAGGAAGAAGATTGAATAAACTCCATAATTCATCATTATATATTTCTATGTTTACCTGGAAGAAAGCCCATTTGAGTTATATTGTAAAGGATCGCACGTAACATTTAGAAATATGAAGCAGATTAAAAATCCATATGCTGTTTTTATAAAAATAAACATGAAGGAAATGTACAGAATATGTAAGACTGCTATTTTTAGCTAAGCAAAATAATTTAAATGTATATTATTTAATTGTGACAGTGGCTGTCCTCCTGAGTACAGTGTGTAAAAATATTCTCTCCAAATGCATGATTAATATATTTAATGAGAGACACTTCACCTTGTAATGACTTAACAAGTATCTAATTCAATTAGTAACCATACATACATAAACCAAATTAATATCATGTTTCCTCATTTAACTGCAGATTTAATCTGAAAAAGTAATTAAATAAGCACTATTTTAAAATGGACAGTGTATGCCTTCATTTTTCCTCCTCCTCCTCCTCTTCTTCTTTATTCTCCTTCTCCTCTCCCTTCTCCTCCTTCTGCTCTTTTTCCTTTTTCTTTTTCCTAAATGAAAATTGATTTAGCTGAATCAAAAGGCTTTATATCAAATCTACCTAAGATCAAACTTGTTTATTAACTCTGGCAATCAACAACTTAGAGAAATTTATGCACTGAATCTTAGGAAAGTCTGATAGATAAGATAACTGTTTTTCTCAGATTTTCATTCTTGGAGGCAAAATTCTGACCTAGATAAAACCTAGAAGTGCCTGGAGCTCTATGGTTCTGTGAGTCTATAAAGCCAAAAAGTATGTGCTCAGAAATTTGAGCCAACCATGTTAAAGTATGAATTCCGGAAAATGTTCACCTTGCCATTGAAAAACAAGGTCTGTTAATTATTATACTATATACAAAATTTGGTAATTTGAAATTTTTTCAAAAGACCAATTCTTCAATTCAAAAGCAAAATGAAAAGAAAATGTCTGGGTTTATTTCAAGCCAAGTTTTTCATTGCTGCAACTCTGAGGATATTGGAATTGTTTCTAGAAAGAAATAGTGAGAACTTCACTGCTTGAGACATTTCTGATGAAACTTGATTAAGCCCTAGGGAGGAATATGGCATTTTTCTAATAACTGAGAATGGATTTGGTGAATTCCTAGCTCCTTTTCCACGTCCTTTCATGAATATATAAAGCCAGTGGCAAAACAAAGCTGGTTCACTCTGTCTGTGAATGTCGTTCCTGTTTTCTCTCCTCCCTCTACTTTCCCTCTCCTAACATCTCCACCTACTCCCACCAAAAGGAGCCCTTCATTAGCTGAACCCACTCCTGTAGCTGAAAGAAGAAAAAAAAAGTCGTTTTTTCACTCAATGTTATAAGAAAGAGACAGAAGCCATGTTGCTTCTGCCATGTTGCAACAGTAACATGACAGCTGTATGGGCCATTGAATGGTTTCAAGGACATAAGCCTTTCTCTGTGTAGGGCTGATCACCTCATTCTCCATAAGAAATGCAAGCTGAGTCTATAGGCATCAGTACTATTTGTATGTGACTACCCCAATCTGGCAAGTCCAGGGCAGTTTCATATATTGAAGATTGTGTTTTGACAGAGTAATTATCCTTTTCTACCAAAAACAATCATTCTTAAACTTTTTTATGCATCAGAATTACCTAAGCACCCACAAAGTAGTAACAACTAGCTTTTATTGAGCACTTATTGCCACACACTATTTTAATTGGTTGATTTTAATTTCTGTACAAGGTAATAAAATCAAGCAATGGTGTGCTGGTAAATATTTAATACAGTTCTAGGAAAAGAAGAAATCCCTGATTCATAGCATTTGCCAATTTTTGTCATGTAAATACACCTATTATGGAAGGTCTCAAGCTACCAAGGTGACATTACTAAACCAGAGTAGGAAAGAAATGCCCATGATCAGCTCTCTTATCCCCATTTTACTGATGAAGAAGCAGAGACACTAAGTCCCAGACTTTCTAAACAAGATTTCTCAAGTAGTATAACCTGGGCAAAAATATTTTTACTCCACTGGCTCCACTAACAGGTTTGATTTCCTTAAGATAGATAACTGCTAAGGGCCACATCGGTGTGTGGCTCACCACATCAGCCAAGAGACAAAAGAACCAGAGTTCAAGGTGAGTGTTTGTGTTCTTGGCTAAGCCAGTTTCCACTAATTTCTGTACAAAGGATTTGGATCCCAACAGAAGATGAAAGCAGTAATTCTAGGGCCCAAAGGAATAGCAAAACACCTGGATGACATAGTGAAAGTAATATTTTAGAGTCTAGCCATCCATCTCCCCAGGTACCAAAGGAAGAAAGAGAACTAGGAACTCACTTAGGGTCTTTTACTACTTCCTTATGACTGTTATTCTCAAATTTCTTGGACTTAAGACTCTTTTATATGCTTAAAATTTATTAAAGTTCCTATAAAGAGGGCCTTTGAACACACACACACACACACACACACACACACACAAGTTTTAAATATTTAATCCATTTACTTAAAATAAAAAAATACATTTATTACATGTTAGCATATATACCTTTATGAAGAAAAACTGTTTTCCAAAACAAAAGAAAAAATGTGGTATTGTTTTGTATTGTTGCAAATCTCATTTATGTCTGGCTTAATAGAAGACAGTTGACTTTCACATCAGCTTTATATTAGGTTTTTGCAATATGTTCTTTCAGGTCAAGTATGAATCAATATGAAGAAAATCCAACCTCACTTATAAATATGTAAAGGGGAAAGGGGGAATATTTTTCAATGCTTTTTCAGAAAATCGTGGATATTCTTTGATAAGACATCAAAAATTGGCAAGCAGTATTTCTTAAAGAGGAGTTGTAATGCAGAATCTGAAACCATATCAAAGAACTTTCCATACTGTTACCTTAAAATCCATTTGTTTCTCTTGCATGATTTTCAAACATCATGCATTGGTTATTTGAAAATATGGGTTCACTGAGCTATACAGACCTTCCAATGCTGAACATTTTATTACATAATATTAAAAATGACCTCTAATAATATCTTATGGGAAATATCTTTAAGTATTAAGAAGCTGTAAAGCTTATAGCAATGAATAAAAGTTTTCCAAAATTCTAGTTTTCATTTCAAAACTCAAAGTTTATCATTGGCAACAAATACAATCATTCTCTTCCTTAAAGAAACTAATTTCCTTTATTTTTGAGAAAATATCTGTCACATACTCAGCTCTAAATAACCGTAATTTTTTGGTCAGTTTTCTTGCACATAAAAATACTGTCCACGAAGAAAGCAGCTAGTTTAGCTCGCAGTTCAGTTTCACATGTTGCTTTCCTCAAGATGACCACTGCCACTCAGGTATGCAGCAGAAATGCCTGATGGAGACTTCCCATTCTGTCACCCAAAATGTGAATAGGACCTGTCCTCCAGGGCCAAGATGCAACACAAGCACTGATCTTTTTTTTATTGTTTCATTAAGTACATTCTTAAATGAAACTAGTTTTATCTTTGCTTGTTTGTTTTTCACTGAGAGCATGTGAAGAAATATAATGACCAGAAACCAGCATTTTGTCCACCTCTGCTTTGGCATCATCAGTGCAACAGTGAAAGGGACTGAGTGTTCCAGGGCCCCAAAGGTCTGCAGACCCCACTTGGAGAACCACTGTTACAGGGGAAGCAAGAGCAGTTTTGGTGAGAAATCAGACGCAAATTGAATACTCAGTCCCTCTGGTATAACCAGTGCTAAATTGAGAGTTCAGAGGCCTGAACTGTGGTTGCTAATTAAATTTAGATAGATCACTTAGCTCATTTATGACTAATTTTTCTCTTTCATAAAACTGAGAAAACTAGAACAAATTAATCTTGTAGGTCATGAACTTTTAGCTCCAAACCACCATGTTGAAATTCAATAATTTGATCTTAAAGTCCAAGTACATGGATCAGCAGACCATATAATTCTGCCTACACTAGTCATGTTAGATACCAGGAACCTCTCAAAAGCCAAGAAAGGTAAACTATGGTTTACCTCTTTCCAGACACTTGCCACACAGATAGTATTGACAACACATACCCCAAACTGAAATCATCTTGGATCTATCCAACACTCTATAGTCTCTTTTTTCTCATCTGTCAGTGAAAAAAATAATAGTACCTATCTCCTACCCATATTATAACAATTAAATTGGATAATGCATCAAGCATTGTCTGGCACTTAATGTGTACCCTCTACTGACCAGCTAATGTTAAGCAGTTATTAAAGCAAGGTTTACCACCTTCTCATATTTTTAATAAAGTCATAAAAAAGAGAGCGACAATATTTTCTGCCTTCACAAACTAACAAACGGAAGGAAAATTCCATCCAGAAAGGTGTGTGCTGATGCCAAGAAATGGAGCTACATAATAGTGTTTAATGATGCCCGGTATAAAAACTACCAGACTGTGGGTTATGTAAACTCTGCTAATTTATTAGCGAGGGAGTGGCAGATAAAGGATCAAGGTTGATTTGTTCATGTCTGGGACAAGGAAAAAGTCATGATTTTCAAGTCTAACCATGTCAAACTATGACGGTTAAATGGGCGAACCTAATGATAATCTCCAAAATAGCAGGGCAGGCAGTGAGCAGGAAGGAGAAGGACTTGGCTGAAGAGAGAAGCACTAGATTGCTTCCTCGGGGTATTAATATGAGATTTTCCCTAAGCTGAATTTTTCATACACACAAGCCCTCCTCAGATAATTGCCCTTCTACTCCAACCACCAGCCCACTTGGCTGTATCACTAGATCCCCTGTTGGTTCTGAGCAGGAAGACCCCATCAAGTCCTCCAAATAAGAATATTCTAACCAATGTGTATTTGGGTGGGGTCTTGACAGACACATAGATTTCCAGAAAATGGTTTTTATACCAAGTGAATAGAAGTATGTTTTAGTCTGTAACTAGAAGTAAAAACAGAGAATAGATGTCATTTCCTTGTAAAAAATTTTTGAGAGATTATCTATGGGTTAGGAAAGTACGTAGTTGCAAGTAACAGAAAACTGAACTATAATGACTTTAAAAGAAGAATTCGCTTTTCAACATAATATGAAGTTTCAATGCAAGCAGTTGTTAGTGTTCCTTCAGCAACTCAGTAATGCCGGGGCTTATGTCTCTGTCCTTTCCCTCATGGTTGCAAGATAGTTACACAATTCCAACCATTACATTCACATTTAAGTTAGGAAGCAGGAGAAAAGACCATATCAGCTATATCAGCTATATCTGTCCCCTTTTTCAGGAAAGAAGAAATATTCCCAGAGATCCACAGCAGATCAATGTTTATGTCTAATTGGCTTGCAATTTGGTATATATGTCATGGTGACAACTGTCACCCCTACTTATAAAAAAGGCTAGAAAAGAACGAATCTAGGATTGTATCCTGCTTAAATTATTGTAATTCCTTTAGCAAGAAAGTAGAATAACTATAGTAAAGGTAACAGATTCCAAATAAACTTCAGTAACATTTTCATCATGAATACACTTGTTTTCATTATGCACCAAAACTGATGGTGAATTTAGTGGGAATAGTATATAGTTATAAGGTTGCTGTATTTTCATGTTTTGACTATGATAAATTCTTATTATCCTCCAGACACTACCATTATTATCTTCTTTCCCTTGAGGATGTTTGTTTGGCCAAAAAGAACAACTTGAAGAAAACTAAGTCTCAAACTCTCCCTAAGATGAAAGAAAACATATTATAAATTAAAACTTAGCCCTGTTTATTTTGTCAGGCTAGCTTCCTATTCTGAAGTCTCTGTGATTAGGTAAGAACAATAGATTTCACTATATAGGGCTAAACTTTGGGAAATTACACTTTTGGCAAAACAGGTGGAGGAATAGTACATTTGTTAGGGTTCGCCTGTATTAAACGTCTCAATCGTGTTTGGGGCAAAAAGACAAATACTCTTCATCCTTCTCAGAGGCCTCATTAAGGATTTTCAGGCATACAAGCACACTGTATGTTCTCAAATATGTATGTTCTTAATAAAGCTTAAGCTGGGGAGGACAAGATGGCGGAAGAGCAGGGAGCTCTGTAATCCGAGCACGCCCGTATGGATTGAACTGAGAAGGACTAAAGGGATAAAACTTGGATTTGCAAGTGGGGGAAAGAAGAAACAGACGCCAGAAAGAAGACAACCTCAAAGATGCCTGAGTGAGTGACTGTGATCTCGGAAATTAGGGGACGGGCGGTCCCGGTGGTGCAGGGGAAGGAGCCCCCGAGCCCAACACAGGGAGAGCGCGCTGTGCCCCGGAGAGACCAGGGGAAGAGAAAGAGAGATGGAAAATGCACCTAGAACCATCTCTAAGGAAGGAAAAACTCGCCTGTCTCCCCATATATATCTGCCGAGCGCCGGGAGAGAAATCCGTCCCATCTGGCCGGCGAGTTCTTCCTTGT
>CM053577.1:116495535-116555063 GCA_028646485.1 Cryptoprocta ferox
CTGAAAACAAACTGAGGGGGGAAGGGGAAGGGGAAAAGGTAAAGCGGGGTGATGGTCTTGGTGGAGGTCACTTGTGGGGAAGAGCACTGGGTGTTATATGGAAACTAACCTGACAATAAACTATAAAGTTAAAAAAATTAAAAAAAAAATTAAAAAAAAAAGCTTAAGCTAATTTTCCAAAATGAAGGATGAATAACATGTTCAGAAAGTATTAGAGCAAATGATGCCACCTCTTGAACTATAGATGTGCATATCACCTTGGAATTAAGAAAGAATTCCAAGATGTAATTCCTTCTCCTTGAATACTGGTTTCATGAAGTAGTGAAGGAAAGAACAAAGAAAATACCACAGATAAACCCCACAGGTAGATAATTCAACCGATGGGACCAAGAAGGGGAGATAAACAATCATATGAAGAAAGGAGAGGGGGGATGAATGAAATAACAACACAAGGAAAAATGAGGGACATCATCCTATAATATCAGCAAGTTCAATGAAAAGGAAAGGCAAGTGAGAGAATGGCCAAATGGGGAAAATAATAGAATATCTGAGTTGGAAAATCCCAGAAGTTACCTAGTAAAAACGATTCATTCACAAGAGGTGAAACTGAGATCAGAAAGGTTGAAAACTTATACTGAGATCATGGAGTTAAAATAATGGTGGAGCCAAGAGCAACACTCAAGCTCTGGGAAGTGCTCTGCCCCTTGAAGACTGAATGGATGAACACAGGAAATGAGTGCAATGAGAAGCCATAGGGTGAGGGGTAAACTGGATTTCCTGTAACCAAAAATAATAATGAGTGGGAGCAAGTAAAATCACAAAGGGATTGGGTATGGAGGGGCAAGGCTACCTACTGTGACTTTAATTTGGACTATTTTGCTGTACAAATATATGATCTTCGAAAGCACTGGTTTATACTCTTGAATTCCCTGTGCATTCTTCGGGCACAAATCACAAATTTAGATTGATTGACAATATGGCATCTAGAATGAGAGTCTCTGGACAGTAGTATGACATTCAATGTCATCAGCACTGGGTGGGGCATAATGGCCTCATTCAGAGACTTCACATTCTCACTCCAAAGAAAGAAGAGGCAGAAACTAGGAACCACACTTTGAATTCTGATATGTCTCCAATGAAATAATGAGACCCACCAGCCACAGGACTTGGAGAGCTTCAAACCGTAATAGAAGGAAGCCATCTGAGCACATCCAGTACTGACATCCCTCTCCTATGGCCATGAACCATTGTGCAGCTAACATGCAGAGAGCCAGCAAAGGCAGCACATCCTTCCATGAGACCAGCTCACAGGGAATGAGAACATTCTGATGAACCGTAATATGATTTTATGTACTCTCCTGTTCTTTTTCTATTCTTCTCTTTGACTGACAGTTGCCACATCTTGAATAATTACACTCAAGGATTTACTTGAGGGACTGCTGGGTCAGTTTCTCTTTTAAGTTGTACATGCCTTTCATTCCATTCTTTATAAATAAAGAAGTTGGAGCTAAAGTTTTCATGTCAAGCATTAATGGAGTCAAACCACCTATTATGGAACTTAAATGCTTAAACCTAACAGATTAATTAGTTTTCTCCTCTGAAATTTGCAAATACTGTGTGCAAATATTATGCATACAAAGAATTCCATTACACTGCTTACATGTTTGAAATCTCTATTACTTAATAACCCTCAGGGATATTTGTAGTGGCTACTAATATGTAAGGCTGGGGGAAAAAGAAAGAGGAAAAAGATGGGGGAGATACCTAGAGATAATATAGCAAACAGTGAAAAATGAAAGCTAAGAGACATATGACTGAACATCCAGAATCGTATTACCTGTCTATAGTGTGGGCCCCATAGCTGTGGGGTAATTTTGAAAGGCTCTTTGTTGTCAGGGTCTTTGCAACCTGAAATCTGAACCTGATAAATGTACATAAAACTTCCACAGAAACTCACAGTTAGTGAAACATTTTGCAGAGTTCAACTTTCTTCAGAAAACTCCCAATGCAACAGGGATTATCAAGCTTCCATCCTGAAAAACTATACAGTATCTTTCACTCTGACATACTCCATGAGCCAGTTATACTTTGACTCTTGTCAAATATAAAACACGGTTTCCAGGCTAGGGAAGTTGCTTGAATGCAACTTTTTATTCCTGTGGAAATCTTACTAAAACTAGTTAAAGATTTTTTTTTTTAAGATGTGAATCCACAAGATGGAGAGAACAGGAGAAGAGAAAATAGCCATGACATGTTGGAATCTGGAAAACTAATGTAAAAGGAATAGTAAATAATGAACAGAACCAAGAAAGTTAAATACTTAGCCAGCAGTGAGAAAAGGCTAAAAATTAACCTAATTATATTGTGAAATTACCAAAGTTTCAGGAGCTTTTGTAACAAGAATCAGGAATAAAAAGGAAGCTCAAATAAGGAAAATTAGACACCAACTCTGAGAAGAAAATAGAGTCACTGGTCACCTTTCCTTCCTACCTTGTGACTGGGGTGACTAAAGTGATAAAAAGAGGAATTTTGAGCAGAGAGGTCAGGCACAGTTGACGTCCTGGGTACTGCCTGCAGAACAAGGGCAGTTGGGAGCTCCTCCTGGCTTCACCCACCTTCTGTGTCCAGATTCCCATTATACCACTTCAAATTTATAAACTTTGGGTTGTTCCATCAGCCATAATCCGTCCAAATGTACTACAGTGAAGCCCACATTTCTTCATTATTTCCCCCTAAGGATATCAGAAGACACCATCAAATTCCATGCTCAAACTGAGACTAATTTACTGTAATTAAGCAACCTGTTGTTCAGTTATTTGGGATTTTAATGCCCTGTTCATTATCTTCTATCTGTCTTATTCCTTTTAATTTTAATGTCACCCTCCTCCAAGGACAGGTCAGGTATAAATTTAGGATTAAATAGTCTGTGTTGACACTTTCACCTCTTAGCATGACAACACCTGCCTCAAGCTTAGAGTCTACATATACCACGTGGAACTGACTCCAAATGTCGTTTTGAAAACCTCTTGCTGCATCCTTAGCATTTGCTAAGCCACAGCTTAGTCTCTGATTTTTCTCTCCCAGCACTAATTGTACAGGTCCACTCCTCATAACTGTATGTGTAGGTGATGATGGGCCCCTTCCTTTATCTTCTGTAAGTGCCCTTTCAAAATCTGGTGTCATAACATGTTTTTCTTTCTTGCTGAGAGCATATATGATTATATTGTCAGCCATCATGTTTTAAAGCCTCCAGGCTTCTTAAGCCAATTATCCTCTCAATCTCTCTGGCCATGAGAGCACAAATGATGTTTCCTCTGAGCCAGGTGCTGTCTGTCTATGTTCAAAACCTTCTGCTTCTTTATTATAAAAGCTCAGAAAACCTAATGAATCAGGAGAACAGATAGGACTGAGGTCATTAAGAGGCCAAGTCAGCCTTTCCAGAACTTGACCACGTTTCAGGTTCAGATGCCTGGAGGTTTCTAAAGTTGTCTGAGACCACTGGGCCAAGCCCACCACTCCTTCCAACAGTGTCATGTCTAGAAATAGAACTACCAGTGTGATAAAGGTGTGGTCCCTTATGTAAACTCACAGAAAAATAGCTAGATGCAAATACCAGCTGACCCATCCCTACCCATTCTGGTTATCTACTGCTGCATACTGACCCAGCATGCAGTTCATGACTTCTCATGCTTGTGTGCATAGACTGGCCTTATCTGGGTATTTCTCAGTTGGCATCTTACATGTAGATGTCAACAAGGACTTCAGCCATGGAACATCTCAGCTGAGCTAGGTGTGCAAGATGTCTCATTCATTGGACTGGAAGTTGATGATTCTTGCTGTTGACTAGGAGTTTAGTCAAGATTCCAACCAATAGACTATACCAGTGGTCAGCCAGTTTCCATGGGAGTACTCCCCAAAGCAAGCATTCCAAGGGACCAAGGCAGACCTATAGGGAACACTTAAAGTTCTAGAATGTACACCAACTTTGCCTTAGCCAAACAAGTTGCTAAAGCTAGGTCTGACTCAAGGCCAGACTCTTGCTTTCAGGAACAGGTGCATGTGCAAGGAGGAAGGCTTTGATGGTAGTCAAGTATGAAGACTGTCTGCCTCATGGGTCAATCTCCTTGTTGACTGACATCTCTGAAACCAGACAAACCTGGCTTAAAATCCAAGATCTTATATATAACAGTCTCAAAAGGCAAAGTGGTCCAGTCACACCTTCAAGTATAAGGATATATGATCTCATTTTACACTCGCAATAAAATGTGTTGATTTTCAATCTGTATGATCACAAAAGTGGTCTCCATCTTTTCCCTCCTCTTTGTCTTGGATGAATTCATCTTGGAAAATGGTGACTTTCAAAAGTTCATGAACTTCCACACTGACTAGAAAAGTTCATCTAAAGAAGAATAGTAGTCTCAACAACTCTGTAAATGCAATCCAGCACTGGTCAAAGAAGACTCGACTGTCAAATGCAAAGTCTCCCTGGTGGGTTGCTAGGGAGCTGGACCCATCTCAAAGGGAGAGGTGTATGTTACAAAGCATGACACACAAGGCTCTGTACAAAATTCTGACACATTCATGTGAAAAGGAGGGGCATAGAGAGGTAAGGGGAGACTCTAGGCAGACTGGAGGCTACACAGCGTCTTGGGAGAGGGTTAAGTGAGCCCAAGACACAAGGTAAAATGGTAGAGCAAGAACAGGAGGGTCTTTTCCCAACACTGAACTCACTGCTTCCCTCAGCCTTCTGTCATGTCCAAGTAACAGCAGTGCACACCATTTGAGTTTTCTGAAGCAGTTAAGGGAACTTTTACACCAGCTTCTTGTCTCTAAGTCCCAAGGCAGGGACTCAAAGTAAGTTGTTTTTATATACCTGAGACACTGTTTAATACACCATTCAATCAATCTGATAAACAACTCTTTGAAATTATATTCTTTTCTTCAACAACATAAAATCATTAAAATAATAAGTTACTGATTCCTATGACTTAAGGAAAATCTTATTCCCTAATAATGACAAGCATTTTTTGAATACCTATGTCCTCATCACTGTTAGCTTTTTTATGTCTTCTCCAGCCTTCACCAAAATACTGCAAAACACTTGTTATTCATCTCCATTTTATGCTGTACACACCAGAAGAAACTTTTTCTCAAATGTCCTTTCACATGGAAGCCCAAGAGCACAAGAGACAGAGGCAGAGTGGACATGAGTGAAGCTGGGGGAGGGGGGTCAGAGCCCTGCCCTCTCCCTGTACCTCCCAGCTGGAAAGCAAATGACCTAGCAGAGCAGTCTGACATTCAAATAAGGACTTCTCTAAAATCTGGAACTGTCAAAGCATTTCTGTAAGAAAGAATACTCTGTCATTCACACCCCCAACTGGGGCTTTCCCACCAAATCCTTCAGGAGGACATCTTCTCAGTTTCCCCACTTTGCATAAGGTGATCTATGATTGTTGTCCAAAACTGGAACACTTTTGAAAGACCAAAGGGGGGATTCTTTTAATAATTATACCAGATTCACAGGGATAATTTGGGACTGTCTTGAGCAAACTGGGGTAATAGATATCCTGCTTATATGGATGAAGGAATCTAAAAGTTTTACCTGTCCTAGAGTTATTTATATCTTAAGAGAAAATGAAGAAACTAATTTAGAAGAGACGTTTTCAAAATGTATTCTTAACATCTGTGGTAGGCTGAATAATGGCTCCACCAAAGATGTCCCTGTCTTAATCCTGGAGCCTGTGACTGTGTCACCTTACATGGCACATGCAGGTGTGGTCAAGTGAAGGGTCATGAGATGGAGAGATTAATCTGGATTATCCAGGTGGGCTTAATGTTATCACAAGGCCCTTATAAGAGAGAGATGGGAGGATCAGAGCAGAGAAGGAGCTGCGACCACAGAACAGGGCTCAGAGTGACATGAAGAAGGGGCTGCAAGTCAAGGAATGTTGGTGACCTCTAAAAGCCCGAAGAAGCAGGGGAATTAATCCTTCCCTGAAATCTTCAGAATTAACCAGTCCCTCTGACACCTTATTTCAGCCAGGTTAAACTGATTTTAGACTTCTGGCATCTAGAACTGTAAGAGAATAAATTTGCTTTGTTTTAAGCCACTAAATCAGTGGTAAATTGTTACAACAGCTATAGGAAACTACTACAGCATCCCATCAGAATAAAACTCTTAAAAACACACACAGTTCTAAATGAATCTGGACAAGAGCTTAGAGCTTGGACTCTGTCCTGAAGTTTCATTCCTCCAACAAACTATTCTTTTGTATTTGAGTCTTAGATGCTGCAGGACAAAATTAGGCCATATTCCACTCTATAAATCTATTCGCATCCATGAATTACATATAAGCAAGAAAGCCTCATGTACACAAGAGACCAGGATTCCAATAATAATTGAGTGAATAATTAATGAATTATAACCATAATAATAATGGCAAACATTGAAATTTATGTACCAGGTACTGTTGTAAGAGCTTACTGTGAAAAATCACAGTAATAACCCAGCAGGGAAGGCAGAATTTTCATTCCTGCTTTCAGATGAGAAAACTGAGGCAAAGAGAGGTTAAATAGCTTTCTATAATAAATCCACTCACTGACAATCACACCACCACACACATACCCCTTCAAACCACTTGGACCCAAAAATCATAACTGATATTTAGTGACTGTTTACCATGGCCAGACACTATTGTAAGTGCTTCAGATGTATTAACCCATTTAATCCTCAAATTGACCTCAGTGGTAAGGGCTATTATCATTTTATTTTGCAGATGAAAAAACAAACACACAGAGAGATTAGGAAATCAACCCCAGTTACACAGCTACGAAGTGACAGTGAGTTTCCTACCCAGGTAGATGGACCTCAGAGCTAAAACTCAGCCACTGTGTGATGCTGCAATCTCCATGATATAAAAGCAGCCTGAAGACGTGAAACATGCACACACCTTGGGAGTGGGGAATAAGGCTGAGAGACCCAAAGAAAGACTTAATAGAAGGGATGGTGTCAGGACAAATGGCCTGGGATTAGAAGCCCAGTCAAGGTAGTAGAAAGTATGGTTCACTCAGGCAATATCCATTGATGGGATATGGAGCCTATGCACACCTGTCTGCACCTAGTAGGCTTCAGCCCCCCCCACACACACACCTGTGGAGGCCATGGAGAAGATGACTAGTTTTGAGTGAGTCAAAATAAGAATATTATATGGAGGCCTGGCAGGGGGAATGGAAAACTGCCACTCACCCCAAAGAAGCACTGTGGCTTGAAAACAGCTGAGTATCTATGAAAAAGCCACCAGGTGATAATGGGGACAGCACTGCAGAGTGGCTGGACAGAGCCAGAGCTGGGAACCAGGCAAGAATGAGGGAGGCCTAGGGGCTCTCCTCCCTCCCTGGTGCTCCACAGACCACAGGTAGAGTTTGCAGATCACTGGACCACATAGCATCCAACTTCCCTTATAGGTTCCTAAAATGGAAATAAAGCGAGGCTTGAGAGCTACTGGTTAAGAAGCCTCAAGCCATCTCTCAGAATTCTCTAGAGTTTTAGGGATGGCCCTCTCAGAAGTCCTGAATTCTTACTCAGGAATTTGGACAGCCAGTTACCTCTTCCTGCCCTACAGTCCTCATTGTCAAGTGGGTAGCCAGATGAATTCATTTCTGAACTCCTTCCAATTATAGCACACACAGTCCAAAATTTTATATAAGGAAAAGGCAAAGATAGGTGAGAACAGGATAGGAAGAAAAAAAGGAAGAGAAGGGCAGGGAAGGGCAGAGTAGGGCAAGAAAGGGAAAGGAAGAGAAAGGAAAGGAAAGGAAAGCTCCCTGTATCTCAAATGCTTTTTCCCTTCCAGCTATGAATCTGTCTATCTATCCATAAAGAGAAATCCCTCCTCACTTAACTATTTGGCTTTTGGCTTTTTCTGTTAGAAAAGTTTGTTCTTATTCCATCTGAGCTTTTATTATGTGATCATAATCCATTTTGAAGTAGGCAAGGTATAAATAAATGAAACAAGGTAGGATCCCAAATACCTCACTTTTCCTGTGCGCAATAATAGAGGTACCAAGGACCGAAGAAACAAGGACACAGCCACTAGAAGGGAGAGATGCTCAAGCAGGGACAATGCCAGCCCTGAGCAGGAAGTCTCTTGACTCATTAGCCACATTTATATGGATGACGCCACGCACTAAAGGTATCTTCATGGAGCAAGAACATCTCAGCTCTAAGAGGACTAGAAGACTGCCCACAGCCCTTCCCAGAAGTGGATTATCCCAGTTTTAGTGCATTGCCCTCGTCTGTCACATTCCACTTTTGGCCTGAAAATTCACTGCTTGCTTGATACTTCTACTAGAGGTTTAAGAGAAGGGTACAAATGGTTACCTGAAGATACCGAAGCATTATTCTGGAATCTTCTACATCATTCCCAGTCAGGCATTGTTAACCATGGACTTTTATTGAGGAGACCAGGAGAAGTTGGGGAGTTTGAAGTTTCTAAGTGAGGTATTAATTTCACTGCCAACGTCCTCCCATCTCTAGTATCCTGAGTGCCATTTACTTTTTCCTAATAATTCATCATATGCACAAAAGAAAGCAGAGGACATGCAACCCCTGCTTCAATTTCTTTTCTTTTGTGTTCACAGCCCCACCCCAATATTTACTACTTTCTAAAGGAAGACATCCCACAGCGGACTGAAGTCTGATCACAATAATCAGATTACAGAAAAATTTCCCGACCTGAAAGTTTTCCCACCTGCCAAGTAATTGATCATATTTTAAAATTTCCTTCTTCCTCTACCCACACATATTTGAACATCAACAGAAGAAGGAGAAGGAGGAGGGGGAGGGGAAGGGTGAGGAAAAGAGAGAGAGGGAAGATGAGGAAGGGGAGGGGGAGAGAGTATGGAGAAGGAAGTAGGAAGAAGGAGAAGAAGGACTGTATAAATACCAAAGCTCCATGTGAAAACTGAGGTCCCTATGAACAGGAACCATTCTGAGGTGGGGGAGAAATGTGCCTGGAAAGTTTATTAGTCCACATTCAAGTTGATTCTTGACAAGTTTTATAATACAACAATGATGTAGACCATAGAGAGAAATGCTTTGTGTATATTTGATAAAACATATTAATTTTAGGCCATATTGGTTATGAAAGTACAGGGAAAGTCTGAAATATACCTTAGAAATATATATTTCCACAAACACATAGTTCACATATACTTTGTCATGTTGTGATATTGTGGTTTATGATAAGAGATCTGTATCTGGTCTTTGTCCCCATTTCTGGCAGAGTTCCTAAAACCCTAGGAATTTCCTAAGTCTTTTGTTAATGTTAATGAGGTAATATTATTTTTTCAATAAAGTTAAGCTTTTCCTATTCCAGTTGCCATTAGGAAAAATAAAAGGCAAGTTACAAACTATGAGAAACCAATTGTAGTAAGTGTATCTGACAAAAGGTTTGTATCCATACTATATAGATAACTTCTACAATTCACTAATAAGAAAGAAAACAACTCACTTAAAAAAATTACAATACCTAGGCAGTATTTTTATAAAAGTCTATATGAAATGTCCAATTAGTTTATAAATAACTCCTAAGGATCTTTAGTCAACAGGAAATGCAAAGTATTATGTCTTTACAAGATTTGAACCCAGCGTTTATTAATAACTATATTATCAACAATCAGAAAGTGATTTAAAAGTCACTATTTTATTGTCTTTGTGTCTTCTAACTTTTTAAAAAATTCCAGTATAGTTATCATATACTGTTAGTTTCAGGTGTACAATATTGTGATTCAACATTTGTGTACATAACCCAGTGCTCGTCAAGACAAGTGCAAAATGAGGTAACTTCTGAAAGGCTTTAAGGATGGAGGCTGATTGCCAATAGAGCCAACCATGTGATTAGAGAGTTGGAACTGTTAGTCCCACCCCTGTTCTCCAGGGAGGGGACAGGGGACAGGCGGCTGAATCAGTTGCCAACGGTGAATGACTTAACCAATCATGCTTATGTAATGAAGCCTCTAAAATACCCAAAATATTGGGGTTTGGACAACATCTTGGTTGGTGTACACGTGGAGGTTCTGGGAGAATGGCACATCAGGAAAGAGTGAAAGCATGGAAGCGCCACAGCTTTCCCCCCACACTCTGCCCTATGCATCTCTTCCACCAGGCTGTTACTGAGTTATATCCTTTTATAATAAACTGGTAATCTAGTAAGCAAAATGTTACTTTGAATTCTGTGACCTACCCTAACTAATTAATACACCTGAAGAGGGGATTTGGGGAACCTCTGGTCCATAGCCAGTTGGTCAGAAGCAATGGCAATAACCTGGGCTTACAACTGGTGTCTGCACTTGGGGGAGAAGGGTTAGTCTTATAGAACTGAGCCCTCAACCTATAGAATCTGATGTTATCTCCACACAGACAGTCTCAGAGTTGAGTTGAATTCTCAGACACTTTGCTGTTGTTTGAGAATTGCTTGGTGTTGTATGGGAAGGGCCCACTCTCCCAAAACATGCATTGGAATTGGGTCTGTGAAACCTAAAAGACAGATATAGATAGATAATGATAGATAGATAGGTAGATAGATAGATAGATAGATAGATAGATAGACAGATAGATGTTAAAAATTCTCTTGTGATTGTTGTTTGGATTTATTTTTGTATATTTTTTAAAGTTCACAAATTACTTTGTTGAATTATTCATGAGCTGACTCATCTTCTGATTTCATGTATGAGAAGCTACTCTATCTGAAGTAAACACCTACAATTTACCTTGGTCAGAACTTACTAAGGTATCCATGGGTAGGCTTGAAAATCAGAAAATCCGAAATCAGATATTCCATGGATCAGAAATCCTTTAAAATAGCATGCCAAGCTCTATGTGCATATGCATTTTTCTGAGAAGGCTATCTATTATCTTTCATTAAATTCTCAAAGGGGTTCATGTCCTTAGAAAGTTCAAGAGCAATTCTCTTACGTCAACTAACTCAAGACATTTATTCGAATTATTATTGATAACTCAAGAGGTTAAAAGGATCATAACTTACAGTATTTACTGTGGTTTGGTAAAGAAAAATCTTTTAAAAGAAATTCAATTTGAGTATATTTAAGAAATTTAAGTAATAGAACTAAACTTTGATACTTATGTCTAGTTCTTTAGGAAAATGCACAAAATGAAATTCTTATTCTTTTGAAAGTAAATGGATTCTTGTTAAGCTTAAAGAGGCTTTAAAATAATTGTTTCTTTGTGAAAGTTTTAAACAAATTTTTATAATTTTCTTTAGCTGTTAATTTATATGCCAAATTCTTTCTTTTCCTGGTAGCTCGAGATGAGTCAATTCAACTTCTGTCTAAATTACTACATATGCCAACTGTAAAACTTTAGCTTTGTTGGTTTATATTGCAAAAATACAAATAATTAACCAGATACTATGTACCAAACAAGATAATGGACAGTGTTGAGACTAGTTAACATCGGATAATCTCATCATCAACAAAAACAATAAGGAGGAAAATGCATTCTAAAGACTAGACAGATAACATCATTAGCTACCCTTAGGAGCTGGAGAGAGGTAGACTTACCACTGCCTGAATGCAAATGACTATTAGCCTAGTAATTTTGAAACTAGCACACTCAGATTTTGAGCTAAACCACATATATTGGAATATTTGTAATTGCATGTATACTTCCTTTTCTTACTTAAAATCTCTGGTGTAAAGCCTTCCTTGATTCCGCTTCTTCACCCCCACCCTCTCAGTTGAAGTGTCAATATGTTACTTACAGTGTTACCTGCTAAGACACTCTCAATGCTGTTTTGTAATTACCTCTTATTTCTTCCAATTCTGAGCTGCAAGACCCTTCCCAGCAGGATTCATGTCTTTGTATCTGTGATAACTGGCACACATTTGGCACTAAATAAATATTGTTGCTGAATGACAAAATGTCCCTTTATAAAGTTATGAACAAATAAAAAATCTAAAAAACAAAACATGCATCTGAATCTCATCTCATCTTTCTCTTGAAAGTTCTGATTCAAGAAAGGAACTCTGTGTAGTCTGATTTTAGTAGGAACCTTCTATGAACAAAACGGAGAGATAATGCAACTGGGCCAAAATGTTAGTGCTCCCGTTTATGAACTTGCTAGAGATCAGACACGTCACTTATCCACTTTCAACACGACAACATGCTTGGGGAGTGATAGATCTGCAGCTACAAGCCCACATTGCACAAGCCTGTGGGTTCCTGTTGCTTATGTCAACAAGGAGTCCTTTCCCCAGCAAATGATTTGGTATACTTTTCATCTTCCTTGACAATTAAAGCTAGAGTGTGGCATGTTTGTGTTTCAGGTGAAAGGTTTAAGACACTAAGAGAGAGTCACTCTTATTGCATCATAAACTGCTAATTAGCTGGTATTATTTCCAAATTGCCTTTGATTAAAGCCTTTGAGACAGTGACAGTAAAGAACAACAAGGTCCAAGTCTTCGTTAATCAAACAAGTGCCACCCCAGTCATCTCTTGGAGCTCACTACCAGAAAAGTACACCCACCAAAGAACAGACCATCATTCAAGATCATCTGAAAGGAATCTATAAACGTATCTAAAGAAAATAACAAGATTCCCCAAAGTGCCTAAATGTAGACAAGTTCAGAATTACTTTAAAAGAGGCTATGAAAAGCTCTGTTATCCCTAGCAGAGGATGCAGCTAATAATAAAACACGGACCATTGTTGCAAGACCAGTTCTCAGATATCTCCTCCCAGGTTGTATTTGCTGGCCAAAAGCTGCAGATTACACCGGAACATGCATCAAGGTGTACCTTCAAATTCTGCCTCCTGGTTCTTCATGTCTCTCTGCACTCAGCCTATTCCTGAACATCTCCCCTGTTCTTTCAGCCCCATGTAAACCTTATCACTCCTTCTCTCCTCTAGCATCTTAGTGAGATCAAAGGTTGCCGTTCATATCAATAAAATACATCAAATACAAAAAATAGTCAGTGGCATTATTGGTTTACCTAGATCACCAGAGTAGGTAATAAAGGAAAGGTTCTGTGCCTGGGTAAAGGAGGGTGAGAAGAAGGAGGGTACAGGGCATCTTCCAGTGTCCTTTGAATGGAGTCACCACAGCTTCTGCTGGGACCTGTTCTAAAGCCTCTTCATTCAATTCAGTATCCATTGAGTGCCTCCTCTGTGTTAGGCACCATGCTAGACACTGAGGATGGGGAGAAAATAATGGATAAGATATACACCTACTCTAAAGTTGCTAGGTGCAGAGTTACATGAGTGATCTTGCTGTAAGAATTCAGAGGAAATGGTCGGCAAAAGTAGACTCTGGTCTATCCTTAGATCTCTTGAAGGGAAGCTTGGCTATAGGAATCTCTGTTCCAGACTCTATCTGCTCACTTCCAGCCACAGCCTCAAAAGCTCCGCAGAGAAAAGGCAGCTCTGTCTGCCTCTACTCCTTCTCCAGGGCTCATGGTTCCCTATAAATCCAAGTCTCCCTCCTGCCTCTTTCTTCCTCTCCCATCAGGAATTCAAAATCTATTTTCCCGAGGTTTGCTTCTAACTCAGATCTTCCCTGGCCCCACGTAGTGACAGCATTTCTCCATATTCAGTGGACACAGGCAGATTTTCTTCTTTAATTTTGTGCCCGTAAAATGTATGAATTTGTTTACATTTTCCTGTTTTTTCTAAGTTTATTTATTTATTTTGATAGAGAAAGAGAAAGAGAGCATGATCTTGGGAGAGGCAAAGAGAGGAAGAGAGAGAACTCAAGCAGGCTCCACACTGTCAGTACAGAGCCCAATGCAGAGCTCCATCTCACCAACTGAGATCATGACCCGAGCTCAAAACAAGAGTTGGATGCTTAACTGACTTGTTTACATTTTCCTGAAATCACATTAACAAAAGATTTGAGGGTTACCCTACTTCCAAACATGTTAGATAAAAATTGTTAGGATCTTAAATGATGCCACTAATAATTCACCAGGCGCACAGTTCACTAACAAATACAGAAGATTTGGCTGAATGAGAGCAAGCAAATTAAAATAAAAGAATATCAAAGGTAAGATATTGTCCCTCAAAGAGTGACTCATTAGATGTTAAAATATATTTGTTTTAAAATCATAATATTTATTTAAGACTCATGTAATTGCTCTGACATTGAGAATCATGGTATAAATCTTTGCACTTGTGATGGAGGCTTAAAGTTGTTCTTTTTTTGTTGTTATTGCTGATAATCTTGTAGTGAATTTGCAAAGTCTGGGCTTGGATTTCATTAATAAACAATTTAAAGGCACAGAATTCTTGCCTCTCAATCACAAATTGTTTACATCTAAAGCAATGATCTCAACTGAAAGTGATTGCACCCCAAACGGACATTGAGCAATGTGTGGAGACACTTTTTTCTTCACAACTTGGGGATGGGAGGTGTTACTGGCATCTAGTGGGTAGAGGCTAGGGGTACTCCTAAACATCTTACAATGCCCAGGAAGTATAGGAAGTTGCAGTCACCTACTGCTGAGCCTCCACAACAAAGAATTACCCTTCCCAAAATGTCAAAAAGTGCCACTGTTGTGCAACCTACCCTCAAGGAATCCATTAAGCATGTACAGTATGTACCTATCACCCTGTGTTTATTTTTGCCTATTTCAAAGTTTCATCTTCCCCTTGTCATACAGATGCATTCACTAAGTGTCTCTCAAGGAACTATCCATGGAAAGACCATCCTAGCATTCTATACCATGGCTGGAGTCTAGATGGCTTTCAATCTTCTCTTCTATAGGAATATGCCTTTTCCTGGTGATGATGATGCCAGAGTTGATCAGCAGATTCCCATCAGCCTCATGAGCACTCCAAATCCTTGTAATTGTCATAGGGAATTTCAACCAGAGTTGAACAATTTTTTTTTTTAATTTACTTGTAAGGTTCAGAGAAACAAGTGTAATGGTTTTATCTAGCAATACAGGCTTGGCTCTGTATTGCCTGGAATGTCAGTACTAATCCACAATGGACCAGTTATGTATGGTGTAAACAGACTTTTTCTGAAGAGCACTTGTAACCTGCCACATTCAAGGCCCCCTGATAAGAGTATTCTTATGCAATTACATTTGGAACCTCACCATGCTGGCCACATTGACTGGGCCAAAGATGGGTGTCTGGCCCAAAAGTGGTCCAGAAGGGAGTCTGGAAAAAGTGTTCTGCTCAACATGAATTCTTAATACAGATAATTAATTGACAGGAACTACTGTATCTTTTGGTTGAAATGTTTGTGCTACATATAGAGAAGGACACAGATAGTTGAAAGAGAGAAGGCAGTGGGTAGAATCCATGAATGGCATGGGATATCAGCAAGCAGCTACATGATGCAGAAAGAAGACAAATATATTATGTATGTATGCTTGTGAATCCCTGGTACCTAGAACCATCACTGGCTCATAGGTAGGTGTTCAATAAATACCTGTTACGGGCGCCTGGGTGGCTCAGTCTGTTGAGCATCTGGCTTCAGCTCAGGTCATGATCTCACGGTTCATGGGTTCGAGCCCCACTTTGGGCTCTGTGCTGACAGCTAGCTCAGAGCCTGGAGCCTGTCTTCAGATTCTGTGTCTCCCTCTCTCTGACCCTCTCCTGCTCATGCTGTCTCTCTCTCTCTCTGTCTTTTAAAAATAAATAAAACATTAAAAAAATACCTGTTTAAAAAATTGCATTAAGAACAGAGAGATGTGTGTTAGCAATTTTAAGAGACTTGGAGAAGTGGAGCCATATAAGAGAGCTCCTGACATTAGTGTCTGAGTCCTAGTCCTGCAGGCTCCTACTGCTAACTTGATCTCATATACTATATAACATCCTTGCTTCCCTGAGGCCTGAGGCTGCCTGTGCTCTTTCATTTTTATTTATGTAATTTTGAAATAAAATAATAGTAAGTTGGGTACACTTGAGTATTTTTTTGAAATGCAAGAAAAGGTCCACAAGATCTTGTCAAAGAGAGAGGGGCATAAAGTCCCTAACCCTGGAGAGAATTTTAAATGAATGGAGGGCCACTTAACTTGCAGTCCTAAGGTGTACATCTGCTCTGAAATCAATCTCCAAGACATCTTGATTTTCCTTCTAGTACAAGGCATAGGTTAATAATAGGACAAAATATCTTAGTGAGACTAGAAGAAAGAGAAGAATATTTTTCAGATGGCTTATTCCCTCCCCCGCTACAACCACACTATACTTCTTGCCAGATCAACTACAAGAATTCTGTATCTTCTCCTGCATGATATAAACAGGACGAGGATTTGATGAGTCCTATCCCAGCTGAGACCTAAGACAGACCGCAACTCTGCCCAGCCCCATTCTCAATGAGTCAGCACAACCAGAACCACCCTATAATCAAAGCATGCTTTTTATATAGAGCCCTGAACCCACAGCAAAACATTAGATAATAACTAGTCTATTAATAAGAGATGAAAGTGTTATTTTAAGATTAGGTTAACCTAGGAAAAAGGTGACTCAATTTTGGCTTACTAAAATGACCAAAATTGTATATATTAATGGCTCACCTATTTATGTGTTTAGCACTGCTCAAATTAACAGGTACGTATCTACTCATAACTTCTTGTGGTGTCTGAAGTTATCACACATGATCTAGATAAGACTTGCCTCTATAAATAAATGCATTTCTCTTTCCTATTAGAAAACATCTTGAAACCAATTTCAAATGTTGTGCAAACCAAGGCCTGTAAAGATATTATGAATTCAATACAAGTTGCACTCTGACTAAGGATTCACCCTGAGTTAACATCTTCTCATCCATTTTTCAGTTTTCTTTTCTGAGTGTTTAGATGGTGAACATGGCCTTGACACAGTGTAAGAATGATTGCTTCTGCTGGTTATTATAGTAATATTTTTAATTAAGAAGTCATTTCTCAATTCCTACATTGAACTAACTTATAAGAGAATGAGAAAGAATAATAAAGTTTTTTTCAGAAAAATATATATACATATATCCTTTAAATATTTCAGTAGCCCTGATAATTACATTTACTCTCTGCCTATTTTATAGAATTGAGACAACAAGACCCATCTTCACAAAACACTTTATTATTGATTCTAAACCCAGTTTTCTCATTTTGATTTCAATATTATGACCCAGTTAACATGGATTTCATTATCTGAGTAGGTTAAATGAGACTAAAGAAAAGAAATAAAATTTCTATCTCAAAATTGTTGATATGTTCATTTCTGGCTCTGATAGGGTAGCTTATATCAATCCAACCATTTTGCTGAGAACAACTATAAAAGTTGGACAAAATAAAAAATGAATTGTTGAAAGATAATAAACAGCAACTAAGTTAGATGTGACTTGAGAGCCAGACTCCTAGAGAAAAAGAAAACACTGGCAAGCTAAACATTTTTCCTTGCCTTTTACCTTGACACATTTGTTATATCTTAAGCAACACTCCAGCACAAGCAGAAAGCAGAGACTCAGAGCTTTTATCAGTTGTTACAGCACAGTGGAGATGAAATTGGAGTCCAAGGACTACCAAGGCAACAATACTGGAGAAGCTAAGAATCTAGAGAAACAGAAATCACAGATTAGTGAGCACAACACTTTGTATTGCATTTCACCTTGAGATATTTGTCAATTCCTAACCTGTGTACAATGCGAGTCCAAGAAGCCAATAAGAGAGTGTAAACTAAGAGGCCACAAAACTTAGCAGAGCTTACCAAAATTCATGGTACAAAAGACAAGAAAGAAACACGTAAAGAGCTAGGTCTGTTAGTACGAGAAAACTAGAAATAGACTAACCCACACAAAGACAGAAAGCATTTCAATCTTTTATTGAGTCAATATGATCTGCTCTTATGTAACTGTCTGCTAGAAGAAAAGTAAATTTTCTGTGAGAAAAGGTAACATAATTCAGAGAATCTACAATTTTTATAAATAATATTCATCCTCCAATTATAAATGATCAGGTTTGCTAATACATAGGACCGAATTAATGAAAACCAGGAAGCAGTGTAGACAAAAGTAACAGACCCACAGGTAATCTATATATTGTTGTTATTAGATAGAATTTTTAAGTAACTATAATTAATATAGTCAAGAGAATAGATGGAAAAGATGGGGAATTTGTATTTTTTTAAATATATAAAAAGTGAAAATATTAAAAGTGTTAATAATAGTTACCAAAACTAAGAATTACAAAATTTACTCAACAATGAACCAAACAAAACAATAGAGAGAATTAGTGAATTAGAAAACAGGTTAGTAGACATATCGGACAGAGGGCTAGTATCCAAAATCTACAAGGAACTCACTAAACTCCACACCCAAAAAACGAATAATCCGGTGGAGAAATGGGCAAAAGACATGAACAGACACTTCTCCAAAGAGGACATCAGGATGACCAACAAACACATGAAAGGATGCTCAGCATCACTCATCATTAGGGAAATACAAATCAAAACCACACTGAGATACCACCTCACACCAGTCAGAGTGGCTAAAATGAACAAATCAAGAGACTATAGATGCTCGCGAGGATGTGGTGAAACGGGCACCCTCCTACACTGTTGGTGGGAATGTAAACTGGTACAGCCACTCTGGAAAAAGTGTGGAGGTTCCTCAAAAAACTATCAGTAGAACTCCCCTATGACCAAGTAATAGCACTGCGGGGGATCTACCCAAGGGATACAGAAGTGCTGATGCATAGGGGCACATGTACCCCAATGTTCATAGCGGCACTTTCAACAATAGCCAAATCATGGAAAGAGCCTAAATGTCCATCAACTGATGAATGGATCAAGAAGATGTGGTTTATATATACAATGGAATACTACATGGCAATGAGAAAGAATGAAATCTGGCCATTCGTAGCAAAGTGGGTGGACCTTGAGGGTGTCATGTTAAGCAAAATAAGTCAGGCAGAGAAAGACAGATACCATATGTTTTCACTCATAGGTCTAACAGGAGAAATCTAACAGAAGACCATGGGGAGGGGAAGGAGGAAAAAAGGTTAGGGAGAGGGAGGGAGACAAAGTACAAGAGACTCTTGAATACTGAAAACAAACTGAGGGCGGAAGGGAGAGGGAGAAAGGGGAAGGGGGGTGATGGTCATGGTGGAGGACACTTGTGGGGAAGAGCACTGGGTGTTATATGGAAACCAACTTGACAATAAACTATAAATTTAAAAAATACCAAATTAGACACCTCATTGACACAATCTTTGCAAAGCTGGTCAAAATAAAGTTTCTCTGAATTTGTTTTAGAGATGCTTTTGGATTTTCCCCTAGGTTATATTTTATTTTCCCCAAATTAAAATAATATAAATTTATTGGGGCTTTCCTTAACATTGAGAACCTTAGTATATGTTGCTGTTTGACTTGCTGGAGAAACAATCTCTTAGTTATGAGATCTTGATTTTATAAAAGCTATATGTCTTAATTATTCCCCTCTAGCTCCACCATGCTGGTGTGTTCTTTTGCAAGGTATGTGTCACCTAGAGTTGGCTTGCTGGACCTGAACTGCATAGCTAGTATGATCTCAATAAATGAAAGACTGAGACTTTAAAAAAATGCTAATTTCCTTAATCTTTTTTCCCCCTGCACTGAGATGCTTTTACTTGACACATATTTAAATGCTTTTGAGCGGTTGCTGAATTACTGCCTGGCTAATCCCTCTCAACGGCAGGAAGCTTAGATATTTGTAAATTTCCTCAGTACGCTGTTTCTGATTAGTTGACCTTTCTAAATACCGAACCAACCGGTTGCAGTCAATTCTATCACTTCATGATCAGCTTGCATTTATTCATAAATAAAGTTCTTGTTGGTTTTAAAAAAAAATTTAACGTTTATTCATTTTTGAGAGACAGAGCGCAAGTGGAGAAAGGGAGAGAGAGGGAGACACAGAATCTGAAGTGGGCTACAGGCTCTGAAGTGTCAGCATAGAGCCCAACACAGGGCTCAAACCCATGAACTGAGATCATGACCTGAGTCAAAGTCAGATGCTTGGCCAACTGAGCCACCCAGGCGACCCCATTTTTTTTTAACTTTGTAAACATAAAGTCACATTTGTAGTAATAATCCATTTTTTTACTGAAAAAAAAAACAGGTTAGTAGAAAGACAAGAGAGAAGAAAGTGATAGAAAATAAATATATAGGAGAATAAGAAACATATAACCTGATGAAAGGGTCTAATATGTATGTAAATATATTACATATATTATATATGTATATATGTATATTATATATATATATGTAAATATATTACACACACATATATATACATATATATATGTATACGTGTATGTATATATGTATATATATGGAGTTCCTGACGGAGAGAGAGAGAGAGAGAGATAGACAGAGAGAGAAAGGAGCAGAAGCAATATTTGAAAAGAAATTGTCCAATAAGTTTTCCAAAATGATGCAAACATTAATCCACAGAATTAAGAAGCTCTACAAAATTGAAACAGGATAAATAACAAAGTGGGAATTAGAGGCATCAGAGTTACATCGTGCTGAAAACATCATAAGTCAACATGCTGACAGCCAAAACCAAAGAGAACTCTTTTAAAAAGCCAGTGGCTAACATGAAAAAATCAAGAGACTATTGATGCTGGTGAGGATGTGGAAAAATGGGTACCCTCTTATACTGTTGGTGGGAATGCAAACATGGTGCAGCCACTCTGGAAAACAGTGTGGAGTTTTCACAACAAATTAACAATAGAACTCCCCTATGACCCAGCAATAGCACTGCTAGGAATTTACTCAAGGGATAGAGGAGTGCTGATGCATAGGGGCACATGTACCCCAATGTTCATAGCAGCACTTTCAACAACAGCCAAATCATGGAAAGAGCCTAAATGTCCATCAGCTGATGAATGGATCAAGAAGATGTGGTTTATCTATACAATGGAATACTACATGGCAATGAGAAAGAATGAAATCTGGCCATTTGTAGCAATGTGGATGGAGTTGGAGGGTATTATGTTAAGTGAAATAAGTGAGGCAGATAAAGACAGATACCATATGTTTTCACTCGTATGTGGATCAGGAGAAACTTAACAGAGGACCATAGGAGAGGGGAAGGGGAAAAATAGTTAAGGAGATAGGGGGAGACAAACCATAAGAGAGTTTTAAATACTGAGAACAAACTGAGGGTTGATGGGTGTGGGGGAGAGGGGAAAATGGGTGATGGGCATGGAGGAGGGCACTTATTGGGATGAGCACTGGGTGTTATATGGAAACCAACTTGACAATAATCTATGTTTAAAAAAAAAGTCAGGGATGAAGGCTGGGAGTATTAAGGAGATACATCACATTCAAGAGAGCAACGATTATACTTAGCAGCTAACTTTTCAAAAGAAACCATGGAATCCAAAAGATAATGGAATGGCAGTTTTCAAATGCTGAAAGAAAATATTTTCCAAATTCTAGACCTAGAAAAATATCATTTTTAAATGAAGGCCAAATAAGATATTTAGTCAATATGTAGCATATAGGCAAAGCTGCAAATATAGAAAAACATTTGGGCAATACATTGTTCTGCTAACATATATGCTCCTTCTCACTTAGCTATGGGCTATACCTGCAAGGAAACAGACAGGATGGGAAACCATAGGTATTTTTAAGGGCAAGCAACTAATGCATCTCTTATTTTTCCTTGCTCCAATTCACAACTTTCATCCACTTTTACCTTTGTCCTCAAATATATAAAATGCTGTACCCAAGAAACCATGTCTTTATGTAAGTAATCTTTTGGTATTCAAAAACGTGAGAAAATAAATGTAAATATTTTACCTGGCACCACACCATAACTGAGGAAGAGGGCTTTACTTTGCCCTCTCTCCTTCTGCATTATGGTCCTAATGTTCCTGCACTAGACATAAAAGGGTGAGATGTGGAGCTGAATAGATACATTGCACATCTATCATTAAAATTATTTAATAATTTCCTAGAGATGCATTGCCTGATGAGAGGTAAATTTAGACCCCCTGAAAACAAGATAGCACCTTTCCTTAATGAAGTCCACAAAATGTGAAGGAAAGATCATGGGCTTTGGCATCAAACAGGTCTTTCAGATGAAATCTTTACATCCATCACTTTCCAGCTGAAGGACTTTGAGCAAAGTACTAAGCTCTTTGAGCTTTGTTTTCTTGATCTTTTAAATGAGAATACTAATTCATACCTTAAAGAGTTGTGAAGATTAAACTAGATAATTAATATGAAGCTTGGAGTACAGTGCATAACTTATGGTTGACACTCAAAATAGTAAGGTTTTTAAAAAATTATATAGGTATATTGGTCTATCAGGTAGGAAGAAAGTACTGAATGACAAAGCACTAATTGGGAAAAAGTAATAGATAAATTCATTGTCACTTGAGAATAATGAGGAACGGGGCTGGGTACTAACAAAATCAAAATGTTATTTATACTTGCTGCTTTCTCTATTCTTCAAGCTGTGAAATTTTGTTGCCTTAGAGATACGGTAGTTATTAGCCACCAGTAAAAATAAGCATACTGCTGAGAGTTTATAGGAAAATGCATTTAATTAAGTGCCATCTGAGCCACCCACACTGTGAACAAGGATTCTGGCAACAAAGGGGTTATTGTTGCCAAGTTCCTGCCAAATGTAATTTTCCTAAGTTAGTGTTGTTAGGTGTTTTTTTGACCAAGACCTGAACAAAGAGTTCCAGATGGCAACATAGAATGAGAATGCCCCATCAGCACAGACCAAAAATCTCCCCAAATCCAAAGAAGATTGGAAAAGCCTTTAAAAATATCTCCCCTGAGTGGAGGAGGGGGGTGTGTACCACATGCAAATATAAAGTAGGAAATAATGGTGATTAAACCTTAGAGTGAATTCTTTGAGGATGGTAACTGGGATTTTTGCATCTTTGAATGTGCCTCTAGTGTGGGGCTTGTGTAAAGGACAAGGTTCTTACAAAGTGCTGGTGGGACTGAATTGAAAGTGCTAGTGGGACTGAATTAAACTGTTCACTAGAAAAGACATTAAAGGTCGCATTAATGGTATAAACAACAATGACCAGTTTATTGAACCTGTATGTTTCAGTAACTGTGCTAAGCACTTCACAGGTATAATAAAATTTAATCCCTGCAACAACTTTATGACAACCTTATTTCATCCTTAATTTTTAGATGCAGGAATCCAGCTTCAGAGACGTTAAAATGTTGCCTGTTGTCTTGGAGCTAGGCAGTAACAGAGCTGGGCTCCAAATAAGATCTGTCTAAATTCAAAGGTTGTGTTCTACCACTGCACTGAGAAACTGGAGCAAATTCTAAAAATTCTAAATTTCCATGAATAGGTAACAAATAAAATCAATGTAAAGTTTAAGCTTGGCCAATAAAGAAATACTGACCAATATGAGAATATAAATCAAGAAACTCAGAAAGGTATCTACTGTAAATCACAGGACATTCTGTGTAACAAAGATCAGTATCATGAGGTTAAAAGTAAAAACATTCCAAAAAGTCACTGAGAGTCAACTGTTTAATTCGGCCCCCATATTTGCACTAAAGAGGAGAGTTTACATGTATATTGTTTTAAACCCTCATGTGGCTGTATGCAGTTCTGTAGTTTATACACTCTCTTTTCTCCTTATCTAGCAGGAAAATGGGATATGCAAGTTGCAAGTATAAATATGAAAACAATTTAATTCCTCGTTCAATATTCTTCTGAATGTCAGATGTAATGACAAAGAGATATGAAAGAATTCTTGTTTTTATTACTCTTTAGAAATAGAAAATAATGAAATATAGATGTGGAAAGAATTTAAGTACAGGCTGAAAGTGCAGTTTTGTCCCGCAGGGGCATCATACCTCCACGTCAGAGTCTCCATCATCATCTAGACCTATCATCTGTAACTAAAGTCCCCATATCAATCTCACATCTCTACTGATATATGGTCTTTATTATGTTGAGGTTATTATGTTCCTCTATCCCTACTTTGTTGAGTGAGGTTGCAATTTGTCAAATGCCTTTTCTTCACCTATTGAAATGATCATATGGTTTTTATCCTTTCTCTTTTTTATTTTTTAAAATATAATTTATTATCAAATTGGCCAACATACAGTGTGTAAAGTGTGCTCTTGGTTTTTGGGATAGATTCCCGTGGTTCGTTGCTTACATACAACACCCAGTGCTCATCCCAATAAGTGCCCTCCTTAATGCCCATCACCTATTTTCCCCTCTCCTCCACCCATCCACACTCAATTTGTTCTCTGTATTTAAGAGTCTCTTATGGTTTGTCTCCCTCCCTCTGTGTTTGTAACTTTTTTTTTTCCTCTTCTCTTCCCCCATGGTCTTCTGTTAAGTTTCCCAAGATCCACATATGAGTGAAAACATATATCTGTCCTTCTCTGACTGATTTACTCAGCATAACACCTTCCAGTTCCATCCACATTGCTGCAAATGGTGTGATTTCATTCTTTCTCATTGCCAACATCTTCTTTATCCATTCATAGAATTTATCCTTTGTCTTAATGATGTGGTGTATCACTTTGATTAATTTCTGAATATTGAAACACCCATCCTAGGAATAAATCCTTCTTGATGGTGGTGAATGATTTTTTGATGTATTGTTGACTTCAGTTTGCTAATAATTTGTGGAGGATTTTTGCATCTATGTTCATCATATATTGGCCTGTAGTTCTTTTTCTTAGTGGTATCTTTATCTGGCTTTGGTATCAGGGCCTCAGAATGAATTTGGAAGTTTTCCTTCCTCTTCTACTTTTTGAATAGTTTGAGAAGGATAGGCATTAACTTTTCTTTAAATGTTTGGTAGAAGGGCACCTGGATGACTCACTTGGTTAAGTGTCCAACTTTGGCTCAAGTCATGATCTCATGATTTGTGAGTTTGAACCCCACGTCAGGCTCTGCACTGACAATGCAGAGCCTGCTTGGTGTTCTCTCTCTCTCTCTCTCTCTCTCTCTCTCTCTCTCTCTGTCTCCCTCCCTCTCTCTCTGCTCTTCCACCACTCGTGTTTTCTTTCTCTCAACATAAATAAATAAACTTAAATAAATATATAAATAAATGTTTTGCAGAATTTGCCTGTGAAGTCATCTGGTCCTAGACTTTCGTTCATTGGTAATTCTTTGATTACTGATTCAATTTCATTGTCAGTAATTGATTGGTTCAAATTTTCTATTTCTTCCTGCTTCAGTTTTGGTAGGTTATATGTTTCTAAGAATGTATCCATTTCTTCTAGGTTGTCCAATTTGTTGGCATATATTTTTTATTACTATTCTCTTAAAATTGCTGATATTTCTGTGGTATTAGTTGTTATATTTCCTCTTTCATTTGTGATTTTCTTTTATTTGAAACCTCTCTCTGTCTTTTATTTTTTTTAATGAACCTGGCTAGAGAGGTTTATCAATTTTGTTGGTCTTTTCAAAGAACCATCTCCAGTTCCTCACAAAATTATAAATAGAACTACCCTATGATCTAGCAATCCCACTAGTTTTTACCCCAAAAATATCAAACTACTAATTCAAAGGGATACATGCACCCCAATGTTTATAGCATTTATAGCAGCAGCATCTACAACAGCCAGCTAAATTATGGAAACAGCCCCAGTGTCCATGAATGGATAAAGAAAAAATATATATGAATATATATAATATTAAAATATTACTCAGCCATAAAAATGAAATATTGCCATTTGCAATAACATAGATGGGCTAGAAGGTATAATTCTAAACATAATAAGCATAATGAGTCAGTCAGAGAATAACAAATACCATATGATTTCATTCATATGTGGAATCTAAGAAACAAAAACAAAATAGCAAAGAGCATAGAGGGAACCGACAAACAGACTCTTAACTACAGAGAATAAGTAGATGGTTACCAGAATGGAGATAGGTAGGGGGATTGGTGAAATTGGTGATGGGGATTAAGGTGTGCACTTGTCATGATGAGCACCTGGTAATGTATGGAAGTGTTAAACCACTATATAGTACACCTGAAACTAATATTACACTGTATGCTAACTTACTGGCATTTAAATAAAAACTAAAAAACAAAAACAAAAACAAAAAAGTAGAACCATCTCCTGGATTCTATTGTTTTTTAGTTTCCATGTCATTTATGTTCTAATCTTTATTGTTTCCTTCCTTCTGCTGATTTGGGGTTTTGTTTGTTGTTCTTTTTCTAGCTCCTTTAGATGTAAGGTTAGGTTGTTGATTTGAGATTTTTCTTGCTTCTTGAGGTAGGCTATAAAATCCCTCTTAGAACGATTTTTGCTGCATCCCAAAGATTTTTGATTGTGGTGTTTCCATTTTCATTTGTTTCCATGTAAGTTTTGCTTTCTTCTTTGATTTCCTGGTTGACCCATTCATTGTACAGTAGCATGTCATTTAACATCCGTGTATTTCAGCTCTTTGCAGATATTTTCTTGTGGTTGATTTCATAGTGTTGTGGTTAGAAAAGATGCATGGATCATTTTGAATTTGTTGACTTGTTTTGTGGCCTCATATGTGGTCTATTCTTGAGAATGTCCCATGTGCACTAAAAATGAATGTGTATTCTGGTGTTTTAGGATGAAATATTCTGAATATATCAGTTAAATACATCTGGTCTAGTGTGTCATTCAAGGTCACTGTTACCTTGTTTATTTTCTGTTTGGATTATCTGTCCATTAATGTAGGTGAAGTGTGAAAGTCCCCTACTATGATTATATCACTATTGATTAGTTCCTTTGTGTTTGTTATTAACTGTTTTATATGTTTGGGTGCTTTTATATTGGGTTCATAAATATTTACAATTGTTATATCTTCTTATTGGATAGTCCCCTTTATTATTAGTGTACTTGTCTCTTGTTATAGTCTTTGTTATAAAGCCTATTTTGTCTGATGTAAGTATTGTTATTTTAGCTTTCTTTTGACATCTATTTGCAAAATAAATGTTTCTCTATCCCCTCACTTTCAGTCTGTAAGTGTCTTTAGATCTGAAATTCACCTCTTATAGACAGCATATAGATGGGTCTTGTTTTTTTTTATTTACTCTGTCACCTTATGTCTTTTTATTAGAGCACTTAGTCTACTTACATTCAAAGTAATTATTGATAGATATGTATTTATTGCCATTTTGTTACTTATTTTGTGGGTTTAAAATTTTTTTAATGTTTATTTTTGAGAGACACAGAGACACAGAGAGAGAGAGACAGAGAGAGAGAGACAGAGAGACAGAGAGACAGAGCATGAGTTGAGGAGGGGTAGAGAGAGGGAGACACAGAATCAGAAGCAGGATCCAGGCTCTGAGCTGTCAGCACAGAGCAAAATGTGGGTCTCGAACCCATGAACCATGAGATCAGGACTTGAGCTGAAGTTGGATGCTCAGCCGACTGAGCCACCCAGGCACCCTAGTGGTGCTTTTTTTTTTTTCTGTTTATTTATTCCTGAGAGACAGAAAGAGAAACACTGTGAGTGGGGGAGGGACAAAGACAGAGGGTAACACAGAATCCAAAGTAGGCTCCAGGCTCTGAGCTGTCAGCACAGAGCCCAATATAGGACTCAAATCCATAAACTGCAAGATCATGACCTGAGCCAAAGTTTGATGCTTAATTGACTGAGCCACCAGGCACCCCTGTAGTGGTTTTTGTAGTTTTTCCCTGATCCTTTCTCTTGCACTCTCATGGTTTGTTGGCTTTATTTAGAGCCTTTATTTGGATTCCTTTCTCTTTATTCTTTGCAAATCTATTATTCTTTCTTTGTGTATGGTAACCATTAAGATTATATGTAATATCTTCTGCATATAGCAGAAGTTGAAGGTTGGTTAATTTAAAAACCATTGTTTAGTCTTTTGCCCAACCCACAACTTAAGTATATGGAATCATAGTTTATATATTTTTATTTTGTGAATCTCTCAACTGATTTTTATAGACATACTTTTTTTTTTTTTTACTGCTTTTGTCTTCCAACTTCTTCTATACTCTCACTTGTGGTCTTTCCTTTGTACTTAGAGTCCCCTTTAACATTTCTTGCAGGGCTGGTTTAGTGGTCATGAACTCCTTTAGTTTTTGTTTGTCTGGGGTTTCCCTTGTATGTAACTGTCATTTTTTTCTCTTCCTGCTTAAAATGTTTTCCTTATCACTACGATTTACCATTTTAATTACTATGTGTCTTAAAATAGACCTCCTTGGGTTGACTTTGTTAGGGGATCTCTGTCCCTCTTGGATTTGGATATCTGTTTCCTTCTCCAGATTGTAGAAGTTTTTAACTATTATTTTTTTAAATAAATTTTCTGCCCTCTGTTTTCTCTCTTCTTCTGGGATCCCTGTAATGCAAATATTGTTATGGTTGATATAGTCACTAAGTTCCTTAAGTTTAAGGAACTTAAACTTAACATTTTGCAAAATTATTTTTTCTGTCATTCTTCTGCTTCCTCTTGTCTGCTATTTATTAAATCAAATGTATTTTTTATTTCATTTATTATGTGCTTCATTTGTGATTGGTTCTTTTTTATCTCTTAGTTAAAGGTCTCACTAATATCCTCCACTCTTTTCTCAAGTTCAGTGACTGTCTTTACTATCATTACTTTATATATTTTTTATCTGGCATATCACTTATATCCATTTTACTTAGGTCTCCTGCTGTTCTTTCATTTGGGACACATTCCCCTGTCTCCTCATTTTTTCTGTCTGTGCCTGTTTCTGAGTGTTAGGAAAGTCAACTACATCTTCTCTTGAAGGTAATAGCTTTATGAAGAAGAGGTCCTATAATGCCCTGTATTGTGGTGTTTCTTATTCTCCAGGACCTGGCACTTCAGGGAGTGTCTCCCATGTGTGTTGTGTGTGCTCTGCTCTTCAGTCCTAGTTGCTTTTTCCTTCACTACAGTTGTCTGCAGAAGCTCTCTTTGCTTGTTGTGGGCAGAGTTTGGTGCCAGACAGGGATGAGACGTGTCTTAACAAGGTTGTGCTGGTCTGCTTGGAGATATACCTGCTGTGCCACAGCATCATTGGAACAGAGGCCCCACAAAATGCATGGGTAAGGAGATGAGATATTGGTGGGGTTTGCACAGGTCTTTTGGGGCAAGGAGCCCAGAGCACCAGGACTGAGGCCAATGTGACTGGGAAGGGTGGATCTGCTAAAGCATGGGTCAGGTGGGGCTTGGTATAAGCAAGTTAGGTAGCACATGTGGATGCCTTGCAGGTGGTCCTGTGTTTATGCTGAGGGTCAGGAGAGGGAAATAGTGTCTGCCAACTCCTTTATTCCTGGAGGGGTTTCCCCACCATCCCTGCCTCTCCAGGCCATCCTCTGAGATGAGTAAGTAACTTCCTTCTGTCTGCCCTTTGTGTTTTTCAAATTACTGCTCCACACTAAATTTCCACTAACTGTTTTGCTGTCTCTTTAAGGGTGGAAACTTCAGTTCTAAAGCTCTTGGAGCTTTCCCAGATTGAAGCCCAGCAATTTTTTAAATTCTAGGCTTTAAATCCCACTGGTTATAAGAACTCCCAAGATTTAGTCCCTCTCACTTTCAAAACCAACTGTTATGGAGATTTGTCTTCCCTGTGTGGGCTCCCTGATGTGATAGTCTATTTTTCACCCTTCTCTGTGCCCCTAGCTCCCTCCCCACTGTGGACTGCCAAGGTCCATTTCACACTCAAACTGCATCTTGATACTTTCTACCTTCTTTGATTTGGCCTCTTCTCTACCTTTTGTTGTGAAGTTGTTCTGCCAATCTTTTGTTGTTTACAGGGCTGTTTATGCTGATTTATGTCTTATCTAGTTGTATACATTGGTTCAAGGGAGTTTTTTTATGGCTGAAGAATATCCAATTGTCTTTGTGGATATATGTGGTATATCCATTCATCAGTTGATGAACACTGGAGCTGTTTCCGTAACTTAGGTATTGTAGATAATGCTGCGATAAATATTGTGGTACATGTATCCCTTTGAATTTATATTTTTGTACTATTTGGGTAAATATCTAATAGTGTGATTGCTGGATCATAAGGTAGTTCTATTTTTAACATTTTGAGAAACCTCTATATTGTTTTCTACAGTGGCTGTTTGCATTCCCAGTTTGCATTCCTGTTTGCAATCAGTTTGCATTCCCACCAACAGTGCAAGACTTCCCTTTCTCCACAGCCTTGACAATACCTGTTGTTTCTTATGTTTTTGATTTTAGTGACCATGACAGGTGTAAGGTGATATCTCATTGTGGTTTTTATTTGTATTTGCCTGATGATGAGTGATATTGAGCATCTTTTCATGGGTCTGTTGGCCATCTGGATGTCTTCTTTGGAGAAATGTCTGTTCATGTCTTCTGCCCATTTTTAAATTGGATTACTCATTTTTTAATGTTAAGACTTATTAGTTCTTTATATATCTTGGATTAAAACTAATCTTTTATTAGAATTGTCATTTGCAAATATCTTCTCCCATTCTGTAGGTTGCCTTTTAGTTTTGTTGATTATTTTCTTCATTGTGTGGAAGCTTTTTATTTTAATGAGGGAGCATACCTCAAAGTAATAGAAGCCATATATGAACCATTCACAGCTAATATCATCCTCAGTGAGGAAAAACTGAGAGCTTTACCTCTACAGCCAGGAACAAGACAGGATTTTCACTCTCACTGGTGTTATTCAACATAGTACTAGAAGTCCTATCAGACAACAAAAAGAAATAAAAGTCATCTAAATTGGCAAGGTAAGAGCAAAACTTTCACTATTTGCAGATGATGTGATACTATATATAGAAAACCCAAAAGACTCCACCAAAAATACTGCTAGAACTGATATATGAATTCAATAAAGTCGCAGGATAAAAAATCAATGTACAGAAATCTGTTGCTTTTCTATATACTAGCAATGAAGCAAAAGAAACAAAAATTAAGGAATCAATCCTATTTACAATTGCACCAAAAACAGTAAGGTATCTAGGAATAAACTTAACCAAAGAGGTGAAAGACCAGTACTCTGAAAACTATAAAACATTGATGAGAGAAATTCAAGATGGCAAAAAGAAATGGAAAGACATTCCATGCTCATGGATTGAAAGAATATTGTTAAAATGTCTGTCCTATCCAAAGAAATCTACATATTTAATGCAATCTCTACCAAAGTACAACAGCATTTTTTTTACAGAGCTAGAACGAATAATCCTAAATTTTGTATAGAGCCACAAAAGACCCCCAATAGCCAAAGTAACCTTGAAACAAAAACAAAAAACAAAGCTGGAGGCATCACAATTCTGGACTTCAAGTTATATTACAAAGCTGTAGTAATCAAAGCCATATGGTACTGGAGCAAAAATGGGCACATAGATCAATAGAACAAAATAGAAAACTCAGAAATGAACTCACAACTATATGGCCAATTAATGTTTGACAAAGCAGGGAAAGATATTATGCAGTGGGGAGAAGACAGTGTCTTCAAGAAATGGTGTTGCGAAACCTGGACAGCAACATGCAAAAGAAAGAAAGTGGACCACTTTCTTATACCATACATGAAGATCAATCAAAAATGGATTGAAGACCTAAATGTAAGACCTGAAACCATAAAATTCCTAGAAGAGAACACAGGCAGTAACTTCTCTGACATTGTTTATACCAACTTTTTTTCTAGATGTGTGTCCTAAGACAAGGGAAACAGAAGCAAAAATAAACAATTGGGACTCCGTGACTGACTCTGACCTCTCTTTACTGTGTTGTGTCTGACTCTTCCACTAGAATCCCAGGTTCAGATTCTATAGTCCTTCCTCTGAACCTAGCTGACCCAAGTCTCTGTCTCACAGGACCCTGCTGTCCACTACTCAACAAGAGCTAAAAGAGTTGTGAAAGAATGAATGAGCTCTTTGGT
Organism: Cryptoprocta ferox; assembly: GCA_028646485.1. NCBI lineage: Eukaryota > Metazoa > Chordata > Mammalia > Carnivora > Eupleridae > Cryptoprocta > Cryptoprocta ferox. The sequence continues at coordinate 116,527,344 of CM053577.1, forward strand.
AAGACAGTTATATTGTAAGTATTACCTTCTGGAGATAATGCTTTAGACCAGGGACTCCAAGAATGAAGATGTCAGGCACCCTCTGAGGACAGAAAGGCCGCCCTTTCAGGACAGCCCTCAAGTTATAAAATTTTGGTAGCTTCCTTTTGTCTAAGTATTGGCAAATCCCCTACCAGGTGGAATCCATCAATACTCTAAATTATTTGCCTAAGTAAGCAAAATACTAAGGCCACCAAAGAGAAAGATAATGTCTTACAAGGTAAGAAACAAGTCTCATGAAACAATATTTTAATCTTCTGGTAAGAAACTTCAATCCAAGAGCATAGTGTGAAAAGCCACTGGGTGGGTTGATGACTGGAGTGTCTCCTTTATTTCAATGAGACTCTGTTCCTGTAAATAATTAGATTATCACAGATCCTGCCTTCATGTTATGACCTGATTGAAATCCAAACCTAAATCTGTCCTGGAGAATGTGATAAACCAGATGAGCCTGGAGCTCAGTTGTCACCACCTTTCCAAATGAAGGCACCTTAATTAAAAAATTGTAAGCTAGACTTTGCCAGAGAGTCAAATAAGAACATCAAAAAGTGTCTTTCTTTCAGTTAAGGGCAATTCCAAGGTTGTGGGTTGGGGTGGAAAATAACTCAGAAAGAGACCTGGGATGAAGACTGACCAAGGGTGAAGCATGTCCCCTGCCAGGGAAACTTCACTATTTTGGAGAGAAATTGCACTATACTGATGACCATGTGTGAAAACAAGCTTCTTTCCTCCACTCCCAAAGCTTGTCTCCAAAAACAAGCCTGTCCCAGCATGTGTGGCAAAACATATGAAGCATGTTGAGCTCAGATATGAATCTGAGTGCTATGGAAAATAGCCAAAAAAATGGCATCTTGTCAGCCATTGATAATACTTTAGATCTCTCTGTTCCTTTCAGGTAAACGAGAACAAGAACTTAGCCTTGGATCCCAGCTGAAAACAATTTAACACAGGGAGCATCTACATTCACCTGGCAGTGTTCAAGAGCCTAATAATAGGGGGGGAAGGGGCAAGATGGCAGAGAAGTAGGGAGCTCTGTAATCTCTGCCTGCCCACAACTATCAAACTGAGAAGGACTAAAGCCACAATACTCTGATCTGCAAGAACGGGAGGTGTACACACAGAATCCTTATAGATGACAGCCTCATAGGTGCCTGAGTGAGTGCGAACTGGGACCAGAGGCTCTGAGGCGGGGGACCACCAGCCCAATGCAGAGCCGGGGAGAGCACCCAGAACGGTGGTGCAGAGTCCGGGAGGGCCATGTGTGGAGAGGCGGCACAAGGCCATGGAGGGCCGAGTGTAGAGTGGCCATGCAGAGTGGCGGAGAGCCGAGGGGAAGAGAAAGAGAGACTGAAAACGCTCATAGAGTGGTCTCTGCAGAAGGGAGAGACCTCGGCCAGGGACGGAGAAAGACACTACCATCCCACATATAGCCACTGGGCGTGGGAAGAGAAATTTGTCCCCCTCAGCGGGCTGGTTCTTTCTGGGGCTCGGCAGCTTGCTGACTCCAGGCGGAGCCAGGGAAAAGCTGGCCCCCCCAGTCCCCGTACTCAGTCCTGGCTAGAAAGCTGCCCTGTCTGTGGGAGGACTTTTCATCTGGGGAGGTAGCACTAAAGTGCATGGACTAGGAATTGGAAACCAGTCGGGGCTGGGAAAAAAGCAATTTGGCCCGACCATTCTACAGGGAGATCGGACTCAAAACAGTGACTTGCAGCTCATGGTCTGAGAAGGGCTTGGGGTGCCGCCATTCTTCTCCTCTCAACCATTAAGGTGGGAATTCTGAGAGCAGCCCCTGAGACCCCACCTACCTACACCAAACCACGCCCATCCATGCTGGAGAGCTGCCTTTTTTGTTTTTTTGTTTTTGTTTTCGTTTTTTTCTTTTCCTTCCCCCCCCCCTTTTTTTTTCTATTTTCTTCTTTCCTTCTTTTCTCCTTTTCCCCCCTGGAGTCTAGGAAAGACCAACATTTATGCACTGTCGTGATTAGATCAATTCTTGATATCCAGATATATTTTCCCTTATCTACTTCTTATCTCTCCCTTCCGCAGGTTTTATGCACTCAGACTGTCCTTTGCCTTTGGTTGTTTCTGTCCCCCCCGCTTCTTTTTTTCTTTTCTTTTCCTTTCCTTTGTTTTCTTTTCTGTTCCTTTTTCCTTTCCCCTTTTGGTTTTCTTGTTTATTTGATTTGTCTGTGCGTTTGCATGCCTTTGTTCCCTGTGTGTTTGTCTGTCTGTTTTCCTTTTCAGGGCTACCTCAAGAAACAAGCAATAGTACACATGGTGGAGAGTCCCAAATATCACTGAGTAGGGAAATAAAATAATCAAAGGCATAACAAGAGAAACGAAGAGACACCATTAAAAGAGCACTACCTGAAATGACAGGCCCTGGACAGTCAATGAGCCTCCTTTAATAGAGCAATAGTAACAGGCGCACAGTGCATAACATGTTTTAAAACTGACAAGAGATAGAAAGCTAAACAAAATGACAAAATGAAAGAATTCTCCTCTAAAGAAATTCCAGGAAGAAATCACAGCCACAGAACTGCTCAAAACAGACATAAGCAACATAACTGAACAAGAATTTAAAACAATTGTCATAAAATTAATCGCTGAGCTTGAAAAAAGCATGGAAGTCATCAGAGAAGCTACTGATACAAAGACTAAGGACCTTCAAAATAGCTGTGACGAGTTAAAAAAGGCTATCAATGAAGTGCATAATAAAACGGAGGTGGCCACTGCACAGATTGAAGAGGCAGAAAGGAGAATAGGTGAATTAGAAGACGCAGTTATAGCAAAAGAGGAAGCTGAAAAAAAGAGGGAGAAATGATATAGGAGCATGAAAGGAGAATTTGAGACCTGAGTGATACAATCAATCAGAACAATGTCCGTATCATAGGAGTTCCTGAAGAAGAAGAGAATAAGGTCCTGAAGGGGTGCTTGATTAAATTATAGCCAAGAACTTCCCCAATCTGGGGAAGGAAATAGAAATTGAAATCCAAGAGGCACAGAGAACTCCCCTAAGATGTAACTTGAATTGACCTTGGCACGACATATCATAGTGAAACTGGCAAAATATAAAGACAAAGAATTCTGAAACCAGCTAGGGATAAAAGGACCCTAACATACAAGGGGAAGCCTATCAGAGTGGTTACAGACCTATCTAATGAAACTTGGCAGGCCAGAAAGGAATGACAGGAAATTTTCAATGTGATGAACAGAAAAAATATGTAGCCAAGAATCTTTTATCCAGCAAGCCTGTCATTCAAAATAGAAGGAGAGATAAAGGTGTTCCCAAATAAATAAAAATTGAGAGAATTCATCACCACCAAACCAGCCCTACAAGAAATCCTAGGAGGGACTCTATGAGGGAAATGTAGCAAGGTATATAAGGTACCAGAGACATCACTACAAACATGAACGCAATAGAGAACACAATGAATCTAAACCCACATTTTTCAATAATAACAATGAATGTAAATGGACTGAATGCTCTAATCAAACGACACAGGGTAGCAGAATGGATAAAAAACCAAAATCCATCTATTTGCTTTCTACAAGAGACTCATCTTAGACTTGAAGGCACCTTCAGATTGAAAGTAAGGGGATGGAGAAATATCTATTGTGTGACTGGAAGTCAAAAGAAAGCTGGAATAGCCACATTTATATCGGACAAACTCGAATTTAAAGTAAAGGCAGTAACAAAAGATGAAGAAGGACATTATATAATAATTAAAGGGTCTCTCCATCAGGAAGAGCTGACAGTTATAAACATCTATGTGCCAAATTCAGGAGCACCCAAATACATAAAACAATTAATCACAAACAGAAACAATCTTATTGATAAGAATGTGCTTATTGCAGGGGATTTTAATATTCCACTTACAGCAATGGATAGGTCAACCAGACAGAAAATCACTAAAGAAACAATGGACCTGAACGGCACATTGGAACAGATGGAATTAATAGATATATTTAGAACTCTGCATCCTGAAGCTAGGGAATTCACTTTCTTCTCAAGTGCTCATGGCACATTCTCCAAGATAGATCACATACTGGGTCATAAAACAGCCCTCCATAAATACAAAAGAATTGAGATCATATCATGTACACTTTCAGATCACAATGTTATGAAACTTGAAATCAATCCCAGGAAAAAGTCTGGAAAACTTCCAAAAATGTGGAGGTTAAAAACCACCCTACAAAAGAATGATTGGGCCAATCAGGCAATCAGAGAAAAAAAAATAAAAAAATATATGGAAACAAATGAAAACGAAAATACAACAATCCAAACTCTCTGAGACGCAGCAATGGCAGTCCTAAGAGGAAAGTATATTGCAATCCAGGCCTATTTCAACAAACTAGAAAAAGTGCAAATTCAAAATGCAACAGAGGACCTAAGGAGACTAGATGAGGAACAGCAAGAGCACCCCAACCCCAGCAGAAGAAGAGAAATAATAAAGATAGGTCAGAAATAAACAATATACAATCGAAAAAAACAACTGAATGGATCAATGAACCCAAGAGTTGGTTTTTTGAAAAAATAAACAAAATTGATAAACATCTAGCCAGACCCCTCAGAAAAAAAGAGAGAACACCCAAATAGATAAAATCATGAATGAAAATGGATGTATTACAACTGATTCCTCAGAAATACAAGCAATCATCAGAGATTACTATGAAAAATTATATGCAAACAACTGGACAATCTAGAAGAAATGGACAAATTCCTAAACACACACACACTACCAAAATTCAAACAGGAAGAGATAGAAAATCTGAACAGACCCATAACCAGTGAAGAAATCGAGTCAGTTATCAAAAATCTCCCAATGAACAACAGCCCAGGGCCTGACGGCTTCCCAGGGGAATTCTACCAGACATTTAAAGCAGTTAACATCTAATCTTCTCAAACTATTCCAAAAAAATAGAAATAGAAGGAAAACTTCCGAACTCATTTTACAAAGCCAGCATCACTTCGATTCCCAAACCAGACAGAGACCCAACAAAAAAAGAGAACTACAGACCAATATTCTTAATGAATACAGATGCAAAAATACTCAACAAGCTACTAGCAAATCGAATTCCACAGCATATAAAAAGAATTATCCATCATGATCAAGTAGGATTCATTCCTGGGTTACGGGGCTGGTTCAGTATTCGCAAATCCATCAATGTGATACATCATGTTAACAAAAGAAAAGATAAAAACCATATGATCCTGTCAATAGATGCAGAAAAAGCACTTGACAAAATACAGCATCGTTTCTTAATAAAAACCCTCGAGAAAGTCGGGATAGAAGGAACTTACTTAAACATCATAAAAGCCATTTAGGAAAAGCCCACAGAATATCATCCTCAATGGGGAAAAACTAAGAGCTTTCCCCCTGAGATCAGGAACATGACAAGGATGTCCACTCTCACCACTGTTGTTTAACATAGTGCTTAAACATCATAAAAGCCATTTAGGAAAAGCCCACAGAATATCATCCTCAATGGGGAAAAACTAAGAGCTTTCCCCCTGAGATCAGGAACATGACAAGGATGTCCACTCTCACCACTGTTGTTTAACATAGTGCTGGAAGTTCTAGCATCAGCAATCAGACAACAAAAGGAACTCAAAGGCATCAGAATTGGCAAAGAAGAAGTCAAACGTTCACTTTTCGCATATGACATGATACTCTACATGGAAAACTGACAGACTTCACCAGAAGCCTTCTAGAATTGATCCATGAATTCAGCAAAGTCGCAGGGTACAAAATCAACGTACAGAAATCGGTTGCATTTTTATACACCAATAATGAAGCAACAGAAAGAGAAATCAAGAAACTGATCCCATTCACAATTGCACCAAAACCCATAAAATACCTAGGAATAAACCTAACCACAGATGTAAAAGACCTGTACAATGAAAACTGTAGAAAGCTTATGAAAGAAATTGAAGAAGATACAAAGAATTCGAAAAACATTCCGTGTTCATGGATCGGGAGAATAAACATTGTTAAAATGTCATTATTACCCAAAGCAATCTACACATCAATGCAATCCCAATAAAAATTGCACCAGCATTCTTCGCAAAGCTAGAACAAACTATCCTAAAGTTTGTATGGAACCACAAAAGACCCCGAATAACCAAAGTAATATTGAAGAAGAAAACCAAACAGGAGGCATCACAATCCCAGACTTTAGCCTCTACTACAAAGCTGTAATCCTCAAGACAGTACGGTATTGGCACAAAAACAGACACATAGACCAATGGAATAGAATAGAGAACCAAGAACTGGACCCACAAATGTATGGCCAATTAATCTTTGACAAAGCAGGAAAGAGTATCCAATGGAAAAAAGACAGCCTCTTTAACGGGTGTTACTGGGAGAACTGGAGAGCAACATGCAGAAGAATGAAACTAGGCCACTTTCTTACACCATACACAAAAACAAACTCAAAATGGATGAAGGACCTGAATGTGAGACAGGAAACCATCGAAACCCTAGAGGAGAAAGCAGGAAACTGCCTTCTTGACCTCAATCGCAGCAATTTCCTACTAGACACATCCTCAAAAGTAAGGAAATCAAGAGCAAAAATGAACTATTGGGACTTCATCAAGATAAAAACTTCTGCATGGCAAAGGAAACAATCAAGAAAACTAATAGGCAACCGACAGAATGGGAAAATATAGCTACAAATGACATATCGTATAAAGGGCTAGTATCCAAAATCTACAAGGAAATCACCAAACTCCACACCCAAAAAAAAACGAATAATCCAGTGAAGAAGTGGACAGAAGATATGAATAGACACTTCTCCAAAGAGGACATCCAAATGGCCAACAGGCAAATGAATGATGCTCAGCGTCACTTATCATCAGGGAAATACAAATGAAAACCACACTGAGATACCACCTCACACCAGTCAGAGTGGCTAAAATGAACAACTCAAGAGACTATAGATGCTGGCGAGGATGTGGTGGAACGGCACCCTCCTACACTGTTGGTGGGAATGTAAACTGGTACAGCCGCTCTGGAAAACAGTGTGAAGGTTCCTCAAAAAAACTATCAGTAGAACTCCCCTATGACCCAGCAATAGCACTGCTGGGGATCTACCCAAGCGATACAGAAGTGCTGATGCATAGGGGCACATGTACCCCAATGTTCATAGCAGCACTTTCAACAATAGCTAAATCATGGAAAGAGCCATCAACTGATGAATGGATCAAGAAGATGCGGTTTATGTATACAATGGAATAATACTACATGGCAATGAGAAAAAATGAAATATGGCCATTCATAGCAAAGTGGATGGACCTCGAGGGTGTCATGCTAAGCGAAATAAGTCAGGCGGAGAAGGACAGATACCATATGTTTTCACTCATAGGTCTAACAGGAGAAACCTAACAGGGGACCATGGGAAGGGGAAGCGGGGGAAGGAGTTAAGGAGAGGGAGGAGGCAAATCATAAGAGACTCTTGAATACTGAGAACAAACTGAGGGCTGAAGAGGGAGGGGGAAAGGGGAAGGGGGGTGATGGTCATGGATGTGGGCACTTGTGGGGAGGAGCACTGAGTGTTATATGGAAACCAATTTGACAAGAAACTATAAAAATTTTTTTTAAAAGAGCCTGATAATAGATGCAGGGAAAAAAAAGTCAGATTTTTTAGTAGCAGATGTCATCTTGGGATGACAAAACTGACAAATGTCAACCTGAAATCCAAGAGAAAAATATCCTTACTCCAATAATATACGGACAGTAACCTGATGGTATCCAAACATATGGGCATTTAAATAAATAGATTTTGTAAAATGTCTAATTAACAGCTAATGGTTGTCAGTGAAGGCTGGAATATTGAGAAGATAAATGGCTGGATTTAATTTATCTTGAGTGCTCTCAATGTTTACTCCCTCTATCTTTGCCTGTAGAATGACCAACCACATCTTGGGAACTTAAGTGAATCCAAGCAGAACCAGGGACAGCCAGCAGATGACATTTAATGAAGACTCACCCACCTCCCTTCACTTTGGTTCCCAGAATTAGGTCTTTTCAAAGATTGAGACATACATGCTTCTCTACTTAGAATGAGCTTTATCCTTAAGGATAGCAAAGGTATTCCAGCATATTTAAGTCTATAAATAAACCTAGAACATTTATTCCTGAGCAGCAGTTGCACCAGAAGATTTAGGAGAAAATGGAATTAATTTTTATTTGATTTAAAAACAAGTTCAAGGTTTTTAAAAAATATTAAAGTATGAATAACTTATGGGGTTATATATAATTTTCAAGAAATTTTAATTTTAATATAGAACATGAGATTTTAGGATATTTTACTTTGTGGTCAGTCCTGTGGTGTGTCATCTCTACACCTCCTGTTGTACTAGTCCTAGCTTTCCATTTAGGTATAAAAACCTGATATATATTATTCTAGATTAATGGAACAACCCTGCTTCTGGTTCATCGCTCATTTTTCTTCACAAATCTCAGAGAAACACAGAAGAATCAAGCATCATTAATAATGACCAAATATGGATGGATGAGAAGTGTCCATCTGCATGGTTTGATCAATTTCCTACCGCAAGGTTTCCCAATTATGGTATGGAGATGTCTCATTGGTAAATTAAAGATCAAGCAGACATGATTCTGAATGCCCACAGGTTGCCACACTTAATCATTGGTAAGATGTAGAGCAGATGGCAGAGAAATTCAAGCTTTGTTCCCTTGGCCAAATGGCAGCAGAACCAGCAGGCATAGGAAAGCAGGCATTGCTTGGGACTGCTTCTCAGAATGCCCAGCAGGTCAGACAACCTCTGGGTCTGGCCAAGGGCCAAGAAGGACCCAGGTCTGCCTCAGGTATTCCCACATACTGCATACTCCTGTTGCCCTAGCCTCCCAATCCTGTCTATCTGGGACTACATTCCTGACCCAGGAGGGCAGGAAGAAAGGTGTCCTCTTGCTTATGCCTTCTTTCCCCTTTTATCTATGTCCTCCTATTACTTTCTTTCTTGCTTTCTTCCAAAAATTTGTTTCTTTGGGTATAAATTCAGAAACAACAAATGGTATCCTGTAAATAAGAAATCAGCATGTAAATAAATCTTCTATTTGGTTAAGGGAAAGGAAGATTGAAGTGTTTGGTTTTCCCATTTTCCATTATAATGTGCACAAAAATGTGTGTGTGTGTGTGTGTGTGTGTGTGTGTGTGTACTCACTAATCTTCAATAGGCATTCAAGGAGCATCTACTCTGTGTAGGATATGCAGAAGGATGTGTGGTGTAAGTGTACATACATATACAAGGATCACGAGTTCCCTCTGTCTGGCACGCTCTTCCCCACATATACACAGATAACTTCCTCACCTCCTTGAAGTCTGCTCAAATGTCAGTTTTTCCCAATTCCCACTCAACTCTTTCTTTTTCCATAACACTGTCAACCTTTTAAGGTTCATAAAAGGCACTAATTTAATTTGTCTATTGTCTATTGTTTAATTCTCCTTACTGCAGTTCATATTTCATAAAGGTAGGGATCTTTCTTTTGTTCACTAAATTATTCACCAAGCACCTAGAACAGGGTCTAGTGCATCGTAGATGCCCAGAAAACTTATGTTGAAAAAGTCAGTTTCATATGTTATTTTCCCAAACATTATTTCTGTAAGTGAAACCAAAGCAAAGAAAAATACCTGAAGAGTCATGAGAGAAATCTTTTCTATATATTGATGGGATGTATTTAATACTTGCTCCTGATAGAGACAACTGTACATCAGGAAGGCAGCAAGTCCCAAGGAGATGACACTAGAAATCAGGACTCCTGGGTTCCAGTGTTGGTTCTCTCCCTAACCACCTGGGGCAGGAGGCATGCTGGGGGAGGTTTCACTTTCCTCGTCTGTAAAATGACAGGATTGGAATAGGTCGTCTCCAGGGTCTTTTCAGCTCTAATTTAATGTTGCTCCAGGCATCTCTGAGAATTTCAAGGTCACTTAGATACCACCTTATATTGGTGCAGAGATTGCTAATTCTAATAAATGCTTGTCTGGGTGAACTCTCAAATCAATTAACCAGAACCATTATTGGTGAAAAACTGAGACTGAGTTCTCAGAACAGTTGACAAGAAAATAAGACACAACCAGTCTCCATATGCTGTGGAAGTCTGTGAAGTCCCCAGTCTTGTTTTCCAATGCCTAAAGAAGCATTTTTTATAATATAATATAATATAAATATACTATTTATATTAGAAAATTGCCTAAAGATGAAAGGTCTCAAGTAAAAAATTTCAGCTTCCTACCTAAGAAACTGGAAAAAGAAGAGAATGAAACTCAGAATAAGCAGAAGAATGGAAATAATAAAAAGATAACAGAGAAAGTCAATGAAATAAAAAACAGAAAGTGATAGGGAAAAATTAATAAAACAAAAAGATCATTTCTTGAAAACTCATCAGTCAAGTCTCATATTAAATATCCCCTTCTCAGTAAATGCTTTTCCTAACACTTAGCATAAAGCAGGAGTCCACCTACTTTTATTCTTCCTCAATTCCCTATTCTTTTGTTTTTATCATATATTTTTATTTGTAATTTTACCGTCATTGGTTGTTAAAGATTTGTCTTTCTCATACTCTAGACTTCAGGAGGACAGGAACTATACCAAGTTTTCTCATTACTATATACCTAGCACCTAGGACACTTTTGACACATAGTAGGTACTCAATAAATACTTGATAAATTGATGACAGGAGATTAATTGCTCAAGGATGAGAGTTATGAGAAGAAGAAAAAGAAAAAGAACAAGGAGAAGGAGGAGGAGGAGGAGGAGGGGGAGGAAAAGAAGGAGAAGAAGAGAAAGAAGAGGAAGAAAGAGAGGAGAAGGAGGAAGAGGGAGAGGAGGAAGAGGTGGAAGAGAAAGGAGGGAAACCACCAAGGTGGGGAGGGGGAAGCTGAGGGGGAAGAAGAAGTGAGTGGAGGGGAAGGAGAAGGAGAAAGAGAAGGAAAAGAAATGAATGAATATGCATAGAGAAAAATGAGGAAAAAAAGAGGAGTAGCTTTTTATCACCGTTTCAAAGTGGATAGTCAAGAAGAATGATTTTCTTCAAGAGGTGAGAACTGATGAGGGCTTAAACTATATGTCACTCATATGTGGAACTTGAGAAACTTAATGGAGGACCATGGGGAAGGGAAGGGGAAAAATAGTTTCAAACAGAGAGGGAGGCAAACCAAAGAGACTCTTGAAGGCAGAGAACAAACTGCGGGTTGATGGGGTTTGAAGGGGGGGAAATGGATGATTGGCATTGAGGAAGGCACTTGTTGGGATGAGCACTGGGTGTTGTATGTAAGTGATAAATCATGGGAATCTACCCCCAAAACCAAGAGCACACTGTATACACTGTATGTTAGCTAACTTACAGTAAAGTTTAAAAATTCAAAAAAAAAATATGTCAATATATGTAAGGAGATTGGATAAAAAATGAAAAAGAGAACATAATTAGAGAGAACGACATATAAAGGTTAAAGAGGAATAACAGAGAATTGTACGTTTGAGAATATGCCAGTAGTTGGACATGGCTACAGCACAGAATACTAGAAGGGAAAATAAGAGAGGATATGGAATAGGTGGCATAAGTGAGATTCTGAGCTGTGTACTATAAGGAGTTTGGACTTTATCTAGTAGTCTTTGGAGTCTCAGGAATTTTTTAAGCAAGGAGTGACTTGAGCAAATTTGTATTCTAGAAAGCTGATTCTTACACTCTGTGAAAAATAGCTTGGAAGAAAGGAAAAAATGTGAAGAAGAAGGGATAGCTTGATTGAAGCATGTCAATTGAGCAAATGAACAGAACTTGGTTACAGTTTGGACTGAGGAAAGTGTGCCATGAGGAAGAACCATGGTTGACTCTCAATTATCTAGCTTAGCCAACAGAGGAGATGGTGTGCAAAGGAATAAAATAAGAAAAATAGAAGAAGACTTTGTAGAAGAAAAATATAATGAATATCCTTTGGATAAGATCAAATGCTTCATTTTCCATTTCTGAGCCAACTACCTTCAGTCTGTTCAATGACACTATTGAGGAACCCTATCTCATCTTACATGGACCACCTGACCCTCACATCAGACCAAAACTCACCTCTTCCAAGCACCATCCTCTTCAGACCCAGAAATCTATTAAGTGGCAATGAAACAACTGAATAAATGACCCTTGGCAACACGTCTAGGTGTTATTACCCCCAGGTTTCAACTGGGTCCTTGTTAAAAAATGTGCATGTTAAATAAAATTAGTTTGGTTTGTTGGGGCTATCCAACCACAATTGTTTTCTAAAGTTTACTTGCATTAGTATTTTAACGTAATAAATAAAAATCTAAAATGAAAAGCATGGTAGCAGGAAAATAATAAAAATTAAAAGCTGTATAATAATGACAATTTTTTGAAAAGAAGCACTTTCAATGGTGAAATTATGGAAACCATGTGAGAGATATTAGAGCCATTCAAGACATGGATTGTTTCCTCTCCTGACTCCTGTATCTAAAATCAAAGAACAGAAGCCTAGCATCCTAATTACCGTATTAATTAAATTAATAGGATGTCTCTGGGCTCAAAATACACCTAGGCTTATAACCTACCACTGCCACCTCTTAACTCTGTGACCTTGATACTCATTGTGCCTCAGTTTTCTTTGCAGTTATTATCTGAAAAATCATGATAATAATTTCTACTTCATTGAGTTAAGATTAAATGAGACTTATGTAAAGCACCCGTAAGTCCCAAGAAATGTTAGCTCTTTTTAGTAGTAATAATAAGGTTTCCAGGGAAACCTTGCATTTTCATGATTTACTGTATCTATATGGTTACTTTCCATATTATCATAGGATATAGGATATAGGATTTCCTATATAGGATATAGGATTATCATATAGATATATACTTTCATGTTATCATAGGCTGACAACTGTCACATTTCTTTGTCTCATCCTCAAAGAGTTGGAGACAAATTGTAATACTGATGAACAACGCAATTCCTAAGGAGCAGAAAGTACACAATGTGAAACACAAATAGAATCAAACATCATGTAAACAACTGCACAAAACTAACAATGCCTTTAGTGGTCCTTGTAGAGACAACAGGAACTACAATTATGACAGTGAAACAACAATTATGGCAATTAAGTTTAATGGAGATAATTAAGCCAACTTAAATGAGCATTCTTTAGATATCTTGCTTACTTCTTCCACTTAATGTTCTTAAGATTCAGAAGAGCAAAGCAAACGTACAACCCGAAGTTTTCATACAGAAGGTTTAGGAAGAAACCACCAAAGCTGGCAGATGTACCACCTGTGCGCACAAACCCTCCTAAAGGGGTATAGCACTAAGAATGGAGAGATGGGTTAAGAACTGGATACTGGTTGTTCATGTGGGGCTCCCAGGCAGTGGCCAGGGATCTATTAATAGTTTCCTTGTGTTTTCATACCTGGAGAGCTAAATAAGAATTTCAATGCCAAAGTCACTTAACAATGACCATGGGATTTTTAATAGGGTAAAGACCTTGCTGTTTAATCTTCTATTCTCAGCAGATTCTCTGTTGAAGCTCTGCCTGCCCTGAAATCACCTGGATGGAGCACAGAAGGAAGCTCTGCTGTTTATACCAAGAAAGAGAGATAAGACTAACCTATCTCAGATGACAGCCAATCTTTTATTGATGAGGCTTATGGGAAAACATAAAGAAATTAACACATACAGAAGGAAGGAAAATAGTATCTGTGATTTAAAACACTTCCCCACCTCACCTCCAGAGTTCTGTCTGTGCTTAAAAACAGTCAAATAGAATGTCTAGCTACACAAGAGATAGAAAAGCAAGGACTCAGATTGCCTGGGCCCAAATGTGACTCTGTCACTTACCCATGTGTCTGATCTTTGTCAACTTACTAAATTTTTCTTTGTTTCCATTTCCTAATCTTTCAAATGGGAATAATTATATCTATCTTATAAGATCATTTACAGAATTAAACTGAATTAATCAATGTAAGAACAATCCCTGATCTACACAAAGCACTCAGTAAGTGCTACAGTGGAATTACATGTGCATTGTTAACTTCACAATCAACTGGAACCTTATTTCATCCTATTACTATCAAATTATATCTTTCATGGGAGCTACTCGGAGCATATGCAAAACATCCCATTTTTGTTATTGTTGCCTTGGGGAAGGGGAGTTCTTTTAAATCCAACTCATCAAATACATTATGTATTTGATTTAAAAAGTTCTGTTAGATGACAGAATCTGGAATTCTAGCATGTTTGCTTTTGGTTATCTGAATGCACATTTTCTCCTATCCCAGCCATATCTTCAGCTAGGTCCCTTTTTCTAATTGTATCTCCTATTCTTGACCCTGAGCTTTCACCCACGTTATACGCAACTCTTGGAACAAGTTTCCCACTTGCTGTTGACAGACAATGGTACGTGGATATTTTCATGTTTCTACATGGTCAGAACTCTTTGAGCAAAAGTTACTGGCATGGTGGGTTAAAGGACGATTGAATAACAAACAAGTTTAGAAGTTGAAGTTAGAAACAATCCATTTACATTCCAAGGATTATAAACCTAGAGACATAAAACTTCCTCTGGCAATCTGTCTGTCTTTCTCTGCCTGTCCCACTCCCCACTTCTGCCCAGAGAAAAGGAAAGGCAGATGTGCCAGCAACTCCTATATAAGCTCTGAATTTCATAATTTTATACTCCAAATGCACAGACACCTCTGGTGGCTTTCACCACATTGCCCTATAGAAAATTAAAGCATGAGGAACCAACACAAGTTTTTCTATGGGCAAAAGGCCTGTTTCTTGATTCAGAGGTTTGGGTTTATATATACTATAAATTCCTAAAGGACTGATATCCTCATGTGAGCACAAGCACATGTGTGTGCACCTATATATCTACCATCCATCCATCTAAACTGTGGCAGCCAGGTGGCATGACATGTCAGACCCTTCACAGTTCAGACTTAACACTTCTTTTTCACGAACACCCATATCATCTCCAAAATTCACCTTCTCTGTGAATCCAACAATGGATAAAGTCATAAATTCCTAAAAGACTGATTCTAGTATTTAATTTTTCTCCTAGAGTTTGATACCCTTCCCCTTTTTCTAACAAAGAGCAAATCCATGAAGGATTTTTTTAAAGCACTTAGAGAACTAAATGATTAAAAAAAGTCAGTTCCAAATATTAAAAGACTCACAAAATAATGCTCGTGTTGCATTGGGTTGGGATCCCTGCTTTGCTATAGGCCAGGAGGCACCGAGTACAGGCACTTGGGAAATCACTCAGGTTTCTAGGACTCCTTCCATAGTCAGCCTTGCCTGCCTCCATTGCTTCCAGCTTTCCTTTTGTACAAAGTGGAGATAGATTGGAGCTCAGACTCAGATAAGGATTTAGTATTTATCAAATTTTTAAATGGCCTTGTAAAAAAGCATGTTTTTTGTTTGTTTTGTTTTGTTTATATTTTCTGCCTGAAAGCCAAAGCTATATGGCTGTTACATCTGGACAATAGAATAGAGTGAGAATGGATGGCAGAGGGGAGGAGGGAAAGACCAGAGAACAGAGAAATAAGTTTCTGCACTCTAAGCTTCAGGGCCTCTTTCTGCTACTAGTCTCCCAGGTGTGAGCTAAAATATAAATTGGTAAATGAACTGGGAAGAAAACAAGCTTTGGGTATCCTACTGTTTTTTGCCCAGCCCTATCCTCAGATAGAGATAGAGACAGAGAGCCAGGGAGGACTGATGAAGTGGGACCCTCTCTGAAAGAAAGAGCAGAGAAGCAAGTGCTTGGGAAGAAGAAACAAGATTGGGGAAGAGGATGGTGGTTTGGGGTTCCATTAGGAATAAAGACTTGGGTGACTCCCCTGCGGAGCCCTGTGGAGGTGGGAAGAACCTCAAGGGGCCACGAGTACTAGGACAATTCATGAGACTGTGTCCTGGGCACAGGGCTCCCAGCATAGACAGTAAACACAAAATTGGCCAGAAAACATTAAAAACACTGGCTTTCAGATGAGTACAGATATGGCCCCATGTGTACTTAAGACCAGTGAACTCTCCCACTTGTTAGTAAGTGGCAGAAGAGAGGAGCAAGCCTACATGGTTGATGCCAATAGGGCCTCAGAAGCCAGATCCTGGGACCTTGCCTGACTGTGCAGCCAGCACCATGCTGCAGGGGCCAGCTAGGACTACAGAGAAGATGCAGATTTAATTTCTGACTACCCTGGCTAAATGGGCACTGACTCAGTGTCAGAGAGATTTTGATTGGGAGATGGGCAAAATGAGTGAAGGGGAGTAGAGGTGCAGGCTCACAATTAAGGAGTGAATATGTCATGGGAATAAAATATGCAGCATAGGGAATATGGTCAATGATATTGTAACAGTGATGTTTGGGGATAGATGGTAGCTACACTTTATCCATTCATAGCATAATATATAAACTTGTCAAATCACTATGTTGTACACCTGAAACTAATGTAACATTGCGTGTCAACTATACTCAAATAAAAAAGACACTTCTGGCTTCACCTTAGGATGCAGAAAGCTGGAAAAAAGAAGAAAAAAGAAAAATATTATGATTTTTTTTGTGAACTGTGCTGGTATAAAATGTATTCCTGCTTCATAAATACACCTCCAAGGCATCGACCTGTAAATACATTTCAATAGCTGGTTTTATGAACAGGGCTGCAGTCATTTCAACAATTAACAACCTGGAAGCTCCTTTCTCCCTAATTCCATGCAAAGGAAGGGTCATGCCTTGGCCTCTTGTCTCCTATGTACCTCCTCTGAAGGCTTCTGCAAGTACTGGGGTCAGTGGCACTGTGGCAGTCCTATTATGACAGATTGGCTCAACCTGCTAACTGTTCAACTTCCCCTCTGCTGCTCTGCTAGATGGAACAGAAAGAAATTATAAAACCATTGGTGCTCATGGCCAACATCAAGGAAACAAAAGGTGCAGAGTTGCCCCAACTCTTTTCTATTTGATTTGAGAGCATCCTCTGCCCTCTCAGGAGCATTAGCAAAGTCAGTTCCAGCCTAATGGAACAAGTAGTGGGTCTCTGTTCTTCAGAGCTCTCCTTACCTTTAAACTCACCAAGTCATGGCCCCCAGCCAGCTGCTCTGTGAACTCTGTTATTCATTCCTACTTCCTCCTCAGAAGGTTTGCCACTGAGTATTTGGAATTGCACAACACACAAAGTTGGAGCAAGTTCAACTCTGTAACTAGTTTCAGTTGTTTTATTATCAATACCTCTTGCCTCAGGCTCCAAAGGAAAATTACAACAGCGTAAGTCCTGTGTTTTTATAAACTGCGTGCAGCTTCCCTCTGACTTTGATCCATTCTCATATGGCATGGTAACTGGGCATGGTGATGGCCAAGTAGTAGTATTCAGAATAGGATATTAATGATGGGTCACACCCCATGCAAATTACTGCACAGAAGGCCTCATTCCAATGAGCTCACCTTTGTTGTCCTAAGTTTACCAGGAATCTTTTGTCTGGAATCTCATTCTTGCACTTGTATACTTTTGTATGTTCCATGTTCCTGGATTCTGTTTCCCTCTGAAATGACATGCTATGATATTAAAAGACCTGAGAAGGAGGCTGCTGGGGCCCAGGAGTGGGACTTTGTTACTCTGAGGCCTCAGAAATTTTGAGAGTGGTAATTCTCCACTTTAAGTATGAAGTTCTAGAAAAGGAGATTGCTAACTAATAATAAAAGTTATAATTCTATAATCCATTGAGGGTCTAAGAAACAGTGTGTGTGTGTGTGTGTGTGTGTGTGTGTGTGTTTACTCACTCAATTCTCACAAATGGAGATAAAGAAACTGAAATAGAGAAGCTCTGTGTAACTTTCTCTGGGGTCCTTTCAGCTAGCAAGTGGAAGAGGAGAGGGGCAAACCCAGATGCAGACATGCTGAACTGTCCCTCTGTGCTGCCTGCTCAGCCAGAGTGAATGAGCAAGGAGAGCAGAGTAATATCACTGGGCTGAGTGGTAGTGCTCAGAGCAAAGCAGGACCCAGACTGGCCCAGCTCCCCTCACCTCTTCCAGTAAATACCCACAGATAACCAAGGGGAGCCAAGCAGCTAATCATCTGGGGGTAGGTGGCCATGCTTCCACATCCATGGTGCTGTATATCCTCTTTGCTTCTGTAAGGTTCCATCTCAGCTTCTTGAAACCCCAGATGGCATAAAAGCCTTGAGAGAAGCATGGCTTTCCCTGGTTTCCTTGCAACAATACTCTTGGGAATCAATTCCCCTACTCCAGAGTTTCAAACACTGCCTTCAAGCCCTAGACAGGTGGTAGATCTGCTCCTGATGCATCAGAAGACAGCCCTTCTCCTCCTCAACCTGCATCTTAGATACCGTATGAAAAACTGACAGAGGGCCTGGGTGGCTCAGTTGGTTGAGCTTCCAACTCTTGATTTCAGCTCAGATCATGATCCCAGGGTCATGGGATCGAGCCCCGTGTCAGGGTCCTACTGAGCATGGAGGCTGCTTAGGATTCTCTCTCCCTCTGCCCCTCTCCCCCACTCACCCATTCTCTCTCTCTCTCTCTCTCTCTCTCTCTCTCTCTCTCCATTTCTCCCTCTCTCACTAAAAAAAGGAGAAGAAGGAGGAGTAGGGGAAGAAGAAGGACAGAGAAAAAGAAAAACTGGCAGCATGTAGATCTTTCCCACCAATTCTGATTTGGGAGCAGAGCCTAAACTATGGCATTCAATGAACTTTAGCAAAAGAGATGTCCCTAAATAGGATTTTTAAACTTAATATGAGAAAAAAATAAGTCACATATTTAAAAGAAAGTGATCATTTCTTCATAATAATAGTAAAAATAATACTCTAAATAACAATCTGCGGAAGGTCAATCTATCCCTTTGAAGCCAGTGAAACCTTTAACCTTTATCTATGACTCGTTTGATCTCATACTCCCTTTAAATCTCCGAAGTGATTAGTCGCTCATTCTAAATGTATCTTCTGTGATATCTCGTAATTGTTGGCTTATGTAGAAGACACATTAAGATATAAAGACTACTGATGTCAGTTGTACCTCTACGCTATCCACAGATCCTCCTCAGCTTTCCAAATCAGCATCCCCCCAGGTGGGCTTCTCATCACCTCTCACTGGGAATTTACTGCTACAGGTATCTGGCTGGTCTCTCACCTCATCCTAATCATCAAAGTCACAAGATCAGGTCAGTGTTACTCAGAGTTCTTGTCACCTAACACCAATGGCTCTCCACTCACATGAAGGAAATACATATTCCTTGTCTGGTACAAGCTACCTTCCAGAATTACCTCATATATGTCCCCACCAGTCAAAGTTGATTGCTCATTCTTTCCCTAAACAAGTGCTGAGTCTTTGCTCATTCAGTACCTTCTATTAATGCTATACCCCTCATTTCCTCTTACTAAGATTCTGTGGCCTTTAGTCCTCGATACCCATTGGAGTCACCTGGGGCATTTTTAAACAGGTGCATGCCCATCATCACACCTGTTCAATTGAAACAACACCTCTATGGGTAAGGGGTAAGGATCATAAAAGCCTCTCCCAGGTGACATTTAGGCTTGGCCAGTAAATGCTACTTGGAAAGCCCTTCAAGACCACTTCCAAATGCTTCCTCTCTACAAGGCGTCTCCTGAGCCTCACCCTCTCCCCTAAAGCCTGTGTGCTTTGGGCATCTTTGCACACACAAGGACAGCTTGTTATCTCCTTTAAGAGCCTTCCTAAGGTCAGGTGTATACTGGCTCTGAGTTTTGCCATATTCTCTCAACTGGACTGTAAACTGCAGCAGGGGTGTGCTCCCATCTCATACCCCCTGAGAGTGCCAGCACAGGGCTTAGCCTGGGACAGGTCCCCAAAATGTGTACTCAGTCATAAGTGGCATCCATGCACACATGGAAGGCTTACTGATGTGATTTTCAGGGTTTATTTCTTACCCACTGCCTCCCATCAGGTGTCAATTAAAAACTTTATTTTCAAACTTTATTTCCATACGTGTGATTACTGACTAGTTCCTCTAACAGCAATGTTGATTTAAAAATTAGAAAACTTTGTGGCATGCATCTCAGGGTAGAAGCTGAAAGTCTGACATAAATCAAAAAAGAGTTCAGTATTTCAGAAGAATAGATGTGAGTGGAAGAGATAAGGTTTGTGATAAGCAGAAAAAAAGACCATGAAGGCCTTAGCACCACTTTTAGGATTTCTGCCTTTATTCTAAATGCCATCAGGGTCCATTGAAGGTGCTTAATTATACATTTTAGGAGACTCCTGAAGAGTGACCTCCAGGGTAGGAACAGGCAAGGGGAGAGGAAGCAGTTGCAGGTATCCAAGCAAGAGGTAACCTCTGCCAGAACTAAGGCAGAGGCAGAGATAGAGAGGTCAACTGATTCTCAGCAAGTACCTCATTTGGAGATAAAGAAAATAGGAATAAAGAAGAAGAAAGACTGAACTGGCTTTCCATCTTCTGGCCTAGTTAGCTATCCAGGTGATGATGTCATGCACTGAGGCCCAACGGCCAAAGAAGAAGCAACTCCAGTTCAGTGACCAGTTTTTTATGCCTGTGGGATGTCTGGTGGCAGGTGTTCAGCAGATAATCAGATGCCTGAGCCTAGAGTAAGGGAGCCATGATCATTTGGGTGCTTCCTGAAGCCATAGGAGAGGATGTGGCCGCCCAGGGGAGAGAGGAAGGTAAGAAAAAAGGAAGCAGAGAGTGAAGGTGGAGAGAGTACCAGCATCTTAAAGACAAGACACCAAGGGGGAGCAAACAGCAAGACAAGCAACTGGACAGAGGTGATAGGAAGGGAGACAGTAACCATAGTCATAAAGACTCGGGGTGGTCATGCTAGGACACCTCAGAGATGAAAGAATGGAGACAGCACAGAAGGGGGCTGGCCAGGCCCGAAAGTGCAAAGGGAAAGTGTGATGCAAGGTCCCAGCTGGTCTGCCCTGGAGATCTCCGTTTCAGACCAGAGTGTACAGTTCAACACAGACCCTGGGGAAATGAGTGTGTAGCAGGAAAGCTGCATAACGAACAGGCAGCTCCTGAGACAACTGCAGTGCAAGAGGGGCTCCCCTGTAATCAAGTGGTGAGCCTGGGAAAGGCAGTCCCTCCTTCTGTCACCACTACATGCCCAAGGCACCCTGAGAATGCAAGTGTGGGCGAGTTCAGTCCTCCCTGACTCCAGCCTCCACACTGGTCTTGCAGCTCCCCTTGAGTCCCCAGAATATGACAGTGAGAGGGCTGGGGAGGCATAGCTCTCATGTTTTCTGTGCTCGCTTACCCACACCCTCACCCCTAAGTATTTCTATTGCATCAACAGTTCTCCCTCTGAGGACCAGCCAGAAGTAGCATAAAATCACCTCACATGGTTTGAAACACTAGGAAGCCAACAGCCAGAATTTAAATTAATCAGATTATAATAGGTCTACAAAGAATATGGGCTTGATCTTGCCCATGGGTGATCATGAAAAACTTATAACATTTAGGAGCTAGGTCAATGCTAAGGCCAGGTACATCCCCGGTATTAATTATCTAAGACATATTGATTCTCTTGGCACTCCTATTCACATTTACAAAATATTACAAAGTAATTAGGAGCAAGCATTACACAAACTGAAGTGACATTTGGTTTGCTTGGGAGTAGATTTAATAGACACATCTATGCATTGTCCTTTGCGCATGAATAGTATTTATCATTCATTATGACCTACATAAATGTCATGCATCATGATAAGCCCTGCACACTAAGGATCTCATTCAACCCCTTAACAGTACTATAAGGCAGGTTCATTTTACTCACTTATTTTGATGATGAGTAAAGATGCATGCCCAGATAAGCCTGACTTCTAAATCCAAATGCTTAGCCACTGTGCTGATCTGCCTCTCATGTCTTTGGAGGAGATGGCATTAATGATCAACCCTAAATAGTTTTGTTTTTGATGCTAATGAGAGGGGTAGTTGCCAAAAAAAAGAGAGCTCTGTTCACCAAACAAAATTTAGCAGTTAGCAACTTGAGATTTTTAATGAGAGAAAAGTGGGAACAAGTGTAAACTCTGTTGTCATGGTGCCCTGATTAAAATCCTCCATTGAGTTCTTGCCGTGAGATGAGTTTCTAATTCCTCAGCAGCGTAAACTGGCTGCCTCAGGCCTGCCCCACTTCCTAGCCAGCTCCAGCAATCAGGCATTCTCTCTATCCTCAGATGTCACAGCATCCATGCACCAGCATTTTGCACAGGCTATTCCTGCTCCCTCGCACTCTTCCCTGCCCCAGGCTTCCAGGACCAGCTCCTAACCCTTCTAGTCTCAAATTAGGCTACAAACCTTCCTGGTACCTACCCACGCCATTAGGCTAGGTCCCCATCAGTGACACACTTACATAGCCTGTTGTAATTTTTCAAGATAAAATTGATTAATTTTATAATTAAATACACACTTGTTTAATCTCAGCCTCCTTGGCTCTCAGAGTATGAGAACAAGAGCCCTGTCTGCTTTAATCTGCTATACTTCAGCCCCTGGCATTGTACTTGGCTTACAAACACTTGTCAAAGGAAGGAAGGGAGAGAAAGCAGCCTTTTTGCATCTACCACAAGCCCTTGGCACAGGCTACCCCAAATGGATGTGCACACTGGGCCTATAGAGGGGCCCCTGAGGATGAGTGGAGCTGAAATCCATCCAGCCTTCTTACCAACTTTAGATTTAGTGCCATCTCAGCCAATGGTAGCCCCATTAACCATTATTCATGTACTAGACACCACAATTATTGCTTTAATGTCGCTATCTAATCTTCTCCATGACCCATGACTTAGGCCTGATTAAGACCATTTCACAGGAAAATGGCCCTCAGAGAGATTAATTTGCCTAAAGTGTTCCTGGCCTTGTTCAGGTTTCAGTGTTTTCACACATATGCATAGCATAGTGTTGCCAGATAAAACACAGAGCACCCCATTTAATTTAAATTTCAGATAAACAATGAGTAATTTATTTTAGTACAAGTATATCTTAAGCACTTCATGAGACATACTTATACAAAAAAACAAAACAAAACAAAAAACCTTCATTTAACTTGAAATTAAAATTTAACCAGGGGTCTTGTATTTTGATGTGTTAACACTACTAATGCTATTTGCTCAATCACACTACTACATTGAAGTATAAAACCTGGGAAAGAATGAACATTCAGCTTATTGTACCACTACTAACATTCAAATAGTTTGTCATCACTCACCTTCTCTACTTGAGTCTCCAAAGATGTCTAAAACCCTATGGTTCATCAGTTGGATGGCCAGTTGGAAATGAGAGGATCTCATCTCCTCTGGAAACTGAGACACTTGCTTCCCTCTCCTCCAGCCCTGGCAGGCTGGGCACTAAGAGCATTGGCAGCCCATGGCCTCTTCCACATGACCGACTGCTGGAACCTTCATCAACACCACTGCTTTCAACTCTGACCTGC
Organism: Cryptoprocta ferox; assembly: GCA_028646485.1. Lineage (NCBI taxonomy): Eukaryota > Metazoa > Chordata > Mammalia > Carnivora > Eupleridae > Cryptoprocta > Cryptoprocta ferox. The sequence goes on from CM053577.1 coordinate 116,550,822, forward strand.
CTGTTACCTTGCCTCAAAGACACTCAAAATATCTGGAAACATCTCCTCCCCAGAGGGTGGTAGTATTGTGTAGTAGGAGTTATTTGTCATTTCTCTCGCTTTCCATTTTAATCATCTTTTTATATCAGCCCCTAAGTATTTACCTGTTTTTCTAAATATCATGAAGTCCTACAATTTCTCTATTAGAAATCCCAAGAGTATTGGTTTTATTATCATCCATTACTCTGTACATATATAATATGCATGTTCCTTTTCTCTTATTTGTTAGTAAAAAAAAAATTAAAATCAAAACAAAACAAATACACAAACAAGCCCAAAACCTAGTCATGCATCTGAGACTTCTGTGTGACTTTCAAGGCCATTCCCATCCTCAGGTGTTCTTGCTAAATTGTGGCTGAATTTCCTGTGTCTGAGAAGAAATGGAGTTGGGAACAGGATTATTTAATTGCTGGAAGTAGAAGGGGGAAGGGAGGAGACAGAGAATAAGGAAAAGAAGAAACGCCCTCAGCCATAAGTTCAACAACTTAACCTTTCATCCAACCCATTTATTAAGACAGTCTTTTTCTTAATAAATATATTTGACATATAACATTGTGTAATTTTAAGGTGTACAACTTGTTATTTTATGTATTTATTTACTGTGATATGATTGTCATTGTCGTGATAATTAGCTGCTCTATCACATTATTTGTCTTTTCTTTTTAGCTCCAAATGGATCAAAGATTTGAACATAAGACCTGTTATTATAAAACTCCTATAAGAAAATATAAGGAAGAAGCTTCTCAACACAAGTCTTGGCAATGATTTTTTGGATAGGATACCAAAAGCACAAACAACACAAGCAAAAATCAATAAATGGGACTACATCAAACTTAAAACCTTCTGCACAGCAAAAGAAACAAGAAAGTGAAAAGGCAACTTACAGAATGGGAGAAAATTTTTACAAACCATGTAGCAGATTAAAAGGTTAATATCTAAAATATATAAAGAACTCATATAACTCAATAGCAACAACAAAAAAGATAGTCTTTTATATTTATAAAGTGTCTTTTTTATTAAGAAGGGATTTGAATAAAGCAAATAACACTCATGCCCATACTTTACCTATTTAACTGGAGAGTCACTGACTTCTGTGGAAGCACAAGGGGCAGCAGGCTCTCAGCTCTAACAGCAAGGCCTGGGGCACCACCTTCTCATCCACCCTCTGTTCAAAGTCACCTGTAAAGAATAGGACTCCTCTTCTTATACATCTTAAATCCATGACTTTTTTTTTTAATCCTACTACAATGTTATTGGAGATTCATTTACTACTGATGGTGTCTCCAATGAAGCTATTTCGTGTTGCAGATAGTGTAGTAGTGGTTAAGGGGACTATGAAGGATAAAAGTTTGGCTCAACCACTTACTGGATATATGACTGAACTTGGGTAAATTATTTAATTGTGCCTCAGCTCCTCATCTAATAAAACAGGAGAATTAGGGTGGTACTGAGGGATCAATGAGGGACAGAGTGCTTGATACAGTGTCAGGCACAGTAGGCACTAAACAAATGTTCATCATTTTCTTCTTAGCATAATCTCATTCAAATCCTGTTTTCTGTACTATGTTATTCAAACTTCACAGAAAGACATTTAGAGCTAGTTTCTTAGACTAATATTTTCCAGTTTAGATGTCAGTAGTTTTCCCCAGTGTGAAATAATGGCCTAATTAGCCCTGTAACCATACAAATTAAATCCTATTAAAATTTGGTAAATGTAATGCAGGACAACCAAACAGATTCCAGACTAGGTTCCAAGTCTGAGGATAACTACCTGTCAGTTCTTAAACAATTTGCTTCTTATCTTTAGTATGCACCTTACCCATACAAAGTAAGAAAGGGAGTTTAAATCACTTTTCCTGATCCTTCCAGCATTAAAATTTAGATTCTCTGAAGTGTCAGGACTTACAGACTGTAACTACACTGGATTTGTTAAGTAGAGATTGTTAATAATGCAGAGAATGTACATACTAAAAAGATTACTTATGTCAAGACCACATTTCTTTTAAAAATAAAAACAAAATCCTGTAATTAGAAACTTAAAGTAGTGCCTAAATTGCTAAAAAACAACTAGCAAAACACGGGAATGAGTCTGTGAAACTTGTTCATCGAGTAGTTCGTGTTATTCTGTAAGGTCCACTCACGTCGTGAGGCGGGACCGGTGGTGTAAACAGGAACTCAGGCCTCTTTCTGTACTTAGCCTGGGGAATAAAGCATCCAAATACCTGTGACATGCAGCTGTGTGTTCCCAGCTCCACATCCAGTGACACTACATTGGTAGCTTGAAGTCAAACAGTATTTACACCATAGAAATTGGCAAAAAGGACAAATCACAGGCTTTTAGCTCCACTCTCTCCTCTCCAGCTCGTTATTAAACATTTACAGCACACCTTAATAGATGTTTAATTGGGTCCATCTAACCCATGCACTTTCAAACAAAAAACTAGAACTTATTTTGAATTAACCTTCTAATTCATGGGATCCTTTACAAGGACCGAGGAGTCAAGTAAAGTAGAATTTATACTACTATTATTTAAATATATGTATACATATACATATATACAAGTGTGTGCATATTTAAAATTAACATTTTGTAGGAGAACAGAGGCCTAGTCCAACATTAGAAGCAGGAAAAATAAATAAACGATGCTTACCACAGACACATTTAATTATCTTCCTTACACATGCCTTGCCTGGCCATATGCTTAAATCTCTAAATTTTTCCCCTTCCTTCCTTCCTTCCTTCCTTCCTTCCTTCCTTTTCTTACTTTCTTCTTTCTTCTTTCTTTTTTTTTCTCATTCATTCTCCTCCTTGCTCTGGGAAGAATTTATGATGTATATCTGTACGTTAAATTGTTATAATACTGATGAACAAGGCTAGCCTACAAACGTGGACAGAATTCACAAGCATAGATAGAGCAAGTGCTGACAGACATATTAGCAAACAATATAAAAGCAAGATTTACAATATTAATATCAAAAAATGCAATTTAAAGGTAAAGGTTTCTTTAAATCATTTAGCAAGATAAAGCCTATATATAATAGCCACAAACATGTATTCACCAAAAAACAATTAACAGCAGAATTTAACATACTTCTTACAGAATTAGACAGATTAATAGGAAAAACTAAGTTAGGATATTTTCAACATAATCCAATAAAGTTAGAAAAATATAATAAGAATAGCAATAAAAATAGTTTGATATTTCTAAATAAACTATTTAATAAAATTAAAAATCAAGTTAAAATTAAATCTATCTAGAAAGCAATTAAATATTTTATACCAAAGCAGAGATATAACTAAAGTAGTATTAACTGTTTTATCCTATATTAGAAGAAAAAGCTAAGAAAATAAAGTAAAAAAAAAAGGAGAAATAATCAATAAAGATATAAGCATTAAGATTAGTAAAAATTTTTTAAAAAGTAGAAAAAGTAAATAAATCCTAAAAATGCTTATTTGCTTTAACCATTTCATTAAATATAGATAATACTTCATAGGCCTGATTAAGGAATAAAGAGAGAATAAAAAACATACAAAAATCAGGAAAGAAAAAATACAGATATAGAAGGGCTTATAAGAATAAGTAAATAGGGGCGGTGGGTGCCTCAGTCGGTTAAGCGGCTGACTTCAGCTCAGGTCATGATCTCAGGTTCATGGGTTTGAGCCCCACTTCGGACTCTGTGCTGACAGTTCAGAGCCTGGAGCCTACTTCTCATTCTGTGTCTCCCTCTCTCTCTGACCCTCCCCTGCTCACACTCTGTGTGTGTCTCTCTCTCAAAAATAAAGAAATGTTAAAAAAAATGAATAAGTAAATAGTATCTAACTATGGCAATGAAGTTGAAACCTAGAGAAAATTTAGTGATTGCTCTCACAACTATCAAAAGTCAAAATTTCTCCATGAAGAAGGAAAAAATTGAATATACTGAAAGAGTGTTTAAAAACCCACCACTGGAAAGAATCATAGGGCCAGCTGGCTTCAAAGCTGAATCCTATTTAATATTTATTTATTTTTTTAAATAGTTTATTGTCAAGTAAGTTTCCATATAACACCCAGTGCTCTTCCCCACAAGTGCCCTCCTCCATATCCATCACCCCCTTTCCCCTTTCCCCCTCCCCCTTCAGCTCTCAGTTTGTTTTCAGTATTCAAGAATCTATCATGAATTGCCTCCCTCCCTCTCCCTAACTCTTTTTCCCTCCTTCCCCTC
>CM053577.1:116555563-116686702 GCA_028646485.1 Cryptoprocta ferox
GCTGCCTCCATTTTGTTATGCACCTCATTTATAGCCTTTTTTAACTCGTCACAGCTATTTTGAAGGTCCCTAGTCTGTGTATCAATAGCTTCTTTTATTTTTTTTTCAAGTCCAGCAAATAATTTTATGACAATTATTCTAAATTCTTGTTCAGTTATGTTGTTTAAGTCTGTTTTGAGCAGTTCTGTGGCTGTGACTTCTTCATGGAGTTGCTTTAGAGGAGAGTTCTTTCTTTTCATCATTTGGCTAGCTTTCTTTTCTCTTGTCAGTTTTAAAAAGCTCATTATGCACTGTGCACCTGTTAGTATTGCTCTATTAAAGGAGGCTCATTGACTGTCCAGGGCCTATCGTTTCAGAAAGTGTTCTTTTATTGGTGTCTCTTGGTTTCTCTTGTTGTGCCTTCGATTATTTTACTTCCCTGGTCAGTGATATCTGGGACTCTCCACCACGTGTACTTTGGCTTGTTTCTGAGGTAGCCCTGAAAAGGAAACAGACTAGCATACAGGGAACAAAAGCAGGCAAACGCACAGACAATTCAAACAAACAAGCAAGACAAAAGGGGAAAGGAAGGAAAGAAAAGGAAAGGAAAGGAAAGAAAAGAAAGAAGAGAAGAAAAGAGAGAAGAAAAAGAAACAAAAACAAAAAGAAAAACAAGGTGGGGACAGAGACAGCAAAAGACTCTGGACATTCTAAAAGCATATAACCAGCCAAGAGGAGAGAGAAGAATATGCTAAGGGAAATATATCTGGATGGCAACAGAAAAGAAGGAGAAGCAAAGAAAAAAGGAAAAAAAAAAAGACAACTACCCTTTGCGGATGGGCGTGGTTTGGCGTCAGGTCAGGTCTAGGGGGGCTGCTCTCTCTGAGGCCCTGCCTTGGTGGTTGCAGGGAGAAGAATGGCATCGCTTCAAGCTTTGCTGGAACCAAGGACTGCAAGCCGCCCTTCTGAGTCGGATCTCCCTGTGCTGCGGGCGAGCCAAACTGTATTCTCCAAGCTACGTCTCACTTCCAAATCCTAGTCCATGCAATTCAACACTGTCACCCAAGATGAGATGCGTTCCCGCTGGTGACCGGCCTCCCCACCCGGCTTGCACAGCCCTTTTCGCGCCGCCGCCCACCGCTGCCGCTGCCGCTTTTCAAGGCGCCTTTTGCGGCACCGCCGCCACCGCTTTTCGCACTGCTGCCACCTTTATCTGTGCCCCCGCCACTCCTGTTGCCTCTTGGAGTGGATGCCGCTGCCGCCGCGCCCAAGGAAGAATTCACTGGCCAGATGGGACGGATTTCTCTCCCCGCGTCCAGCAGTTATATATGGGGAGACGGGTGAGTTTTTCGTCCCTTAGAGATGGTTCTATGAGCGTTTTCCGTCTCTCTTTCTCTTCCCCTTGTGTCTCCGGGGCACAGCGCGCTCTCCCTGTGTTGGGTTGGGGCTCCTTCCCGCTGCACCACCAGGACCCGCCCGTCCTCCAATTTCCCAGATCACAATCACTCACTTAGGCATCTTTGACGTTGTCTTCTTTCTGGCATCTGTTTCTTCTTTCCCCCACTTGCAAATCCGAGTGTTATCACTTCAGTCCTTCTCAGTTTAATCCATGCGGGCGTGCGCAGATTACAGAGCTCCCTACTTCTCTGCCATCTTGCCCTTCTCACACCTTCCCTTTAAAAAGGACTGATAGTTTCTCAGTTTTCAGTGGGATCACCATCAGAGAGTATGTACTTCCCACCATGCAACAGTACTAGAATCAGTTACATAATGAACCTTGACTTGAGCCCCAGCAAGACACCAAAGGCATCAGACCTCTGCTCTCACTGCATCAGATGACATCACCATTGAATAATACCCTAAAACCACAAGACATTTTGTTTCCTTTCACACAGGTTTCTACTCTTTGGGGCCTGAATATCAAACGACAATGACTTCCAACATGTAGAATGACTGCCTTTCTCTCTTTTTTTTTTCAACCAACTCATTAAACATAAATGATATTCTCTACCACGCTCAAATTATCTTATCACTTTAGGAAAATTATAAAAGGTTTTTGTTAAAGTGGATACCAATGAGTGCTCTAAGATTGGCCTCTACCATGTGATCATATGATGCTGTGTTTTGGCAACTCTGTCATGCAGGAAAGGGTCCTGAAAAAAAAAGAGCAAAAGAAAACCTGCAAGATATGCAAATTACACTAGATTTATACTTTGGACTTCTAACATTTATTAACATAGAAATAAGTTATGTGTTTTCAAACTGATTCACCTTATGAATTGATGTGTAGTCCTTAAAACAAATCAATTACCAAAAAAGAAAGAGCAGCATTGGAAAGGAAAATGGGAGGAATATGATGAATTATCAAATATATTTGATGTAAAAACTACTTCTTGTGTTTAAGAAAATGCATCAACTTGAACTAGGCCAGTTCTATCAGTGCTTTATTGATAAATCTATGCAGTGAAGGTTTTTTAATGAATGGAGAAGAGTTATAATCACTTTATAAATTACTGTGAGTCAAATGGTTACTTCCAAAGCATTATTTCCCAAACTGGGTCCCAAGGGAAAGTATATATATATATATATATATATATATATATATATATATATATATAGGTGTTTGGAGTAAACAAAGCTTCCATAGTCAGGTAGCACATTCTGTATACTTCTCCCAGAGATTTCCAAGACACATTAATGTGTCAAGAGTCTATTTGACCACAAAATCATGTGTCCCTGAAATTCCTACTAAAACTCCTGTGGGTTTCAGGTTCCCTGGACACCAGTTATGAAACATTATTCTGAAGTCTCTCAAACAGTCCATTCTAAAAGCAGTTTGAAGAGTCTACCATTTCGGTAACAATTTGGTTGGTAAAGTCTTTCCTCAAAGATAATCCCAAAGCAGATTTCTGCTCAAGTATGTGTTAAATATCAAAAGGTTAGAGTTAGCAAGGTTTGAACCAATGAAGGTTTAAGGGCATTAGGTATGCCACTACAAAATGTGAGGAAATTCCCATACTGGCATACTTCTCTGAAAACACCTCATAACCTTTTTTATCTATACCCACCTCTCCCCACACTCTAAAAAAAACAGCAAAACATCCACACCTGGCCACTGGTAAGACTGTGAACTTCCTGAAGCTCAATTTAATGTTTATCCTCCCCTCCTCCCTCATTTCTACACCTTAAACCTTCTCATTCTCCTACTTGAAACATATAGCTGGTCTCTGCTTTTCAAAAATCTGCTTTTGAAAAGAATTTGCATAGAAATCTCACTGTGACTCAACTATCCAGTAAAACTTTAAATGCTACCTCTTCTAAAGATATTTATATTTAACAGCAAATAAGTCCATCACTAGTTAAAGAACACAGAAATTCTAAACTAAAAGAGAAATTAGAGATGAAACTAATGGCTCAAGATCACACAACTAACTAGAAGTAACATCAGACAAACATCATCAAAGTCTCTAACTTAAGACTGACCCTAAAAGACTCCATGATAGTGTTACTTCCAAACCTGTGGAAACTGAAATCCTTTGATCAGTTTTTCTCCTTGTAGATATGAGGGGAGAAAACAGAAGTTCTAGACCTCATAGTCATCCAACAGGTACTCACTCTGTTCCTGTCACTGTTCCAGACACCAGGGATATATTGTGAATATGAGATGAATTCCCTGCACTGTGGACCTGATATTCTACTGGTGAAGACAGAATAATGAGCAAACATGTAAAATACATATAAAATGTAATGTCAGGTAGAGATCAATGCTATGCAGAAAATAAAGCAAGATAAAGGGAGGGGTGAAGGACACTCTTTTAGATGCAGTGGTCAGCAAGGTTTCCCTGAGGTGAAATTTGGTAAAGTTCTGGATTATACAAAGAAGCACATGGAAAGATCCAGGATAAAAATCTCCCGGGCAAAGAAAACAGTAACAGTGAGTGTAATGGAGTTAAGGCCAGTACCAGATGCGTGAACCCCACAAAGGGCAAGTGTCTAGCAGAGGAAGCAGGATTTGAGCCTGCAGGGCTTTTGGGTCATGATAAGAAGCCTAGACTTGATTCTGAGGATGATGGGAGCCCTTGAAGGGGTCTGGTGAGGACAGTGACCTCACTTTAATGTGCATTTTTAAAGGTCTCTCTGATGGCAGTATGAAGAAATCAGACTGGGAGGCCATGTCGGAACAGAGTAAAATAACAAGATCAGCCATCAGACCATTGCAGTAGAACAGAATAGAGGTGATGTCTGCCTGGACCCGGGAGAAGTGGGGAGGGAAGAAGAGGAGCCTGAATTTCAGAGATAGGAGTCTGACGGGCTTTAGTCTACATTAAGTAAGCATGGAGGGTGAGGAAAATAGAGGAATCAGGGATTAATCATGTGTCAGAGCAACTGGTGCTAATCACTGAGTTGAGAAGAATGGGGGACAGAGGCTAGGGTGAGGTGACAGGAATGCAGATTCTAGTTTAAGCATTTTAAAACTTGAGACACCTCATACAACGTCTGTGTAGAGAAGTTATGTAGACAGTGTGGTACACAGTCTAGGACTGGGGAAAGAACAATGTGGAAAGAAGCAGAGGGAGTTTGATTCAATCAGTGGCACTTCAGGCTACATGAGACCTCCTGGGGAACAAAAGAAGGTAGCACAAAGAGAGCCAAGGCTTGTGTCTTGGACATGCTAGTATTTAGAGTGGGAAGAGACGAGATACCAGCCAAGGAGACTGACAGGAAGCTATTCATGAGATCAAAAGAAAAACAAACAACAACAAAGCAAGTTGCATGTTCCAGAAGCCTAGGAAGGAAGAAAGAAGCTATCAATATCAATTATGTCAACTGCTATTGAATAACAGAATAAGATAAGATGGAGGACCAGACATTTGATTGGGCAATATGGAATTCACTGAGGAATATGTTAGGAATGGAAGTAAAAATACTCCACACAACTGTTTGTTAAGAATTTCTCTGTGAAAGGAGAGAGAGAAATAAGGCAGCCCCTGGCATGGGTGGTGAGTCAGGAAAGATCTTTTTTTCATGGGAAAAGAGTCTTGGGATGACCCAAAAGAGGAGGGAAATTAGTGGTGGGGGAGAAAAGAGGGCTTAATTGCAGTTTTAAGCTCTTTAGGAATGTGAGAACAGAAAGGACCCAGAGCACAATAAGGGGATCATCATGAGAGAGGTGCAGAGACATTCATCCATAGTAAGGAGAAGGAAAGTGCAGTATCTAGACACAGGTACAGGCAGTGAGCTACTTTTAATTTTATGGCTTCTATTTTCTCAGTCATATAAGAAACCAGATCATCAGCTGAGAGTGAGGATAAAGAGGGACACTAATTTAGGGGAAAGAAAGCATGAAGTAAACATCTCAGAAGCAGTAAATCAGGCACTCACTTGAAAGCTTTGGGACATAAACAGAAACAAAGTTGTTCTGTTCCTTGAATGCAAGGGTGGGAGTAGGGCCAGCTTGGAGTTAAGCAGAGTTTTGCCAGTAACATTGAAATTGGATGCAAAGAAGTATGGGTAGTACACAATGGGATCTAAGTCAGGGTGGAAGTTAAGTTGTACACATGTCAGTGTCAGGGAATCAGGGTGGGGGCAGGATGATGAGTGGAGATGACAGAGGAAGGGGGCTGTGAAGATGACAGTGCAAGGACAACGACATTGGTGATGGCACGTCTAAGGAGTTACCCTGAAAATAGATGGCTGAAATGAGGTGGATGGAGAGGCTGATAGAAGTAAAACCATCCAGGGGTGCCTGGGTGGCTCAGTCAGTTAAGCATCCAACTTCAGCTCAGGCATGGTATCACCATTTCTGAGTTCAAGCCCCGCATCGGGCTCTGAGCTGACAGCTCAGAGCCTGGAGCCTGCTTCGGATACTGTGTCTCCCTCTCTCTCTGCCCCTCCCCTGTTTGCACTCTGTGTTTCTCTGTCTCTTAAAAACTTAATAAAAGTTAAAAAAATTAGAAGTGAAACCATCCAAGTATGGAGAGGCCAAAGTGTTGGAGAATCATTCACGTAGACTTGAAATTGTCACAGGTGATGACAGGTGGAGGGGTGAAGAAGAAAGTCAACCAGCCATATCAATCTTCAGGGAATAGCCAGAGACAAACCAGGAATTCTGAGAACATAGAGAATGGTACTGAGAATGTCTATTATGCAAAGCAAAATTAGTCAGTCAGAGAAAGACAAGTATCATATGACTTCACTCATAAGAGGAACTTAAGATAGAAAACAGATGAACATAAGGGAAGGGAAGCAAAAATAATATAAAAACAAGGAGGGGACAAAACATAAAAGACTCTTAAATATAGAGAATAAACAGAGGGTTACTGGAGAGGTTGTGGGAGGGGGGGAAGGGCTAAATGGGTAAGGGGCATTAAGGAATCTACTCCTGAAATCATTGTTGCACCATATGATAACTAACTTGGATGGAAACTAAACAATAAATAAATAAATAAATAAATAGGAATGTGTAGTTACAAGGAGATTTGGATTTTTAGGATTTTTGGATTTTTAGAAGATTGGATAAATAAATAAATAAATAAATAAGAATGTGCAGTTACAAGGAGATTTGGATTTTTAGGGCAAACAGGAGATATGGTGAGGAAACGGTGAGGAAGAGCAAGGTAAGCATTTACCTCTAATTCCAGGCCTAATCCTTTATGAAGTTGAGGGAAAAAAACAGCCACTATTTGAGCACTGTAGGATAAGCAGTGTCCCTGTGGACCTACAGGCCTCAAGTCGAGCAAAAAGTGAATTAATAATGGAACCAGTGGTTTCAGAGTGCAGCAGAGGAAAATGTCTTATAGTCATATGCCCAGGGTTTTTCAACCTGAGCACTACTGACATTTGAGGCCAGATAATTCTATATTTTGAAGGCTGTTCTGTGCATTGTAAGATGTTTAGCAACATTCGAAGACTTCTACCCACTAGATGCCAGTAGCACACACACACCCAAATTTGACAACCAGAAAAATCTCCAGATATTGCCAAATGTTCTGACCTAATGACCCTGGTGACATTCCTCTTTGACCTATTAGGTACCTAAGCTAAGCCATGGGAGAGAAAAAATACATCCTTGTGAAGGACTATCTTCTTCCAAGAACAAACATCATGTTTTCCTGTATTACTGTGTTCAAGTATTACCCCTGTTTCAGAAACAACCTAAAGAAGACTACCTAAAGAAACCACTATTTGTTCCACATTTTCTATTGGCCCTAAACACCAGGATAGAATTGGTTTATTGTAGATCTCTCTAGTATATTCAGTACTTACAGCTAAAATTTCCAGGATGCAAGCATAAGCCAGAGAATTACTATTTATGTCTCTGCAAGGGCATATGAAAACCTGACACTGGGTTTTCTAGAAAAGACTAGCCTTATCCCTAAAATTACTCTGCAGATTCTGCATGGAACAGTATACCTCACTACCACATTCAGTGGACTTGTGTGAATAAATGACAGTAGGACAAGCACGCAGATATTTGCAAACAGCATACTCCTAAGCTATTGGCTGGCAGAGTGCCTGATGGTTGCACCACTACAGTATCATCATTGTGTAACCTGGCTCTCCCTCTGTCAGTGAACTAGATCAATCCAGAATCACTGATTTCCAAATAACAATGTAATAACCTATAATCTATGTGTTTAAAAAAGGAGAAACCACAACATACAAACACAAACACACACCATTTCCTTGAATTAACCAGAATGTAACCTCTAAAACAAATAGTCTCCTTTGGGAAGCTCATTTCACCAAGGTTAACCATTGATGGGCTGGGGTGATTGATCTCTTTGTACATGGGGTGATCACATTCAAAGCTAAGAATTAAAACCCCATCAACAATTTGTCTAGGAGATTGTCCTCCTCAGGACCTGCTCAAAAAAGAACAGATTTCTTAGAATGCTGTAGTAGTGGTGGGAAATTATGGGTAGGTGACCTACATTTATGGAGAATCTGTATTACTGCCCTTCTCAATGCTCAGAATTCATTCTGTCCTCAGGATTTCATTTGAATTCACACTTCTGACTGAGGATCGAAGCCCACAAAGACCATATCAAATGGGCTTAGATATTCAGCAATGCATCTCTCCCTGTCTTGCCCCTTTATCTGTTGGTTAGTTAGATGGTCACTGAGACCCAACCCTTACAGAGGTTGGGCAAGAGAAAATGACTGTGAAACCAAAGAGGTCTACTGCACTATTAATGAGCCACTCTTCAAAGAGTAGTGTGAGAGTTAGAATCACCAGCTGAAGCAAGGTCTGGGAGGCTCTGTGATCTTTACATAGCTGTGCTCTCCAGCCCTCCATAATTCCAGCTGGCTAATAGTTTTCTGCATATTTCCAGCCTGGAATCTCCCAACTTTCTCAAGGAGGGCACAGCACTGTGGGCAACAATTGCAGGGCAGTTAGAGCATTTTTTGTATCATCCCCCCTTTTACTATTTTTTTATTTTTTAAATTTATTTATTTTATGAAAGGGAGGGGGAGGAGCATAGAGAGAGGAGAGAGAGAATCCCAAGCAGGCCCTGTGCTATCAGCACAGAGCCCAATGTGGGGCTCAATCCCCACGAACTGTGAGATCATAACCTAAGCTGACATCAAAAGTCAGAGGCTTGACCAACTGAGCCACCCAGGTGCCCCTTGCATCATCCCCCCTTTCCAAAGGCATACTTTCCAGATGAGCCCACTAGGAATGCTTGGCCAAACACTTTGTTCCCTTGCAAGGCCTTAAGGTGGGGAGGAGTGCCCCTCAGCTGACTTTACTTAGCGGCCTGAGCACTCCTGTCCTGTCTTACTTCCTTTCCCTGTGTGGAAACTGGGAGGTTGGAAAAGACAAAATTCTTATAAAAATAATCATTTTAAGCAAAAAGAAGAACTTTTAAATCCGAAACTAGTATTAACCTGAAGGAAGCTAATTTTATCAGAAAGCAATGTGTTTGTGCAAAATTCCAAGGACATTTGAAAATTCCCAGGACCTGAGTTGGTCACCAGATTAGGAGCAAGGGTATTTCTTCCTCCACTCATTCCTTCAGCTAAACAATTTATCAACAAGTGTTTATTGGCACCTGCTATGAATCTAGCTCTGTGCTATGGATTTATAATATGAGATAAATGGAAGACATTCATTCTTTGAATAGGACTTGAGTGCCTACTGTGTCAGGCCCTAAATCTGCAAAGGTTAATAAGACTCAATCCCTACTGATGGGGAACTCAATCTAGTAGGAATGGTACATAGGTAGACCAGTTTCTCAACCTCAGCACTTTAGAGATTTGGGGTCACATCATCTTTTGTTGTGGGGCTGCCCTGTGTGTCATAAGATGTTTTGCCACACCTCTAACCTCTACCACTAGAGCACCTCCCCCCACGTTGTGACAACCAAAAACATCTCCAGATATTGCCAAATGTTTTCTGGAGCACCAAATAGTTTCCCCAGCCCCCATTGACAACCACTGACATAGACAAATATTTGCAATATAGTATAATAAATTTTGGGGTGCCTAGTGGCTCAGTTATTTAAGCGTCCAACTCTTGATTTTGGCTTAGGTCACGATTTTGCAGTTCATGAGTTCGAGCACTGCGTTGGGTGCTGTACTGACAGTGTGAAGCCTGCTTGAGATTCTCTCTCTTGCTCTGTGCCCTTCCCCTATGCTCACTCTTTTTTTCTCTCTCTTTCACAAAATAAATAAACTTTTAAAAATAAATAAATAAATTTAGTCATAGGGTTATAAACAATCTATGGTTGTCACACAAAGAAAGCCTAAACATGATTCCCTAAGAAGGGACTAAGAGGAGATGATACTGAACAGGGCCTTGAAAAGAAAGTAGGAATTCAGTGGGTAGACAGGAAAGCCTAGGGACAGGGTGGTGCCATTCAGGCAAAAAAACAAACAAACGAAAAACAAAGACAAAAACAAAAAACAGTGTGCATAAAAGTGAAATGGCAAAAAACCTGTAAACACATGTAGAGTATGAGAGATGGCCAGTCTGAGAGATAGCTGGACGGAAAAGCAGCAGCCAGATTACTGAAAGCCTTGGCAACCACAGAAAACACTTTGGCCTCCTTTCAGCTAAAAAAAGATGGATATGGATAGAATGTTTTAAGCAGGGCTATGGTATGAATAAAGTTATTTTTTTATTCCACTGACAGACATTGCCATTGCTCTAAGGAAAATTAAAATCTAGTATGGACAAGAGAAATGTTACAAGCCATGTAGCCACATCCCATACATATAAAATAAATAGGACAGAATAATCATCATTAGTGTGCTAAAAAAACTAGAACTTATCTTATTGTTTGTATTATTGCATTTGTTTTTAATAAAGCAGTCTCTGGTTCTTTCACCACTAGGCTGTGAATTTTTCAGTCAGAGACAGGTATTGGTTTCTCTGTATGCCCTAATACCTAGTAAAGAGTCTGGCATGTTGCAGAGTTTCAGCAAATATCACTAGATGAATGATGTTCTAGACTAAGGGTCAGCAAGCTTTTGTAAAGAGCCAGATAGTGAATATTTTTGGCTTTGCAGGCCACATGGGTCTGTGTCTCAACAACTCAGCTATACCATTGCTGTGTAAACGTAGCCACAGATTGTGTGTCAGTGAATGAGCAAGACCATGTTCCATTCAAACTTTATTTATAAAAGCAGACAGCAAGCTAGATTTGGCCTGAGGATTATGGTTTGCCAACTTCTGCTGCAGACAAAGGTAGTCTCAATGTGTAAACGAGGGGCAAATTCCCAAGAATATTTTTCCCAAAGTAAATATCCCCAGATGTACAGAGAAGTCAGTCTCATCATCCTGACTTCAACTAATTGATCTGCTTTTACAGACACATGTACCCAATTGCTCTAATAAGCTCAAAGTGATAGAACACTAGAAACAAAAGAGATCTAAATGAATTCCTTTCTTACTGCTAAGAAAAGGAATTCCTCATAATTCAGAGTGTCTAACTCATAGTGGCCAATTTGCTCTGATACAACATATGTGGGGGAGAAAAATCAAACGCAGAGATTTATAGGTGCAGAATTCCTGTATATTCACTGTCTTATTCTTGTTAGAAGTGAGCCAGGGAGATACTCTAGGATTAGAAATAAAACATTCATTAATCCAACCTAAGGTGGGATGTTTGGCAATACCATCCTATCTTCCATCATGCCCAGTGCCAGAAGGCTACAGAGCCAGCAATGTCTGCACTTAATAAAAGCCAGAGCCACTCTAGGGTTCCAAAAGATGCCAGGGGGAAAGGAGTGTCTAGTACCTGACTCAGCTATGTACACACACAAGATAAAATCTATTGAACTTGGATTCATTGATAAGGAGGGCCTAAACACCAGCAGTCTTGACAATGGCAATTCTTTAATAATATTACATCACAAGATCCAACTCAGGAGAACTTTAAGAACCTATTTACTGCTAATTTAGCAAAGAGATGTCCCAAAGTTCTGTAATTTGGTTTCCATCACATAGCTGACTTTCTAACACAATAGTAGGTATAAGGTCTGAATCTCTGAAATACGTAAAGCTCTCAGTCTAGCTTCTCTTCCTAGCCTCCCGTGAAGATAAAAGACAGTCTTCATATTTCCCCTGTTTTACAAATAAAAAGACAAGGGCAAGTGGAGCTGACATGGACGATAGTACTTCCCAGTTTGTGCAAGGGCCTGGTGCATCTCTCTATCAGCTGAGCTTGTCACTGCATGAATTAGGGACATTTTATGGTATGAGAAATTTATGTTCTTTATTGATTTAATTTTTGTTGTAATCTTTAGGGTGGTTCCCATTCAAAGAGGTTCCAAAGTAGCTAGATAGATAAGACAACTTGCAGAAGTGGCACTTCTAGTGGAAAACATAATAAGAATATAGAAATTCAGTGTCAAAATTTTCCTCGAAACAGTTCCAAAGTCACAGGGCAGTTAGAAAGTGCTATCAAGGTAAAATCCCAGGTGCATTCCAAAACAGGACAACAATATAAGATGCTATCTTCTTTTCTCCTGTCAACAGCTCCTGATTTTTTGAAGTGAACCTCCCCTTTCCTTAATGCCTTGGTAAATCTAGGTTAACAAACTGCCATGCCCATCTTACATAAACTGCTTTACTTAAACTTACATGCCCCAAACTTACACTCAAGTGAGAGATCCTCACTAGAAGCTTAGAACAAGTTAATATGATAATCCACATTTACCCAAGGGGTGTGATTTAGTAGATGAATTATGAGTACAGTAGGTTCTACGAAATAATATCATCCCAATCAGTTTGAAGGAGGGTCTCAGGAACCAACGAAGTAAACAGTTCTGTGTACTATCAGGAAAACCAACAAAAGTTAATAAAAGTTAGTTTTGGGGGCACCTGGGTCGCTCAGTCAGTTAAGCAGCCGACTTTGACTCAGGTCGTGATCTCACAGTTCGAGCCCCGCATCTGTCAGCTCAGAGCCTGGAGTCTGCTTCAGAGTCTGTGTCTCCCCTCTCTCCCTACCCCTACCCTGCTCACACTTTCTGTCTGTCAAAACTAAATAAACATTAAATTTTTTTTAAAAAATAAAAGTTAGTTTTTGTGTTGGGGAGCAAGGTGAAGGGAAGCTGGGCAGGCCCAGGTTTAAGTCTCCTGCTTAACAGGGAGTTATTAAAATCATCAGGATGGGGGAAGGGGAAAATTTTCTCCTACCAGAAATTTAAGTCAAAATTTCCTCAATCACCCCATGACTGTGGTAGTAAAATGCACTCCCAGTATTTTTTATATTTCTATGATTTCCTGAGAAAGTTACGTCCCACAGATGCCTCAGCCTCTAGAACCTTCATATCCTAGAAAGATGCCTAGTCACACACATTATAACTTCACACCATGGAGTGCCTTCCTACCATCCCCGAAACAATACATCACTCAGATCATGAACATACACATTTAATAAACCATGCAGAAATTTCTGTGGAGTCACTGAAATTCACCCTAAGCAGTACCTAGCTCTCGGTTGCCTCCCTACCATCTCTCCATTTCCAGTCTCCCTTCAGTATCTCCCCCAGTCTTGCCGGGACTCTCTGGAAGTCCCAAATTCTTCTTCCTTATACGGAGCAGCTTCAAGAGAACCCCTTGAGTTTGAGTCCTGGTACCACCCAGCACCAGCTCTGTGACATTGGCCCAGTCACTTACCCTCTCTTAATCTCAGTTTCCCTAACTATAAAATGGGAATTTTCAAAGACAAGAAAACAAATAAGAATGTGTTTTTTTAGGGGCACCTGGGTGGCTCACTCAGTTAAGTGTCTGACTTTAACTCAGGTCATAATCTCACAGCTGGTGAGTTCAAGCCCCATGTCAGGTTCTGTGCTGACAGCATGGATCTGGAGCCTGCGACAGATTCTGTGCCTCTCTCTCTCTCTCTCTCTCTCTCTCTCTGTCCCTCCCCCACTCACACTGTATCTCTCTCAAAAATAAATAAATATTAAAAAAATTTAAAGAATGTGTTTTTTCCTAGAAAAAAAAAGTAAAATAAAAAAAAAAACAAACTACAAATAAGAATGTAATGGGGTTTTTTTCCAGAAAAAAATTATAAAGCAAAACAAAACAAAAAAATAAAATGAGAATGGTCATAGTACCCACACTTAATTTCAAACAAAAACCCCAAGGAAAATGCTAGCACAGCATCTAGCACATAGTAAGTACTTAGTAAATGTTAGCCATTATTAGCCTTAATATTAGTTCCTAAAGCCATGTGATCTTGACAGCCACTGTCCATCCTAAGAGCCAAGAAATTACTTTTCCAAATGAAACAGGAAAAATATTTCTCTATTTGTTACCTGGAAAATGAAGGACCCTCACAGAATCTGCCAAGGCACTGAAAGTTTAAAACACACTCTGTGTGTGTGTCTCTCTCCCTCCCTCCCTCTCTCTGTCTCTCTGTCTCTGTCTCTCTCCTCCTCTTCTGCTCTCCCTCCCTCTTCCTTCCCCCATCTCTCCTTCTTTCTTCTTCTCTTTCTCTGTGTCTGTCTGTCTGTCTGTCTGTCTCTCCTTATCCCACTCTCCTACTCTCTCTCTCTTTTTCCCTCTCTCCCTCCCTCTGGTAGCCTGTGGCTCTTTATCCTTCATTGGCCATGCTGATCTGTCCTTACCGTTTACCTGTCCTGACCTCCCTCTATCTCCTTCCCTCCCTCTCCCTGTCTCTGTCTCTCCCCCTCTCTGTCAGCCTTTCTCTGTCTCCATGTTCTCTCTGTCTCTCTCTGTCTCTCTCAGGCTGACAATTTTCTTACAAGGGCATGACTCCTTTTTCCCATGTACCTGCAACAGCAGCTTCCCCGGTCCTCTGGACCTAGCTCTGCTCATCTTGCAGCAGTGTTACCAACATTGTCTGATGCAGACCCCAGGTCTTTTCTTCAAATTATCAAGGCAAAGACAGGATGGCTCAGTTTAAATGAAATGTCCAAACTTGATCTGCTTAGCTGTGACCAAAGGAGCAGAGCAATCTGGCACAACATGTTCCTGAGCCCATCTATTGGCAGGAAAATGAGAATACATGCAAGCAAACCATATGGATGAGAGCCCACATACATTTATCAAAACAGGAGTCCTGGCCAAAGCTGACATGTGAAGGCTGGGCATGCAGAGCTAGGCTTCAATCACATACCAGCCTCTGGGCTTCACCTACCAGTGGTTCTGAGTCTACACATATCCTCCTGCCATGTCTAGAAAGTGAAGGGCATTGGTGCAATTTACTAAGCAGGCAAGCATGCAAAGAGAAGGAAGGCACTGAACCTCCAAACCAAAGTGTGTCTGCCCCTCAGAATTCCTTCATATGTAGCATTTCCCAAACAATGTTTGAAGAAGCAGATATTCATGAGTCATCACCAAGTTCTCCTCATCTCACTTCCTTTAAAAGACCTCTTTGGCAGGTAGGCTTCAAAATCAAGGTCTATTCCCCTGGAAGAGTTGTGCACATTAGCATTAGGTCTGAAAGTCTGCAGGAACAAACCTAGAATTTCCCATACATATTTGACAAAAAACACTTTTTAAGTACAACACCTATTAATATCATATATATTCCTCCTTGGTATAGAGTTTGGATAAAGTTACCACATAACATTCTGTTTTATTCTGCCTTCTTTTGGGGGCCTGGTTATGTTTCTGTATAATTTGTCCTAGTATCCTGTGAGCTCTTTGAGGACACTGAGCACTGAATCTTGCCTAGGCTTACTTCCCAGCACAGTCTGACAACTGAACTTTTCTCCAGCAAAACCCACTGCAGACTCTACCCTTTTTTAACCTCTCTCTTCCATACTCACTTGGATTTTACCTTCAGCAGCTTCATGTCTTACCCCATCCTATAATGTTCTGTTCCCCAAATTTACTTCTCACTATCTCTTTTTCTCCTTGAGAAATAAGATGCACATATCTTCCAACTGTATCCCCATCCACATGTTCTCTCTCTCCTGCCTTAGTCCTGCTGCTCCCCTATTGACTCATCATGATGGGCCCTCTCTTCTGGCAGAGATACATCCCTGGGGTAAGGGGTGTGATAAAGAATAAGCTACATTCCCTATGAGTTCCCAGGCTGAACAGGGACTCAGGACAGGTAAACAGTAAGGACAGATCAGCGTGGCTGATAAAAGATAAAGATCCACAGGCTTCCAGGAGCACGCAGATGATGGAAGCATGAGCCAACCTTGAGGGACAATGGAAAGCCACCCTGTAGAGAGGAGAGCAGAGCTGATTGAAGTCTCAAACAAATAGTGGGAAGGTAGTGGGCTCCAGTCTGAGGGAAGCAGCTGGAGCAGTCCAGTCAGTGTGCATGGAAAGCCATGGAAAGTTTGACATTGCTGCAGTCCCATGTTGGAGACAGAGAGCAATAGAGAGGAGCCCTAAAAGAATGGCCTTGGCAGGGTCCTTATTAGTCCTGGTGCAGACTCTGCAGTTGGTAATATAGATTGTGAGCTCCAGCAGTGGGCTTAATGCACAGTGATGACTGATCTAGTGTACATCTTAGAAAGATCACTCGGGCACCTGGGTAGAGTCAAATGGTGAATTAGACAAGACGTGGACAGAAGGGGAGAAAAGACAAGATTGTGAATGTTTATGAGGGAAATCAGTTGTACTTCACTGAGCTTCTCTAACTAGATGCTGCCTGTCATGCCTCATCATTCATTTGCTCAAAATCACCATCTTTTCACCCAACACCTCTCCCTGTCTACTTCCTCATTTCCCCCTTGATTTTTTAAGTCTTGAAGACAAGAACCTTAAGGCCATCTTGACTCCTCCCTCTCTAAGAACCATTAATCCTTCCTCCCTCCATGTCCTCTGTCTGTCTGTGCCTCTCTGTTCAGTGGCCTCCTCTCTAGCCCAGCCCCCAGCACATTGGACAGTTGATCCTGCAGTCTCCTGTCTAGTCCCCTTATCAACATCTTCCCTCTCTAATCCACCATAATTCACTCTCAAAGCAATGACACACATTTCTTTTTCTGCCGTGCATGATGTGGCCCTTAGATATATTTGCATTTCTCTCTCTGCAAATCTTTGAATCCAACCAAACTGATCTTCTCAGTTCCCTATCCTCCAAGACATGGTTTTTTTCTTACCCAGAGTGCCATCCTCTCTCTCTCTCTCTCTCTCTCTCTCTCTCTCTCTGCTTGGGCCTGAAGCCCAGCTCATCACTGTTTTCTTGGTAGGACTTTCTTCTGAATGATTATATCTGTACCTTCTGCTCTACTGCTTAAATCCTGACCATGTGCTTTCCTGTATTGATATTTATCTCTTTACATGTAGTTCTTATTTCACAGTAAACCTTGAGAGAAGAGACTTTATTATGCATTCTGGTCCCTCCTCCCCTAATAGGCACAGAAGGGACATATTAATCTTGTTGATAAGGGACTTCCATGGGTCACTATTGGCCAACAATGGTCTCCCATGAATAAATGTGACTTTCTGAGATTCCTACTGACTATGGGGAAGTGATTCAGGAAATAGGGAGATTCTGGCTCATTGGCTTTTTCTATAGATGATCTCTGTAATTACTAGAATTTCTAGTTCTCTAATTTGCTAGGAAATGAGCCAAACTGGACCTAACAAATAGCAGCTCCCAGAAGGTTATAGATTGTGAAATACTATGTTCTAAGCTGTTGTAAAATCATGATAAGAGTTAGTAAAGAATTATCATAGATTTTTGTACCTTTTTATACTGTCCCATCATACTAAATGAAAAAATATATATTCAAAACAAGCAAAAAGTAGATCCAGATCTATACGTACAAAGAACAAACTAATAGTTGCCAGAGAGAAGGGAGCTGGGGGGTAGGCAAAATGAATGAAGAGAAGTTAGAGATACAATGTTCTAATTATGGAATGAATAAGTCATGGGAATAAAAAGTACATCATAGGAAATATGGTCAATGATATTGTAATGGCATTGTATGATACTATTGTGGTGGGAAAGTTGTGGTGAACATAGCATAACATATAGAGAAGCTGAATCACTATGTTACACAACTGAAACTAATATAATATTGTGTGTCAACTATACTGAAATAAAAAATTTAATAAAATAAAATAAAATATTCATCATTTTTCCCTATAAGAATCTGATTCAAGCAGCATGAGTACAATATTCTAAGCATTATTCTAGATGCTTTTGCATTTATTATGTCACTTTGTTATCAGATGTCTTCACAGTTTTAGCAAAACAGAGAGGACTGGGTTTTACTTATTTATGTCTGCAGATTTAACTGAAGCCAGCCAAAGCAAAGTTATAAACTATATAAATTAGATAATGGGATCTCCTGAGCTACATTTAACCAGATACCTAATAAATATTTGTTGAATATACTTTTGGAAACATTAAACTTAAACTTTCACACAGCCTCACAAGGTTGGTATTGGCCGCATTCAGAGTGAGAAAACTGAAAATAATGGACAGAAAATACCTTGCCTGCAGTTACATAGCCAGTAAATGGATCAGGATTAGAGCACGACGCAGTCTGGCTCGAAGTCTTGCTCTTGACTGCTTTCCAACAGATAGCTAAAAGAAAAGACCCAGACGTGGGGCCATGGAGCACCTAGGTGGCTCAGTCAGTTAAGTATCCAGCTTCTGTGCAGGTCATGATCTCGCAGTTCATGAGTTTGAGCCCTGCGTTGGGCTCTGTGTTGACGCTCGGCGCCTGAAACCCGATTCTGTATCTCCCTCTCTCTCTCTTCCCCTCTCCTGCTCGCTCTCTCTCTCTCTCTCTCCCCCCCCAAAAAATAAACATTAAAAAAAAGAGGAAAGACCCAGACACTCCGAGATTCAAATCTTCCCTCTCTCCTCAAGTGAGCACAGTAGACAGAACTCAGGGCATGAACAACCACAAATATATCAACACAGAGACCCTGAATATTTAGCACTTGTAATGCAACAGGTGGATTCTGTTACTTTACTAAGAGGAGTTGAACCCCCTATTGGAGGCCAGTTAGGGCAGGGATTTGTGAGAGGTCTTCTCCACCTCACCTTCCAAGGACATACTTCTGCAAGAGCAGACAAAACTCAAACTTGTCTCTTGGGGTCTTCTGGTGTAACCCCTGCCCTACATGCCACATGCAATTTCCAATTTAAAAATAAATATGATCCATAAAATTAAAGTACTATAAACAATTCTGGAAATGACCACATCCATTCTGCACTGACCCCCAAATCCCTGCCTGGTACATCTTCCAAATGAGAAAGAGGCCACATATGAGAAAAACCAACATAAATAGTTATGGTTTCACAACTGTATCCTAAAACATAAGTAACTTTTAAAAAGTAGCAATTGCAGATGCACACGGAGCAGAGGCAAGGGAGATGCTGGCTAGGTGGCTGCATAATCCACTGCAGGCCCTGCAGCGCCACAATCGGGAGTTGAAGCTACAGGTTGATAGCTTGCTTTCTGAGACTCAATTGAAAGGAGCTCTTGAAGCCAGTAAAAGGCGAGATATTTATCAAAGGTGTATCCGATTAAAACAGGCAATAGATGAAAATAAAAAACGTTCTTCAAGAGTTAAACAAAGTCTACCTCAAGAAACAAGCCTAAGTACACATGGTGGAGAGTCCCAAATATCACTACAAGTAGGGAAATAAAATAACCAAAGGCACAACAAGAGATACAAAGGCACACCATTAAAAGAACACTTCTTGAAAGGATAGGCGATGGACAGTCAATGAGCCTCCTTTAATATACCAGAACTCGCAGGCACAGAGTGCATAACAAGCTTTCAAAACTGACAAGAGATAGAAAGCTAGCCAAAATGACAAAATGGAAAAACCTCCTCTAAAGAAATTCCAAGAAGAATTCACAGCTACAGAATTGGTCAAAATAGATATAAGCAGCATAACTGAGTAAGAATTTAGAAAAATTGTCATAGAATTAATCGCTGAGCTTGAAAAAGGCATGGAAGACATCAGAGAAGCTATTGATACAAAGACTATGGACCTTAAAAATAGTTGTGATTAATTAAAAAATGCTATGAATGAGGTGCATAATAAAATGGAGGCAGCCACTGCATGAATTGAATGAAGGCACAGAGAGGAGAATAGGTTAATTAGAAGACACAATTATAGAAAAAGAGGAAGCCAAGAAAAAGAGAGATAAATTGATCCAGGAGCACGAAAGGAGAATTCAAGAAGTGAGTGATACAATCAAACGGAACAATATTCATGTCATAGGAATTCCTGAAGAAGAAAGAGAGAACGGTCCTGAAGGGATACTTGAACAAATTATAACCGGGAATTTCCCCAATCTGGGGAAGGAAACAGACATTGAAATCCAAGAGGCACAGAGAACTCTCCCAGACGTAACTTGAATCTATCTTCTACATGACATATCATAGTGAAACTGGCAAAATATAAGGATAAAGAGAAAACTCTGAAAGCAGCTAGGAATAAATGGGCCCTAATATACAAAGGGAAACCGATCAGAGTAGTAGCAGTCCTATCTACTGAAACTTGGCAGGCCAGAAAGGAATGGCAGGAAATCTTCAATGTGATGAACAGAAAAAAATATACAGCCAAGAATTCTTTACCCAGAAAGTCTGTTATTCAGAATAGAAGGAGAGATAAAGGTTTTCCTAAACAAACAAAAACTGAAGGAATTCATCACCACTAAACCAACCCTACAAGAAATTCTAAGGGGGACTCTGAGGAAAATGTTGCAAGGAACACAAAGTACCAGAGACACCGCTACAAGCATGAATCCTATAGAGAACACAATGACTCGAACCTCATATTTTTCAATAATAACACTGAATGTAAATGGACTAAATTCTCCAATCAAAAGATGTACGGAGGTGATGGTAATGGAGGGGGGCATTTGTGGGGAAGAGCACTGGGTGTTATATGGAAACCAATTTGGCAATAAACTATAAATTAAAAAAGACATAGGGTGGCAGAATGGATAAAAAAACAAAATCCATCTATTTGCTGTCTTAGACCTGAGGACACCTTCAGATTGAAAGTAAGGGGATGAAGAAATATCTATCATGTGACTGGAAGTCAAAAGAAAGCCAGAGTAGCCATACTTATATCGGATAAACTGGACTTTAAAGTAAAAGCAGTAACAAGAGATGAAGAAGGGCATTATATAATAATTACATGATCTATCCATCAGGAATAGCTAACAATTATAAACATCTACACACCGAATTCAGGAGCACTCAAATGCGTAAAACAATTAATCACAAACAGAAACAATCTTATTGATAAGAATGTGTTAATTGGATGGGATTTCAATACTCCATTTACAGCAATGGATAGATCAACTAGACAGAAAATCACTACAGAAACAGTGGACTTGAATGACACATTGGAACAGATGGATTTGACAGATATATTTAGAACTCTACATCCTGAGGCTAGGCAATTAACTTTCTTCTCCAGTGTGCATGGCACATTCTCAAAGATAGACCACATACTGGGTCATGAAGCAGCCCTCAATAAATATAAACGAATTGAGATCATACCATGCACACTTTCAGATCGCAATGCTTGAAACTTGAAATCACTCACAGGAAAAATTCTGGAAAACCTCCAAAAACACAGAGGTTAAAGAACACCCTATTAAAGCATTAATGAGCCAATCAGGCAATTAGAGAAGAAACTAAAAAGTATATGGAAACAAATGAAAACGAAAATACAATAGAAACTCATTGGGATGCAGCAAAGGCAGTCCTAAGAGGAAAGTGCATTGCAATCCAGGCCTATTTCAAGAAACTAGAAAAAGCACAAATACAAAATCTAACAGTGCACCTAAAGGAATGAGAAAGGGAGCAGCAAGAGCACTCCAAACCCGGCAGAAGAAGAGAAATAATAAAGATCATGGCAGAAATAAACAATATAGAATCAACAACAAAAAAAAATTGAAGAGATCAATGAAACCAAGAGATGGTTTTTTGAAAAAATAAACAAAATTGATAAACCTTTAGCCAGGCTTCTCAAAAAGAAAAGAGAGAGCACCCAAAGAGACAAAATCATGAATGAAAATGGATCTATTACACCCAAACCCTCAGAAATACAAGCAATCATCAAGGAATACTATGAAAAATTATATGCCAACAAATGGACATGGACAAATTCCTAAACACACACACACTACCAAACTTCAAATGGGAAAAGATAGAAAATCTGAACAGACCCATAACCAGTGAAGAAATCGAATCAGTGATAAAAAATCTCCCAATGAATAAGAGCCCAGGGCCAGATGGCTTCCCTGGAGAATTCTACCAGACATTTAAAGCAGAGTTAATACCCATTCTTCTCAAGCTATTCCAAAAAATAGAAATAGAAGGAAAACTTCCAAACTCATTCTATGAAGCCAGCATCACTTTGATTCCCAAACCAGAAACCCAGCAAAAAAAGAGAACTACACGCCAATATCCTTGATGAATACGGATGCAAAAACCTCAACAAGATACTAGCAAATCGAATTCAACAGCATATAAAAAGAATTATCCACCATGATCAGGTGGGATTCATTCCTGGGTTACAGGGCTGGTTCAATATTCGCAAATCCATCAATGTCATACACCACATTAACAAAAGAAAACATAAAAAACATATGATCCTGTCGATAGATGCAGAAAAAGCATTTGACAAAATACAGCATCCTTTCTTAATAAAAACCCTCGAGAAAGTCGGGATAGAAGGAACTTACTTAAATGTCATAAAAGCCATTTATGAAAAGCTACAGCTAATATCATCCTCAATGGGGAAAAACTGAGAGCGTTCCCCTTGAGGTCAGGAACATGACAGGGATGTCCACCCTCACCACTGTTGTTTAACATAGTGCTGGAAGTCCTAGCATCAGCAATCAGACAAAAAAAGAAAATCAAAGGCATCAGAATTGGCAAAGATAAAGCCAAACTTTCACTTTTTGCAGATGACATGATACTCTACATGGAAAACCCGACAGACTCCACCAGAAGCCTTCTAGAATTGATCCATGAATTCAGCAAAGTCGCAGGGTACAAAATCAATATACAGAAATCGGTTGCATTTTTATATACCAATAACGAAGCAACAGAAAGAGAAATCAAGAAACTGACCCCATTCACAATTGCACAAAAAACCGTAAAATACCTAAGAATAAACTTAACCACAGATGTAAAAGACCTGTACGATGAAAACTATAGAAAACTTATGAAAGAAATTGAAGACACAAAGAAATGGAAAAGCATTCCATGCTCATGGATCGGAAGAATAAACTTTGTTAAAGTGTCATTATTACCCAAAGCAATCTACACATTCAATGCACTCCCAATCAAAATTACACCAGCATTCTTCGCAAAGCTAGAACAAACTATCCTAAAATTCGTATGGAACCGCAAAAGACTCCGAATAACCAAAGTAATATTGAAGAAGAAAACCAAACAGGAGACATCACAATCCCAGACTTTAGCCTCTACTACAAAGCTGTCATCATCAAGACAATATGATACTGGCACAAAAACAGACACATAGACCAATGGAATAGAATAGAGAACCAAGAATTGAACCCATAAATGTATGGCCAATTAATCTTTGACAAAGCAGGAGAGAGTATCCAATGGAAAAAAAGACAGCCTCTTTAACAGGTGGTGCTGGGAGAACTGGACAGCATCAAGCCAAAAAAAAAAAAAGAAAGAAAGAAAGAAAGAAAGAAAGAAAGAAAGAAAGAAAGAAACTAGACCGCATTCTTACACCATACACAAAAATAAACCAACATGGTTGAAGAACCTGAATGTGAGACAGGAAACCATCAAAACCCTGTAGGAGAAAGCGGGAAACAACCTCCTTGACCTCAACCGCAGCAATTTCCTACTTGACTCATCCCCAAAGGCAAGGGAATCAAGAGTAAAAATGAACTATTGGGACCTCATCAAGATAAAAAGTTTCGGCACTGCAAAGGAAACATTCAAGAAAACTAATAGGCAACTGACGGAATGGGAAAAGATAGTTGCAAATGACATATCGGATAAAGGGCTAGTATCCAAAATCTATAAGGAACTCACCAAATTCCACACCCGAAAACCAAATAATCGAGTGAAGAAATGGGCAGAAGACATGAATAGACACTTCTCCAAAGACCACATCCAGATGGCCAACAGACACATGAAATGATGCTCACCATCACTCATCATTAGGGACATACAAATCAAAACCACACTAGGATACCACCTCACACCAGTCAGAGTGGCTAAAATGAACAAATCAGGAGACTACAGATGCTGGTGAGGATGAGGTGAAACGGGCACCCTCCTACACTGTTGGTGGGAATGTAAACTGGTGCAGCAGCTCTGGAAAACAGTGTGAAGTTTCCTCAACAAATTAACAATAGAACTCCCCTATGACCCAGCAATAGCATTGCTAGGGATTTACCCAAGGGATATAGAAGTGCTGATGCATAGGGGCACATGTACCCCAATGTTCATAGCGGCACTTTCAACAATAGCCAAATCATGGAAAGAGCCTAAATGTGCATCAACTGATGAATGGATCAAGAAGATGCAGTTTATGTATACAATGGAATACTACATGGCAATGAGAAAAAATGAAATCTGGCCATTCGTAGCAATGTGTATTGAACTCGAGGGTGTCATCCTAAGTGAAATAAGTCAGGCAGAGAAGGACAGATACTATATGTTTTCACTCATAAGTGGAACAGGAGAAACTTAACAGAGGACCATTGGGGAGGGGAAGGGGGAAAATAGTTGGGGAGAAGGAGGGTGGCAAACCATGAGAGACTTTTGAATAATGAGTACAAACTGAGGGCTGATGGGGGAGTGGGAGAGGAGAAGGGGGTGATGGACATGGAAGAGGGTACTTGTGGGGATGAGCAGTAGGTGTTATATGGAAATCAACTTGACAATAAACTCTAAAAGAAAAAAATGT
Source organism: Cryptoprocta ferox (assembly GCA_028646485.1). Classification (NCBI taxonomy): domain Eukaryota; kingdom Metazoa; phylum Chordata; class Mammalia; order Carnivora; family Eupleridae; genus Cryptoprocta; species Cryptoprocta ferox. The sequence continues at coordinate 116,579,878 of CM053577.1, forward strand.
AGCAATTGCTGGGACACGTAAGTGGCTCAGTCAGTTAAGTGTCTGACCCTTGATTTTGGCTCAGGTTATGATCTCACAATTTTTGAGATGGAGCCCCATGTTGGGCTCTGCACTGATAGCAAGGAACTTGATTGGGATTCTCTCCCTCTCTCTCTGCCCCTCCCCTGCTTGTGTTCTCTCTCTCTCTCTCTCTCAAAATAAATAAATGAACTTAAAAAATAAAATAAAAAGTACCAACTATTTTAAATAAAGTCCTTATGAAAATGTTTATATATATTATATCCCTTATAAAAATTCTCATTATTTTCAAAACAAATGTTTCATGTAAAGGAAATAGCAGATGTTGAGTTTAAAAATGGACTCTTCATTGGAAAAACCTGAATTCAAATATAAAAAAACTATTACCCTAATGTGAATTATTCACTTATTAAGAAGCAGGAAGCTTGTTCTTAAGAGGAGAACATTTACTTATTGCTCACTGACTTAATGATACTCATGGTATTCTTCCTTGTCGTTCTACAATTAACCTTTAGTCATGCCATTTTTCTTACATGAGAATTATCTAGATTGTATATAAAACTTGTGTATATATGCATGCTCTTTGATCTAGAGCACCCATCCACACAGGACTAATAACATATGATTGTGAAATTCTAAGGAAGGCTGGAATTCTCTGTGATGTTGGAGACATAAAAATCATTACATTTTGCTGTTGTTATTCTGAGCGGTAGTGCTTTCAGTTTAATTATTGGTGGTAAATCTCTGAGCTGAGTGATTCTTTTAAGGATGACTGTTATATTAAGACAAATGGATCTATTCGTAGGCCTGGTAAGTACAGTATGTAAAAGGTCTGAACATTTGATCAAATTGTATGGTTAATCCTCTAATTGCCCACTGAGAAACTGTTTCGGGAATAATTATAGTACCTGGTCCTATTCATATGCATTGCTAATCCTTTTAAAAATCTTATGAAGCTATTTGGCTCAATAATACCCTGAGGCTGAAGTTACTATGAGTTTGACAGACATTTGCTGCAAATTACTACCCTGGAAACACACATACACGTACACACACACTCTCACACACAGACATTTGCTTTCAAAGTGCCCACTGCATTTTATGTAAGTTTTCACTCTTGAATTTTTGCCTGAGCACTTCATATATATTTTTATATATGTCAGTTTTTTTCTCATGGGGTGGGGTGTGAACATTAGTAAAGATCAGATATACTGAGGAAAATGTACACTTTTCCTCTGGCTCTTAGCCAGGCTAACTTCTATTGGTCCTACATTTAAAAATCATTGCTAAAGACCCAAATTGAGGTCAGTCTCCTTTCTATTTTCCTTGTATGTTGGGCCTCCTTTCTCCATGCAAGTACCAGCTGCTAGTGTTTTAGAGACATGAATAATGCATCTTGCCATTCTCAAGGGACTAGCAGGTATATAACTACAAAATGGTAAGGTCTCTATTGATCTTCAGACAATGGAAGTGAAAGATAGGGCTGGGCCTGGAGAAATCTGGGAAAGTTTCAGGGAAAGGGTGAGCAAAAGCAGAAATAATTTAGTCTACTTTCCAAAGAATCTCCCGTGGGTTGCCTACTAGAATAGGCAGCTTACCATGATTATTGCTTTAAACCAAGTGGATTTAGCCCTAGAATGAATAAGTAGAGTGTAAATATGTGACTCTTTAACACAAAAAGATAAGTGGTCAACTCTTGCAAAGAAAAAATTTTTTGACACACACACACACACACACACACACACACCCGCCTTAATTTCTCTTTTTTGGTTCTTGCCATCAACAATCCACTCTCCTCCAAAGTCCGTAAAACAGATAGGCTTAGAGAAGGAAAGACCTGGATCAGGAACAGGAGAACATCAGATATAGCAAACAGGAAGGGGAGCCAGCTGCCACTAACAGGAAAAAAGTCAGATCTTGGTGTTGGGCTTTAATGACTCTGAAAGTCAGTATGTCTGTGAAAAAGAAACTGTGGTTATATAATACAGGATAGAGGGCATTGGGGAAAACTTATTCTTTCTTCATTTGACATAAGGCAATAAAGGGAAGTAAAGAACTAAAATTTTGTACTCTAATGTGTATTCTGCAAAGTACATATTAATTGGAGTCTCATGGGATGATTGATTGTCTCTTGTGGATAATTATCCTAAGCATAATAACTATTAGGTATGACAATATGTGTCACATTAAATTTGTTTTAAGTTTTATTTTATTAAAATATTAATGCTTATTCTTGTTTGTTCAATCTTCTGTTGCCCTAAAATGTAGAGATAGTATCAGTTAAGCACAACTGGATTATTCTCCCATGTCCCAGTATGTTCTTTCTCTCCTTGTTCCCTGACTCCCACCATCTTCATCTACACATGGAACCACTTAGGAGAATAACAATATATGTACTGATCAGAATATTAGGGTAAATATTTTTAAAAGGTATAAAAAGATACTAAAAGCTTAATATTATGTCACATACAAATATTAAGGAGAGTGGATTAGAGTGGATTAGAAATTATGCAATAGAAGTCTTATCAGAATAAATGATTCCTTTACCTTCTCACATAATATAAAAAAACACACACACACACACACAAAATTACAACTCCACTAGCTAACTGAATATTTCTGGAGCAACAGGAGAAAAAAAGAGAATACAAGGGGATTCCCAAATTGTCTCTGACATTGACCCTATAGTGTATCTGTGATGGATATTAATATAATGAAAGTCATCCAATTTTTTCCCACTTCACAGCTCAAACAACTTTTGGACTATCACATTTTTTTAAAATCCAGTACAATATTATGCTAGATAAGGGATGAAAGTGAGTCAGGGGAAGGACGAAGGGTTCCAGGAGTGTTCAGGAGACATTTGGATGATCAGTTTTCAACTCACTAACCATTTCTTTTACGATAACCAAACAAAAACAAAAAACAAAACAAAACAAAAAGTCAAAGTGTAGACATATGAGCAGCAAAACATAGTTATGAAAGCTCATAAGGCCTTGGTTTAAATGAGATATCAGGGAGCTGATAACTTTTATTCAGCATCAAACATGAAGTTCCACTCCATGCTTCAAACATGTAGACCTCATCATATTATAAAGACCAAATATTAAATCACACACACTAGGATATTGCTTGAGGAGTTGCTGTTGACTCACTGCAGTGCTTTGACCTGTAGGTAGGATGGGGTCACATGGCTCTGTCTGGGGGATCCGAAGTGGCAGTGGGAAGTTAATGGGCTTTGGAACCTGAAGGCTGGAGCTGAATCTCAGCGCTTACTTACTAATTTTGTAACTTTGGGGATGTTACTCAGCCTCAACTTACTCATCTGCAAAATGGAAGTAATCACAGTGTACTGCTCTGGCAAGGTTGTTGTGGGGTTTTACACCTAAAGTGACACAGGGTGAATGTGAGTTTCCTTCCTCCCACTTCCATAAGATCCAAGCAAGTTTCTCACTTTCTTTTAATTTTTCTTGTTTTTTTAAATGATCATCAGTAGCAACTGCTTCCATGTTCTACCCATAGGTGCCACAAAAACTGATTGTAGAATTGTTTTTGTAATTCATAAATGTTTATCTTCTAAGAGTGAGGAATTATATAGAAACAAGTGATTTCCAAATAATAGAGTCTTATTATTCTGCCTATCCTTATCCAGTTGTGATAACATAACATTATTGTGGCTATGTTGCTGGATAGAAAATTGCTATTTAAAGCTAACAAAATAGAGAAACATCTGTTTCTATATTAGGTTAAACTACCAAAGCTTCAATTTCTATTGCAGAAAATCAACTGTGATAGCAACCTCCAAGATGGTCCCCAAACACCCCTCCTTGTCTAGTTTCCTCCTACACTGTACCAGACTTAGTCTGTATAACCAATAAAATATGGCATGAGTAATGGTAAAAGCCCCTGGTATCTGCCCTATATCTTGAATCACTGCTTAGGGAAAAGCAGCTTCCCATCCTGAAGATATGCAGGCAACCTTTGCAGATGTCCACAGAACAAAGAATTGAGGTCCCAGCCAATAGGCACTGAGAAAAGAATAGGCATGAAAAACCACATGAAGTGGATTCTCCTTCAGCTGAGAATTTAGATGACTACAGCCCTGGCTTGACTGTAACTTGATGGTAGAGCCTGAACTAGAACCCCCTAGGTAGGTGCTCCTGGATTCCTGGACCCCCAAAACTGATATAATAAGTGTTTGTTGTCTTAAGTTATTAAGTTTGGGATAATTTGTTACCCAGTGGTAGGTAACTAATACATTACCTAATCAAAACATGGAATCACACACATACATGGGCATACACACATTCATTAAGAAATTCTTAGCATACTACTTTAATGTAATAACTATACTGTAGTCTGGAGTCCTGCCCTAAATGCCCAAGATGTACTCATCTCACATCAAATTCCATCCTACATCAAAGAGTATATTTAGGTTGAAGATAAGAGACCCTCTTGGCTTCCATGTCTTTACCAAAAGAAGGACAAATAAATATGAATGAACGTATTTGGCCTGCTAAATAAAAAAAGCCTCATTAGACTCTTCCCATATAATGAAAGGACAATCCAAATTTTACAACCTCTGGAAAATTTGCTAAGCATGGTAAGAAATCAGTGAATGCTTGGCGCATTGTCTATTCATTGGAGAGATTCTTCTGAAGCATTTATAATATGGGTTATTATCAAAAATAAATCAAAGAGCAAAATGAATGGACAAGTTATGTATATATTAATTGTTATACTTTGAAATATATGAAATATTTTATAAGAATCCAAAGATACTGACTATTCAGTATTTGTAAAACACATATATAAGTACATACATAAAAGATTTAAAAGATTATACCTCAGATCTGTCATGGCCTATTAAATTCTATGTTCATCATTTAGTTAATTCCCAAATCCTTTGCCATCATCATGTGATGAAACACTATTAATCAACAAAATGATTTGTTTATTTATATAAAGTGAGTCAAGAAGTAAATTTTAATTTCTGGTTCAGACTATGATATTCATTAAGTGAGTAATGCTGTAGTGAAATACGATGTTTTAAATACTAATAGTAATGACATTAACTAAAAATATTGGAGATGAGTAAAGGAAAGTAAGTAGACAAAAACTGGAATATGTAGGTGTACTATAATTTTGAAGAGGTAGTTTGCAATTTAATTAAAACTGTTTTCAAATAAGTCTGTCATGCTTTATTCTGGACTTCAATCTACAATATAAAGAAAATCTCCGTCATAATTATATTCAGAAAGCAGAGCACTGCCTGTGAAACTTTGGGAAGGACAAGTGGACTTGAAGAAATATGATATTGTTCTTTAACTCGGAAAAAAACCCGGAACCAAATGTCATCAAGTCAACTGAAAACAAGATAATTGCTCTCTGAAGAATTTTCTGCACCCTACCTCAATTTAATTCAGACTTGAATTAAACTGGAATACTACTTGGCAATCAAACATGAAGGAAATCTTCCCATTTCCAACAACATGGATGGAACTAGAATGTATTATGCTAAGCGAAGTAGGTCAGTCAGAGAAAGACAAATATCATATGGTTTCACTCATACATGTAATTTAAGAAAGAAAATAGATGAACATAGGGGAAGGTAAGGAAAACTAAGATAAAAACAGAGATGGAGGCCAACCATAAGAAACTCTTAAATACAGAGAACAAACTGAGGGTTGCTGGAGGAGAGTTAGGTGGAGAGATGGTCTAAATAGGTGATGAACATAAGGAGGGCACTTGCTGGGATGAGCACTGGGTGTCAATGTAAGTGATGAATCACTAAATTCTACTTCTGAAACCATTATTACACTATATGTTAACTAATTGGATTTAAATTTAAAAAAATATATCACTGAGAAAATGAATAGACAAGATACAGACTGGGAGAAAAAATTTACAAAATATATATTCAGGTTATATAAAGACCCCCTAAACCTCAACAAAAAGAAAAATAAAGACAAGAGATTTCAACATTTCACAAAAGAATAAATACACACGAAAAATGTTCAATATCACTAGTGATCAGGGAAATGTAATTAAAACTATTATGAAATACCACTGTGAACTAACTAGAAGACATAAAACTAAGAAAGATCGACAATACTAAATATTAATTAGGATTTGAAGCAATCAGGGGGAAGTATAAAATGGTACAATCACTTTGGAAAAATATTTGGTAATTTCTTAAACTAAACACATTCTTTACAAGAATGTTTATAATGGCTCTATTTATAATAATAGCAAAAAAGTAAAACCACCCCAGTGATCTGTAGAAGAATAGCTAAGCTAACAGTTGTGTATTCATCCAATGGGCCACTACTTAGGAATTAGAAAAATGAACTGCTGATATGGACAATACACACATAAATCTTAAAGGCATTTTGTTGGGATGCTTGGGTGGATCAGTTGGTTAAACGTCTGACTCTTGATTTTGGCTCAGCTCATGATCTTGTGGCTGGTGAGTTTGAGACCTGAGTCAGGCTCCTCTTGGGATTCTCTCTCTCCCTCTCTCTCTGCTCCGCCTTGCTCTCTCTCTCTCCCCCTCTCTGAAACTAAATTTAAAAAAAAACCATTTTGCTGCGTGAAACTAGGCTTACACAAGGAGTACATGATGCATAATTCTATCTATACGAAGTTCTACAACAGGAAAATTTCATCTGAAAATGATGGAGATGGAGCTTGATAGGCATGATGGAACTTTTTTTGGGTCATGGTGATGCTCTATGTCTTGATAGGGATTTGACTTACACAAATACTTTTGTCAAAACCCAAAGAATAGTACACTTAAGGTTTGCATTTCACTTTATGTATATTTTACCTCAAAAGAGAAAAGCTGTAAATAAATAACAAATTCTCTTAAGGCTAAGTATTTATGGGAAAAAGGATTCTCTTGAGATGCATTAAAATATAAGATGGTTTGACAGATCAAGGAATGGATAGCTGACAGGCATGTTGTAAGTCTAGTAAGCTTGCTTGACTGGGTAGGGAGAGTCTGTGTGGCAGATAAATGACTCTTCATTGTGAAATCGATGAAATTTTGCTCTATGTTTTAAATTTTCAAGATAATGTGTTGGGAAAAAATTTCTCCAAGGCCATAATTTCCTAGTAACTACATGTTTGAGCTTCAAACTCTCATCCAGGGTTTGGTTTCTTCTTTCTCCTGCCAACAGAACATCTTCCAGTGGTCTGAAACAAAATGATAGCCAGACAAGGCCTAATCCTGTATGTCTGTACCAGCCAGACAATCCAGCAAGATCATCAAGAGTAGGCCAGGTGAAGCTCAGAGTCTCATAGACCTTTTTAGTATGGTTGTACCTGAAAAAACAAGTTGTAAAATTTGACCTAATAATTTACAGACAGGAGATTCATGAAAAACCACAGAATTTATCATTTAAAGGTCAAACATAATTAGAAACCAATTGTGAGCCAAGTTTTAATTGAGATAAAATTAAGAATATCTGAGACAACCAACAAAACTTTAAGTTATCACAAATCTGAGTAAGTTAACAAATAAAAAATTGTATAACATATTTTAAAAACCTAAATGTACTAGTTTAGTAATGGATACAGAAGAAGCAAAGATTGATTTCCTTTGTAAAGAAGATATGATTTGGTAATAGAAATAAAACAAACTTACACAAAACAAATAAGTAACACTGAAACATTAAGTCATGAGATAGAGATTCAGAGTTCTGTAACAAGAAACCTCAGTATAGACTAGAAACAGAAGGTAAGTAGAGTTTAGGCTTAATGACAATAGCTTTCAATATTACTGTGCACTTTACAGGTTTCTAAATGCTTTCAGATGTTTTCTCTTAACATAAAATTGCTGTGAGATGAACAGGGATTAATAGTGTCTCTATTTTATGGAAGACCAGAACTTGGTGTCCTGCCCCTTTGTTTTCAGTTAGGAGGGGAAGGACTGTATTCACAGAATGTGAGTGGAGATGGGGTCCGGGTGGCTCAGATGGAGTAAAGGGTAAACATTATAATGTTAGACCAGGAACCCAAAACTGGATTGGTCAGGGAGAGCCTGGTGGTAGGTAGCAAAGTTGGGAAAAGCCAGTCTCTCTTCAAAGAGGAAAGGCAGCTTGGCAGTGTAGAACCCAGATTTGGGTGTCAGGCCCACAAGTGTTCCAACCTCAAACCCAGCATTCCTATGTGGCTCTCTGCAAGCTACAGCCCCTCATCTGAAAACTGATGCTGTTCAGCCTGACAACTTCACATTCTTTTTCTTAAAGAGGATTCTCTAAACCCTATAAGATTCAGGCCCCAGGCAATCTGGGTCTTTCTCTATACTCCATAATATTAATTACTCTTATTTTATGACACATAACATGGGATCTTGTCACTCTGAACAGAGTTAAGGGGACAGGTGAGAAAGACAGCTTCTTCCACACTGCCAATAATCAGCAGAGGTGAATTCAAAATCAGGAGACCAGAGTCCCTGCCCTAAAGATCTATACTCTCTTGCCCCTCCAAATACCAAAAACATTAATATGTAATGACAGCAATAATAAAAACTTGTAAAACTGAGCAGATCCTCACCAGAATTTCTAAGAGCTCAGTCTGTCAATTCTCAGAGGTGTTTAAAGGGAACAAAAATATGAAGTTTTAGGTGTTAGTATTTTCTCTGAATTTAAACAAATCTCACCATGTGCCAAATCCCCTCCAGGTCATACAGATCTGTCTATGAGGCAGCAACCAGAGTGTCATCTTCAAATTGATTTGATGAATTCTGTTTTGCTCAGAAAATAAACCAACCATTCAACTAGAATTAGAACCACATGTCCCTGGGACATGGCTCTGCTCATAGCAGTGGTAATCTTTCAATGAAAGTTAGCTTTTCTGAAGCTCCAGACTCAATGCTTCACACATGGACCTCACATACTGTAAGTTAGGTCCTATTTATCAACTACTTCTAATATTCCAGGAAACTGAGGCTCAAAGAGGTTAAAACAGGCTTATACAGGTCACACACCAATCTAGTGGCAGAGTTGGGATGTGAGTCCAGCATCCACCTTGGAATCTGTACCATGAGCTCTATGCTGCCCTGCATCTCTAAATGGGATGGAATCGCAGACTATGGAAGCCAATGAGACAGTGAACACACACATAACCTAGGCTCCTGATATTGAGATTTTTATATAAAATGGCAGATAGTAGTAGAACCAGAAAAAGAGTGACAGTAGAAAAAAAAGGGGGTCTCCCCCAACTCTGACTCTCAGAGTCTCTGGAATTCTTCCATCATGTCTATTCCCACAGTCTAGGAGAAGTCTTCCTCACAGCACACCTGTGCCTCTCATGATGACCTGGTATGGGCATCACCTTATAATTTTTTTGAGAAAGCCGGTGCTCAATCTCCTGGCCCAAACTGACCAAGAAAACTTTTTATAAGTCCCTGACTCTTTCCAGGGGAAAGGTGAGCTGAAGGTAAGAAGTGATTATGTAGATTCCAGCTTTAGAACAATTATCATCAGACTGGTAGTCTACATGGGTGAGGAAGGTCAAAACAATAACAAAACACCCTTCATTTGAGATCATAGCAATTCCTTAATTATATAGTGCATTATGTTATGACATTGCTGGTCTTTCCAACCTCCAACAAGTTCAATGGCAACAAATGTCATTGAACTCCAGCTCTGTTTTCTCTGAATGTGGCTCATAGAAACTTGCCACTGGCCGAATGATTCCTAGTGGACTCAGGTGTTCTGACCTTGATAATATAGTGACCTAGCAAACCAAGGCTGAGAAAAGTATGGCACCTAGAATTAATGTGAGAATCAAGAAGTTTTCAATCTGCTGGCAATATCTCTCCCTGTCTGTAAAACATCCCATTCTTTTATTTTCTTTCTAAACAAAATATGCTTTCTTTGTGTTGCTTGGTCACTCACTCAACACGGAAAGAGGAACTGTTTCTATTCTCTGTCATTTGCTATTTATTTAGTGTACAGAGGTAGAGTCCAGTGCTTGTGGAAAATCCTGTGCATAAACTGGTAATTCTGGCTTCTTAAAGAATGTGTTCATGTAATTTTTTTTGAGATATACAGATTTTCTTGTCACTGATTATGAAGAGAATGTTTAATACTGCTGAGTGATTTGGGTTTTTCTTTTGTTTTTGTTTAGTTTGGTTGTCTTTCAAAGAATTGCAAAGTTGTGGAGCAGTAAGATTAAGGTAAATTCTTAAATCCTTTTCTGTTTCCTTTTTTTATTTTATTTTTTATTTTTTATTTATTTATTTTTTAATGTTTACTTATTTTTGAGAGAGAGACAGCATGAGTGGGGGAGGGAGAGAGAGACGGAGACACAGAATCTGAAGCAGGCTCCAGACTCTGAGCTGTCAGCACAGAGCTCGACACAGGTTTCAAACTCATGAACCTCGAGATCACTACCTGAGCAGAAGTCGGACGCTCAACCAACTGAGCAACCCAGGTGCCCCTCCTTTTTTTTTATTTTAGAATAGAAACTATGAATATATGTTCATATATATATAGAAAAGAAAATATGAATATAAGAACTTTAAATAAAAAATGTATTAGTGGGGTTAGGTGGCTTTGGATAAAGTTGTCAGGTATGTCAGTAGAAAAGGAAAATGAAAAATGAAAATTTTAAACTGTAAATTTGGTCCTAGACTTTTTAATCTACTTTCTCTACAATGTTCACCACCTGTGCAAAGTAACAATTGTCTATATTTGTTTTGCATTCGTGGATGAAGAATAAAAGATGGATAAAAAGAAAACGCTCAATGGAAAATTGGAAATATCCCCAAGTTAGTATACTTGAAATGTACTAAAGCATTATTTTATTAAAAATTAACTTAGTGGCTGAGTAATTGAAATTTCTGAAACAGGCTAACTTTTAAGTGTGAAGTACACAGTTTAGACCCAAAGAGAATTAGAAAACCCAACCTCCTAGAGACAGTAGGCTGTGAAAAATAAAGCTCTCCTAGATGATAAATTTATGACCAATGTGGCTTTTAGAAATAGTATTGGGCAGAGTGAAGAGACTCCAGTTCTATTTTAATTTCTCCCACCAACTCAATGTGCAGCTTTGACTTTCAACCTCCTGGACTTGAGTTTTCTCATTTGTAATAAAGGGAGCTCAGGTTGCTTTTAGAAACACAGATCTATTGTCATTTGCATTTTTATCAATGTCAGTTTACTTTCACTTGTCTTTTATCTAAACCTTTAATGTTTGAGACTATGTCTGACTGAAGTACAAAAATATATGCTATTCACTTGCTCCTTCAAACACATTTTTTTATAATCTCAGCAAACATTCCATTTTCTGGCTTTGGCAGAGACCATCAAATGCTGTGGAGCATTGGAAACATTCCCTATAGGTATGGGAGCCTTATGGCTCTTTTTCCTTTGAGATCTCTTCCTGCTAGAAAACATCTTGCTCATCTTAGTATCCCGACAGCCCTTTAAATAATGTTTTAGGCTAGCAGAAGAAAATACATGCATAGAAAGAACTATTATCTGAGGCCAAGAGTGGCAGATGCCATAATTCAGCTGTAAAATTCTGGCCTGTTATGGGAGCTACAAACAATTCACATACACACCCTTCCTGGAAGGGATTTCTGCTAGCCTACAAGATGGCTCTGCTCTCCTCTCATCAGGACCTAATCTTTCAACTTTCCTCTACCTTATCTAGATTCCTGTGTCAGGCTTAACCCCCTACAGATTCACGGTACAGCACTTCCTCCCATCATGTGTGTCTGTCTCTGTTTGGCCCCTACCCAGTGCCATAACCAGCAGCCAAATTGGTGAAGGAAAACTGAAGAACTGAGGAGATGGGCTAGGAGGTCTTAAAGACTAGTCAGATAAGCAGTTTGACATAGGCAAAATAATGGATTTGTAGCTGGAATTTTTACTTATTATGCTGGACTGAATTGTGTCTCCCAAATTCGTATGTTGAAGTCTCAACCCCTAGTACCTCAGACTGACTCTATTTGAAGATAAGGTCTTTAAAGAGGTAAATAATTTAAAATGAGTTTATTAGGATAGGCTCTTATCAAAATCTGACCAGTATCCTTAAAAGGAGATCAGAGCACACACAGGAAGAAGGTGGTGATTTTCAAGCCCAGGAGACAGGCCTGAGGAGAAACCAACCCTGCAGACACCTTCATCTTGGAACTGTGAGGAAGTAAATTTCTGTACTTTAAGCCTGTGGCACCTTGTCATGGCAGCCTAAGTACATAAGTATACATATCAAATAATCATCTTAGTGGACACTTGAAGTTAGGTTGTGGAAAACGTTTTAAAGGACCCAGGAGAGCTGCTATGATCTCTGCTCACTCATCAGTTGACTCATCTGGTACTCTCCTGAAACCCAGAGGGACTCCTTTGCCTAGGAGCCTACACTCACGATGCCTGGACCCAGGCTGGAAACTAAATTGCTTTTCAGTGGATGGCTCGCTGAATCAAAGAGCAGATGTGGGAATTCTTTTTAAGTTGGCTTTTCATTACAGGACTGGAAAGGAGTTGGCACATAACAGGTGCTCAAGAAATATTTGTTCAATGAGTGAGCAAAGGCTTTGAGAGACTGAAGGATCACCTTTTCCAGGTGGGGAATCTTTCCACCCAAAGAAACTGTCTATACTCAAGAGTTTTCTCCTCCTTTTTCAGAGCTACAGCCCTCCTCCCCTCTTTCAATTACTAAAACTATTTTTCTCAAAGTATCCTTTCTAAGCTACATTCCCCTTCTCTTTTCAGTAACAAAATCTGATTGATTGCATTCCTAAGGACAATGTAGTTTTGCCTGCAGGAAGATTCCTGACAGATAGTAATCATCTTCTGTAACATGTGGACCAGTGCTACAATAGGGCAAAGGAGGGATCTCTGGTAGCTCTGTTCCACCTTTTTCTCAAGGTCATGTTTTCCTCTCCGGATAACAAGTTGATGCTTCACGCTTTGCAATTTACAAAGCATATTAACCTATATTATCTCATGTAATCTTCACAACCACACTATAAGGCAATTTTATTAGTAAAGATGCACCTCAGGAAGGTAATAAGATCTTAGCGTGCAGATACATAGTATCTATTGACTTATTTACATAGCACCTACCATCATTCTATACATAAAATGAGCCAAGTTATTTACAGTGATAAATTATAACAAGACAAAAGGCATTTCGAGGATCTCATGGAGCTGGTAAGAAAAGCTAATATTTCCTTTATCATCTGGGAACAAGAATGGCACATGGGTGGCATGAATCCAACAGTCTCCCTTGGATCCCCAGAAGACATTCTAACCATGCATGCATACTTTCCAGCTGGGCCAGATACCACCTCTCCTACACGGGCTTTGCAATATGTTATGCTCTTTCAGTATCTAAGTAAGCGTTTGTGAGAGAGACTGACTAGCTCTGACCAACCGTTAAACTATTTATTTGCATATTTTAATGCTGCAGGTAATCTGATGACTAGGTTTAATGTGTGTTAAGGAATGCCTTTTCTGACATATTGTCATTATGTTTTCTTATTCTTTTTGGGAATTCAGGGTCCGTAAGCAACAGTCTCTTTATAAGTGGCCAAAAGAATTCTGACCAAGCCAAGGCTGAACCAGTGGCTGATGCATTGGACAAAACAAAGTGCCCTCAAAAGTATTTGGCTATGACGTTATCACAAGCTGCTGGAACCAGTAAAGGAAACCAGCTACAGCCTCCCCTTGTCAGATGCACTTCATTTTCCTATGAAACCCACATGTCTGGATCCTAACAGGAGTTGCCAATCAGATGTCTTGGGGAGATGAAGATTTTTTTTTCCCATTTCTAAGCATGAATCATGGGATACAAAAAGCACCAACAGTTGAGACACCATATGTGAACCCCTGTGCTTTGATGTTCCATGCTGAGCTGGAGCTGCCTGCTTTCTTCATGCCTCCTTCAGCAGCACTCAGAGAGCTGCTGCAAGCTGTTGTCACCTCAGATGGGCTCTTCTGTTGAAAAAACAGTCTTTGAATGATGACTTTCACAGAACATTCAGGACTAGTATGGAGAGCAAGTTATCAGGAAAAAATGTAAATTTATAAGGCTGCATTTGATCCTAAGGTGAGCAACCAAACCAAAAAAAAAAAAAAGCTCAACTTTTTACAAATCAAGAAAGGTTTCAGTTATTACCAGTTTTGTCTATTTTTGAGTGCTTTGCTTTTGTTTTACATTTGATTACATTTACACCTGTACAAGTTGGTTTTAAGTTGTTTTGCTTGCCTAGAGAATAGGATATAAAATACCTTTCATGCTTGCTTATTTCATTCCTAATTCTCAGGTAGATAGCACTCTTAGGAAGAAGCAGAGTTTCACAGTGAAAACATGACAGGGATGTGCAGTGCTGAAGCTCTATCTTTAGCCTCATTGAAACCTTGCCCTCACCAGCTGAACCCATATGCCTCAAGAGTTGGACCTCACCCACCCAGATGGACAGCCAACCCAAGTAGTACTCTGGGAATTCATAACACCACAGCAGGAACACCACTCCTAACACACACACACACACACACACACACACACACACACACACACATGTGCACCCACACAGACACACATCCACACTGCCTCCTATTTGCCCATCCTAATGGGCTCCTCTTCAATCTAAATTATGCCTATTCTTTGCCCTCCATTGAATTTTAAATTACTTGGATATTTGAACTGCTTTGGCTAAAATCTCAATTTAGAGCCATCAGAAAGTCCCATGGGACTGATGGTCAGTTCTAGTTGTCACCAGCAGGCAGCTTAAGGAATAGGCTGAATTCAGATGTGGACATTGAAATAATTTACAAAACAGAGTAAACATTGCAGCCCCTTCTCATAAATGATGGCCATTGACTCTTTACTCAGGAAGAAAAACTGAAAAAAGAAAGAAAAACTAAACACCCAAACTAAAATAACTTCTGAAAACATCTTTAGAATAATTTTCATTTATTTTTCCTGTTGATATAATTTACCAGAAGTTTTCTGGACTCATGGCCTCTCCACCACAATAAAAAATTAATCCTAATTTTGTTGTTCTTCTGATCTGCTGCAACTGATTGCAAAATATAGGACAAGAAAAATTCAAAGAAAAGGAGCCAAGGTTCAGAAAAAATAGTGAGACAATGGATACACTTCTATAGTGACAGCCACGATGTAATTTCCTAAACCCTTTTCTTGCTGTCTATGAGAAAAGGAGATCACAAACTATCAGTCTTTGGGAGAGATCCGTGGTGATACAGGTAACAGAAAACATGGAGTTAATTCTGTCCAACTTCCTACTTTAGTCAAGGAGAAAAATGAGATTGATCCAGAGAATTGAAACAACTTTCTTAAGGCCACTAAGGCAGTTTGTGGCAAAGCTGGGATTAAAACCTCATTTTCCTGGGTCCTCATCATGGACTCACAGAATTCCAGGGTTAGGAGGAACCATCCAACCAGCTGGTTGTCATCTCATTTGTGCCTGAGCTCCAGGAAATGAGATTGACCTCACCTCTTTCCAGAGCAGCCCATCCTGCCTTTGGACATCTCTGAATGTAAAAAAAAAAATTAAAAAAAAATTGTTGCATCTCCAGTCCTACTTCTGCCTTTGGAGGCTACATACAAGTTTTACCTTGCTTTGTTAGGCCATGCCTTCAGAGTGCAAGGTAACTGAGGACTCCAGTTTCTCATTCTTCTTGAGGCCCTCTTATAAGTTTATCTCTGCTTTGAACATGTTTTATCATTCTCTTAAATGCATTGCTCATACTCCAAAAGTGGTTACACTAGCCCAGAGAAGAGAGGAGCAGTTCAGCATTACAGAAGAAAATATCTTTTCATAATATAGTCAAAGATGGACTGAGAAGACAGAGTCTACTTTCTATCATAAGCTCTAGGTATTTTTGTACTTTACACTGCTGTGAAGCCATATTGCACCCTTGGAGTACTAGTGAAGTTAATTTTTGTAACTCAAGTGACTATATTTTACATTTAAGCTTTTAAAATGCTTTTCTATCTTATTCAGCCTTTCCTTCTAACTTGTGCTATAAAGCCCTTTCAGATCTTCCTTCCTGTACTGTCCTTCAAAATGTGTTTATCCTGGGTCAGGACAGAGCTGAATCTCATGACTCAGCATGAGAAGCATCTCTTCATGTTACTGCTGGTCATCACCTAGACCAGACTTTGCTGAGTGTAGTCACAGAACCTGTTCAGGAACTGCCATCACACTGACCTCCAGCCACATGCCCTTGGTATGTACACAAGGATATCATCAGGAGATACTGTGCCAAATGCCTTGAGAATACCCCACAGTGGCAGAATTTCCTTGACCTACCAGTCTGGTGGCCCTGTCAAAAGAAACAATGAATTTGCTTTAATGTGACTTGTACTTGTGAACTTAGACTTGAGCATTTGCCACTACTGCCCTGCTACTCCAGAAAATATTGAAGAGCATGCTCATACCCTGGTTGTCAACTCTGATACATAAAAGTGGCAGGAAAGTGCTCTAGCAGAGCACTTCACCAATTCAAAGAAGGAGGTTGTCCAATATGGTGTGTGTATAACCCTGGTTACCCTTGTATGTCTGAAACCTTGGTTCCTATTTTGATTTTATTGATGTTACTAAACCATTTCAAAGACAGTATGTACAATATGGGAGCCGAGAGGCTGGCCAGGCAGAAGACTCCTCCCCAAGAACTAGCAATACAACCTACAAGGGCAACACCTATACCCCATCCCCTTGATATATAGAGCCACATAAGACCAGTCTGGGCCACAGCCACCATCCCTCCCCTGTGGTTTAGGAAGTGAGGGGTTTCCATTCACCCAGTTGGGGGTTTTCCAGCTTTGATAATACTCCCTCTAACTTTCACCCAGCTAATCATAGGAGTAGCCTTCTCTCCTGTGCTCACCCCATGCAGATGAAACTAACATTTCTTTTTCTTTTTCAATGAGTTAACCAAATGGCTATTCCTGTATGCTTATACACATAAGTTTATTTTTTTAAGTTTTTATTTAAATTCTAGTTAGTTAACATAACACTGTAATATTAGTTTCAGGTGTACAATATAGTGATTCAACACTTCCATACATCACCCAGTTCTCAACACAAGAGCACTCCTTAATCCCCATTACCTATTTCTCCCATCCCTCTACCCACCTCCCTTCTGGTAACCATCAGTTTGTTCTCTATAGTTAAAAAAGAGACTGTTTCTTGGTTTGCCTCTTTCTGTTTTCCCCCTTTGCTCACTTGTTTTGTTCCTTAAATTCCACATAAGAGTGAAATCATATGGTATTTGTCTTTCCCTGACTGATTTATTTCACTTAGCATAATACTCTAGTTTCATCCATGTCATTGCAAATGGTAAGATTCCATTCTTTTTTATGGTTGAGTAATATTCCATTGTCTATGTTTCCCACATCTTCTTTATCCATTAATCAGTTGATGGACATTTTTACTCTTTCCATAATTTAGTTATTGTAGATAATGCTGCTATAAATATTGGGGGGGTGCATGTATCCCTTTGAATTAGTAGTTTTGTATTCTTTGCTTGTGATTGCTGAATCATAGAGTAGTTCTATTTTTTACTTTCTGAGGAACCTCCATATTATTTTCCAGAGTGGCTGAACCAGTTTGCATTCCCAGCAACAGTATACAAGTGTTCCCCTTTCTCCACATCCTTGCCAACACCTGTTGTTTCCTGTGTTGTTGATTTTAGTGATTTTGACAGGTGTGAGGTGATATCTTATTGAAGTTTTGATTTACATTTCTCTGATGACGAGTGATGAACATCTTTCCATTTGTCTGTTGGCGTTTGGATGTCTTATTTGGAGAACTGCCTATTCACGTCTTCTGCCCACTTTTAGTTGGATTATTTGTTTTTTGAGTGTTCAGTTTTATTAATTCTTTATATATTTTGGGTACTAACCCTTTATCAGATATATCATTTGCAAATATATTCTCCCATTCTGTAAGCTGTCTTTTAGTTTAGTTGATTATTTCCTTCACTGTGCAGAAGTTCGTTTTTGCTTTTGTTTCCCTTGCCTCAGGACACATATCTAGAAAGAAGTTGCTATAGCAGATGTCAAAGAAGTTACTGCCTATGTTCTCCTCTAGGATTTCTATGGTTTCACGTCTCACATTTAGGCCTTTAATCCATTTTGAATTTATTTTTGTGTTTGGGAAAGAAAGTGGTCCAGTTTCATTCTTTTGAATGTTGCTATCCAGTTTCTTAACACCATTTGTTGAAGAGACTTTTTCCATTGGATATTCTTTCCTGCTTTGTCAATGATTAATTGACCATATAGTTATGTATTCATTTCTGGATTTTCTATTCTGTTCCATTGATCTATGTGTCTATTTTTGTGCCAGTACCATACTGTTTTGGTTACTACAGCTTTGTGATGTATCTTGAAGTCCAAAATTGTGATGCTTCCAGCTTTGGTTTTCTTGTTTAAGAATGCTTTGGCTATTCAAGGTCTTTTTCCATACAAATTTTAGAATTGTAAAACTCTCATCTCTGGTTAAAGTTTATTTGTGACAGAAAGAAGGAAAGGATATGAGAGGAGAGGAGAGAAAGAAGAAAGAAGAAAAAGAAAGAGAAGAGTGAGAAGAGAAGAGAAGAGAAGTGAAGTGAAGAGAAGAGGAGAAGAGAAGAATAAAAAAGAAAAAGTGGGAGAGTTGTCTGTGAATGCACCAAAAACCACTGAGATCTCCAGGTTCAACCTACTCCAGAACTCAGCTAGATGTGCTGCTGATGAGCTGGAGTACCCTTTCCTTCATGGGTTCATGAGATGACAGAAATGGTCCAGTGCCGCTGCCCATGCATTGTCCAGGAAGAGGCTTGGCATGCCATTCCTCCAGGGAGAGATCGTCAGACCTTCCTTCCCCCTTTTCAGACTTCCTTACCTGCTCTCCTAAAATAAGCTGCAGCTGCTTATTTAGTTTCAAGATGTCTGTATACCTCTTTCTACCTCTCACCCAATCTCCACTAACAGGAGGCATTCGCTCTTGGGGCTATCTAGATATATTTTATAAATTCATGTTGCAAAAGGAGCCCTCACAGCAACAGAATAAAGCATTCCAATCAAGCCAAAGGTAAAAATTTATGAAGCCTATGATCCTGCCTTAGACTAACTAATGTGCCACTTGTCAGTTTGGATTTCAGAGAAAAATACTTCTCTCCCTTAATAGTGATATAATAGTCCTCTGTGTTTGTGAAGCCACAAATCTTCCTGATCAGTATGCCGTTTAAAATCATTACAAGTAGGTCAGTAATCTCTGCCTTCAACACAGAGGGGCTCCTTTGCATTTTTTTCATCAGCTTATTGCATAAATATTATTTTTGTCATCATTCTTCAAGGCATAGTTGGGATCTCCAGTGGGCAGAGACAGTGATAAACAAACCTCCAGGTGTTACCCTCCTTAAAAAGATTCCTTTAAAACAAGTATTTATGAGGACTGAAGTTATTTTCAGAGGTAGCTATTAAGAAAGGCTCCTCTGTAGTTAATTCTTAAAATAAAAAGAAAAAAACCACTGACCTGTTTAGTAACTATACAACATGCTCTCAAGGAGACAAAATATAATGTCCATATGTTGAATCCAGTTGAACACAATTCTGTTGATTTTCTGCTCTATTCCAGAAAATTAGATCTGATGCTTAGACTACAAATAGCACAATACATAGTGGTGAACTTTCCAAGAGAACATACACTACTTAATCTGATCATATGGTAAGCATGCAAGTTGACTCTTCCTAAGTGTTTAAAGGCCCAACTCCAAAATGTGAGGGATTTGGTCAAGACTTCCAGGCTAATTAGCAGAAAGTTCAGCACTAGAATTCAGGTTTCTTTAACTCAAGACATAGACTTTTCAAGAGAGAAACAGTAAAGAAAGATGGAAGAACTATGGGGATGGAGCTTGGATTCCCATCCGAGCTCTTCTTCCTACCAAATATGTGGCCTTGGGCTGTCATCCAAGTGGTCTGAGTTCCAGTCTTCTTGTCTATAAATTAAAGTGTTGCCAACTTTCAGGATGGTGATGAGAACTGGAAATGATGCATGTAGTGTGCTTGGCAGTTACTAGTTGCTACCATAACACCACAGTGCTTCCACTTACCCTAGTCTTCCTCACTGTGCAATTGTTTTCCAAAGCATGTCCCACAAAACACATGTGCCAGAAAATGTTTTCTGAAAAAGGATCTCATCATTAAGTATTTTGGGGACCTTACCCGCCTTATCTCCCTCTTTGAAATGAGTAAGAACTCCACCAGAGTTTAATCTTCTTGAGGGAAGGAAGCAGGCCTGTCTTCCTTTGCACTCTCTCCATGGCCAATACAAGGCCTGATACATGGTAAGCATTCAGTGAAAATGAGAAATAAGTAAGTAAGTGAACTAATAAGTAGCCTAAGGAGTCTTGCTTCATGAAAAAAAAGAAAGCTATTTAACATTATGGAACCCAGCCTTTCCAAAACTTGTATCAGAGTCCATTTTTCTCTGAATACCTATAAACTGTCTTCCTGAGAAATACTATTCTAGAGGAGTTAATACATTCTCAACCCTTCTCTGAGTGTGGGTAGTCTGCTGCTGGGAGATGAGGTTAGATAGAATGCAACAGGTTTTCCATTCTAACCATTGCCAATTTTATGAAAGCCCACAGACTTCCCATACCTGAAGATGTAGCTGACTGCCTTTCTCCATCCATCAATTAACTTAGAAAATGCAAATACTGGGGCACTTGGGTGACTCAGTCAGTTGGGCATCCGGATCTTGGTTTTGGCTCATATCATGATCTCATGGTTCATGGGTTCAAGCCCCAAGTCAGACTCCTCACTGACAGTGCAGAGCCTGCTTGGAGCTCTCTCTCTCTCTCTCTCTCTCTCTCTCTCTCTCTCTCTCTCTCTCACTTTCTTGCACTCTCTCTCTCTGCTCTTCCCCTGCTTTATCTCTCAAAATAAATAAACCTTTAAAAAAAAAGAAAATGCAAATACGAATTTCACTGTTAGTCTATGAGAAACAATAATTAGGAAAGTCAGCACAATGCAAATCTGCAATGTATTCCAAAAGGAAATAAGAATTTTTTCTTATAGGCATTAATGAGTTAACTGAGTTCCAACTCCTACCCATTAGACTGATGTCAAGTCTTAATATTTAAATTTCTCTGTAGGAGAGGAAAAAAGGAGGATGGCATTTCTACAATCACAAAGACATCCCAAATGAGGTCACTTTATTTGCACAGAAGTCTTTGTAAACATGACCCTTGCCCAGGGAAAGTTCTCAGCAGTGATGCACCCCCCCACAGCCAATGTCTATTAACAGAAGAATTAATAAACAAAATGTGGTCTATAAATACAATGGAAAATTACTCAGCCTCAAAAAGGAGGGAAATTCTGACATACATCATAAAATGGATGAACCTTGAGGACATTATGCTCAGTGAAATAAGCCAGTTGGAAAAGGACAAATACTATATTATTCCATCTACATGAGGGGCATAGAGCAGTAGAATTCATAAACAGTAGAATAGTATTTCCTTGGGGACTCAAGGAAGGGGTAAGTGGGGAATTATTGTTTAATTGGCAGAGTTTCAGTTTTGAATGATAAAGTTCTAAATGTAGTTGGTGGTGATGGTTGTCCAAAAGTGTGAGTTACATAACATTACTGAACTACACACTTAAAAATGATGAAGATGGTGCCTGGGTGACTCAGTCAGTTAAGTGACTAATTCTTAATTTTGGCTCATGTCATAATCTCATGTTTGTTGGATTGAGCCCCATGATGGGCTCTGCACTGACAGTGCAGAGTCGGCTTGGGTTTCTCTCTCCCTCTCTCTCTGCCCCTCCCCTGCTTGCTTGTGTGTATATGTGTGTGTGTGTGTGTGTGTGTGCTGTGTGTTGTGTGTGTTTGTACACATGCACGTGCTCTCTCTCTTCCTGTCTCAAAATAAATAAACTTTTTTTTTAATGACGAAGATGGTAAGTTTTATGTTATGTGTATTTTACCATACTTTTTAAAAATAACACCAGCTTCTATTTGAAGAAGCCATGGTCAGCTTCATACAGTCCCTTCAGCATTCCAAAGTAAGTTTCTTTCCCATCTTGCCACTTGAGCCCAGATAACCATTATAAATGTTGTCTCTCCTCACCAAACCTAGAACCACTGTACTTTGGAGAAGTAGGGATATTATCAAAGTAGTAGTAACTCTCCTGCAGGATAAGGACTGTGTTGAGGCAGTTGCGTTATCGAAAGCTTTCTGGCATTTCATAGCTCATCCCCTAACTTCAACAGCATTTTGAGGATTGGCTCTGACTGAGAACATATCACACCTTGGCAGAGGTTTGCAAAGACTGGCATCCTTTCATAATTCTTGCTCTACAAAATGTTTTTTTAAAGCACCTCTGCCCATAAAGACAACACAAACAAGTTGCCTGTGAGTCATAAAACTATAGAACACACACTAAGACCATGTAATAATCTTTATGTAATTTGCTCCTTAGTCATTGTCTAGCCCATTAGATAAATATGCAGCATGTATTTCTTTGAAAATTACGGCCTCTATAAAAACTACCTTTATAAACACATTGAGCAATAAGGAGTTCAACAACAAGTTATACCAAAAGGAACTTTTAAAAGATAAAAATAGATTTGTTTTGAAGTCGTTAGAGGTGAAATATCAAACAAGATTTCCCCCAAGTCAACTCTGGGCATTAATTGCTTTTAAAACTACATCAGAAAAGAAGTCATGATGACCTATCTGAGCAGTAGGGACAAATGCAGGTATCTCTCAGCAGAGGTCTACTTTGCACAGGAAAAACAGCAATCAGACCCAACAGGTAGAACATTGAATTCAACTGTCTGGCTTCCTTTCCTAAGCTTGACCTTGGCCATGCTTGCCTCCTTTCCACACAAAAAGTGCAGTCCCCAGCACTGCTCTAAGGGGAAAGGGCATGTGTTCTCTTCTTAGCACTGTACACAGTGAGAAAATTAGGAACTTTTTGTTGCTTTCAAGGAGTGGGGACAAAAGTTAATATTGCTTCATACTTAACGTGATTTATTCAAAGTTCTTGTCTTTATAAATAAAATGGAGAGAGTTGAAATTCACAGAACAAAGTAGAATTCTATTAGAAAGATCCAAGAAGCGTTTGGGAGAAACAGGCATCATCACCTACACAATATTCACACATGCACGCTCACATATATGTTTACACACCTGCACTTAGACACACACTTACATACATTCTTTTATGCTCAACCTCACACACACATACATTCAGACACATTTACATATCCTTATACCCACACATGTACACTCAGACACATACCCTCACTCTCACATGTTCTGCACAAGGTTAGTAAGTACAAGACACAAGCACCAGCTCTCCAGCCTCCAGAGCTCAGGGTAGACCATAACTAACCATGACACCAACCTTTCCCTTAAAGCTCAGACTTTCCTCTCAGCTCCTCCCATCCCTTCAGGCAGCAGAATTTTTCCATCCAGTGGGCACTTAAACCGGAACCTATGTGTCCTCTCTGATCTAAGCTTCTTCATTCTTGAATCCAAAAATCTTAAAAGATCAAATAAAGCACAATTGTAATTTAATATCAATGAGCTTTTAATCATTTTCTGCCTCTTTGTGTAAAGGGGAAAAGATATATTACTGTACAGGATAGGTTATAAAGTTACTTAAGTGTCAATTATTGACAATTGTGGCTTATTATTTAATGATAGCATCATTTTGAAATATCTCCAAAAGTGGACACAAGAGAATCATGTTCTACAAGAGGCTCTGATTTGGGGCATGGACTTTTAGGGGTCAATACAGACTTTGTGTCCCTTGTTCCTAGAGTCTGATGTGCTGCATGGCCATACCATCTGAATCCTACATCCTGAATGCACAGAGATGAAACAGGACAACTGATACTCCAAGGGTCTGCTCAGATCCCTAAATCTCTCCTCCCTTCAAGACTAAAGGAAACCATGTTATTTCTATTTTATTAAGTTCACTGAAATTTAATTCTATTTAATTAAGCTCAAAAAGTTTGAGCAACTCTCCTTCCTTTTCCCTACTGTGTGTGTGGGATGGGGGTGGGTGGGAGGTGGAGAATGGAGTGGATGAGTATATACATGTTTTTCAAGGAAGAATATGGGAGGACAGGAATCTTATGGTTGAGTTCGTTTCATAGAAATAAAAATACAGGTATATGTATTCATCCTCCACCACCAGGTTCTTCAAGACTCAGGGGCTGCATGGTCCTTCTGTCCATAAGTGATAGCTTTAAACAAATGGTTAGGAAGGTTCAGTGCCTAGGTAAGACAAAGACTCATGAGAGGAAATCAGAACTTTCCAATGAAGCATTTTATATCAAGCAGTTTGAGAAGCATCACCTACAAGTTCCTTCTCCAGCATACCCCCAAATTATCTTTGTGTGGGACAGAGTGCTGGGACATCGTGCCAGTTCCTCACCAGGAATGGAAAGGGTAGATGAATGCTGAGAGAAAAGGAAGAGTGACTCCTAGGCATATCTGCATAGTTAAGTGTACAAGAGATAGGAGGGATTCTGTGGCCACAAGAGAGAAGGGTGGGCCCTCTGGTCCCACAGTGGACTCCCAACCCCTCTTTTCTCACTTCAGAGAGGCAGCCAAAATCACCTCACTACCTGCAGTGGCCACCAGTCATGTCTGTGCCTTCCCCATGTCACTGCTAGCCTTGTACTTGAGGAAACAGATCCCACACTTCAATGGATATAATATAAAGAAAAGAGAGGTATGCATCAAATGTAATTTAAAGTACACTAATTTAAAGTCAAATAGAGGAGAGACTGGTAAAATACACCAGACTGTTGGTTGTGTCCAGGGCCCTGCTAACGCTCTCCTCCAGGCAAACTCTAGTTTCCACTCATCCTTTAAGACTGGGCTGACTCAGGAGAGACCTTCTCAGTAAATCCTTCCCAAAGAAATCTCCTCATCTGGGATCCCCCCCCAGAACCCTGCCTTTATAGTACTGATGGCATTGCACTATTACTGGTGGTTAATCAGCTTGCATGTCTGGAATTGGAGTTCTGTGAAAGAGGGAATGTCTTTAATCCACAATCCAGTGCCTGGTACTATAGACACTAGGTAAATGATGCTGAGCATACATCCAACTCAATCTATCAACAAGTATTTTTTGAGCATCTGTCTTCAGGCCCCAACCTGAGACACTCCTGAGAAATGAAGAATAAGTAGAAGACATGACTGCTTTCCCTAAAAAGATCATACTTTTGTTGGAAAAGATGCACTTAGATGGCCAAGTGTATGCTATAGACACATTTCTAATGTAACCTAAGGACATGGATGGGATTTTAACTAAAGTGACAGGGAAAGGAACATATGAACTGAGACGCAGCTGAACACAGGGGTTGTGAACATAATCATTGAGTAGTCAGTCCTGTGTTAAAACACTTGCTGGCCCTCTTCACTAACCATGTGATCTTGAGAATGTTCCTTAGATGCTCTCTGCCTCAGCTTTCTCTGTAAAACTTGAGAAATGATAGTAACTTCAAATTGTTTGTGTGAGGATTAAATGGGATAATGCATTATCCCTTCAGCAAGATGCAGTGCAAAATTGTGCCTCAATATTGGCTATTAGCATGCACCAAGTGGGAATGAGCCCAGCTTACATACAAGATAGGGACAAGAGCTATGTGCATGTTGGTATCCACTAAGAAGTGTGCAAACCCTTGTTTAGAGAAATATAGCAGGCCTGGATTATAAAGAACTTGGAAAACTGGCAGATGGATTTAAACATCATGTAGGGAAAAACAGGAAGCCCCCAGAGGTATTTCTCTAGCCCACTGAGAATAAGAGGATGAGCCCACATCCTGGTCCTGAATCTCCTCACTTCATAAGGATGTTTAAAATAGCTAAAACAATAAAATCTCTTCTGATCTCTAACTCTGTTTGACTTTGTAACCTCAACTGATAGAACATGACCTGTACTCCTTAATTTTCACATCTTCAAAATATAAATAAAACCAGTACCTCCCCAGGGTACTGGGAGGATGAATATCCATCCAACACACTGGAAACCTTGGGATCAATGGCCCTAGAAGATATGAACCTCTCCACATCTTGCTATCCCTGAGGTCCATGCCATTCTGGATTATCTTCTTTTCCATTTTAATGTATCTGACTATTCTTTACAGAGGTGGATGGTTTTCTCTTTGAACACCTTTGCACATACAGCTGTTTTCTCCCTCTCTGTTCCCCATAATATTTATTTGTTCCAAGTTTTCATGCTTTTTTCAAATCATGGAAACTAAGGTATAGCCTGTCACCGACTCCCAAAAGACTTGGTTTAAGTTCTACCACCACTACTAGTAGGCTGGAACCAGTTCATACCAGCTCACTAGAACCAATTATTAAATTTTCAAGTGTCTAGGAATTGGTTGTGAAACAATTGGTAATTTGAAATCACCCATGGTGGGAGTATTTACACTATGTAAATCAGCATACACTATAAATTATGGCTTTGTTTATTGTTTTATTGGTTGTCTAAATGCAAGAAAGTGATAGAGAAAATGTTAATATTGAAGATTAAACTTTAAAATATGTCTTGTCTGTATGGGGCACCTGGGTGGCTCAGTCAGTTAAGTGTCTGATTTTGGCTCAGGTCATGAGCCCCGCATCAGGGTCTGTGCTGACAGCTCAGGGTTGGAGCCTGGTTTGGATTCTGTGTCTCCCTCTCTCTCTCTGCCCCTTCCCCACTCATGCTTTCTCTCTATCAAATATAAAAGTTAAAATAATAATAATAATAAAAATAAAATATGTCTTGTCTCTACAGACATTATATTGCAAATAGCAGAAAATAATTGAGAATACATTCCTCCAGTATTTGAAAACTACTGTTTGATTCAATGGCTTCATTATTTCTCTTTTGTCTCACTTATTAATGGTAAACAAAATATCAATTAACATTCATGTTGGAACCACATTCTGAAAGACAGCACTGTATCTACCACCACTACCCACAACATAGAATTTCCTGGGCAGAGATGGCATTTATTAATTTCACTCCCATGGGACCCAAGCTGGCCAGCCCTCCTTAGCCCATATGCTGAGATAGTTGACCCATCTAGCTGCAGACCCTACTCAAGTCATACAATCCATCCTTCAATCAGGCGCTTCAAAAAGCAAACAGGGCCCCTGAAGACAAAAAGCAAACAGGACCCCTGAAGATCACCAACTGTGGGTACCACCTACTCATGCCTTCTTTGCTCACAGGCTTTGAAATTTGAGAATTTCCCAACAGTGAGATGTCTCAGAGATTGTGAAATAAATAGGAGTACAGTCTTAAGCAAGTTAAATAAATGATGGGAAGGGAAATAACATTCCCTCAGGCTGGGCGTTAATAAATATTTAGGACAAAATCTAAAGAAACTTGACTTGGCCTCATCTTTCCACACATTCTGTTTTGCACTTTGGGAAAATTTACACCTGGGAACAAAATTGTTCTTGCAAACTAATTGCACCTACAGTCAGCTAATTGGAGGGGCAAGGATCCAGATGTGCTTGCAATTAGATAATTACTGTTGTAATTCCTTGACTAAGAACAATGATCATTTTTAGATAGCACTTACAGATTTTCAAGTAGTTTATAGGCATCATGTAGTTATTCTTCCCAATAACCTGACACCGCATACCTCTTTTATGATGGTTAATTGAGCAGAGAGACAGTGGGGCCAAAGCAGAGCTCTCTGATGCTAATCATGCAACCCCAAACACACAAATACCACCATATCACTCATGGATTTAAAATCAGCAATAGCCCTGCTATATAAAATCCAGGTTCTTCAGTCAGACATACAAGGTTTTACTCGTCTCAATCTATTCTACCTGCCATTCCTACACTTTCTCACCTACCTAAAAGCATCCTAGGCTGTAGCCACACAACTCTGTACCATTCCCTTTGCACAACACATTCAAAGGGACCACCAATGTATTTGCAAGTGACCTTCTGCCAGATGCCCTTCTTCTTTCTTTCTCAGAAAATTCCTACTTAACTGAGCTTAGCTGTCACCACTCTTGAATAACATCCCCTCAATGTCCCTAGGTAAAGTTGATCACTACAACTCTGTACTCCAAGGCAAAATTGTTTCATGTATGATATTATAACTGAGTTATTCCTTATGTGCTTGTCTTTGCAATTAGACTTTATTATGAGCTTGTCCATGGTAGGAATGGTTTCTCCTTCATCTTCATATCTTCCTCCACCCCTGGGAACAACATACATGCTCAACAATGCCCGTGGGATGAAAAAAATGAAGTTGGCCTGTCCAAGGAAGGCTATGGGCATTTGTTCTGACCTCTGACAAAGGGACTGGAACAGTTGAGAAGGAAATCTCAGGCCTCATGATGGAAAAGGATCTGATGAAGGTGTGGGATGGACCTTCATGAAGGCTAGCCCAGCACTCTTACACAGGGTCAGAGGATGAGGCATCTGAAGGAAAGCCTCCCTCTGTGAGAGACAGGAGGAGCTCTCTATCCACTGTATGGGTAAAGTAAGAATTAATGTCACATCCTGGAAGGCCTCCTTATGCTTCCTCTATTATCTCTACCTTTAATGGGAGAATAATGCCAACTAAATATGAAATTCTTATCTGAAATTGGCCTGATATATTTTCCCCAAAAAAATCAGCTTGCCTTTTAAAATGTTCTATTCTGACTCAAAGTGCTACCACCATTGGCCTAATCGCCCAAGTCAGTGTCAACCTCCCTGGGCATAAAGCCTGCTCCACGTTACTCCTGAATTCCTCCCTTGTCCATCATCTCCTCTTTGTTCCCACTGGCACTGCAGTACAGGTCCTCCTCATCACCCACCTCACAACCACCTCCATCTTATCTGTCACCATTCCCAGCTCCCTGAACTTAACCCAAAGACTTCAGCTTGTTCCCTATCTCATACAATATAAAGTCTAAATTCCTAAAACACTCCTTATGACTCATCCTTAGTCTAAATCTGCACTGTCCAATATGGTAGCCACTACGAACATGGGGCAATTTAAACTTAAATTTGAACTAAGAAACATTACATGAAAATAAAAATTCTCAGTAGCACTAGCTATATTTTAAGATATCAAGAGCCACCCACTGCTTATAGCTACTATTTTGGACAGTGCAGTTCTAGAACATTCTGTGACCATAGGAAATTCTATTGGACATCTCAGCTTCAGCTGAGGTAGAGAACCAAGAAGCTATTCTAGGCTGTTCTTTGGTGGCACAATTTCTCAGAGAAGAGGACTTAGATTTACCATTAGTCCAGGTGGCTTATATAAATGGGTCATCAGAACAAGAGTTCATGGGTGTCCCTTTTCTGAAAAAAATGGGGGGTATGATTACAGCAGTTTCAGAGCAAAGGAGATTCTGACTGAGGAACTCTTAGGTGAAGTATCATTGTGCAGAGGGGCTCAGGAAATCTGATGGCTCTAGACCCACCCTAGAATGGAATGAGAACACCAACAGGACTGCTCAACAGTGACCTTCAGTAGCTTGGGGTGAGGGAGGTGGTGACATGAATAATTTAGTAGTTCTCAACCATGGCTACATCTGAAGGACATCCAAGTCCATCCCCAACCTACTGACTCAGATACCCAGAGGTGGGGCCCAGACACTGATAGACTTCAAAGCTTTCTAGTGATCGAAGTGTGTACTATGGATTGAGAACCACTGGTTTGGCCCAAAAATATGTCACCCCTGTTCTGACCTTCTTTTCCCTTCCACTTTCCTCCATAGGTGCACTTCATAATAAAATGGATAGAATATCAGAATTTGATTCTGCTAATTTGATATGATTCTTCATCAAGTGAACTGACATAAAATTGGTA
This sequence comes from Cryptoprocta ferox, assembly GCA_028646485.1. Taxonomy (NCBI): domain Eukaryota; kingdom Metazoa; phylum Chordata; class Mammalia; order Carnivora; family Eupleridae; genus Cryptoprocta; species Cryptoprocta ferox. Next base: position 116,609,720 of record CM053577.1, read on the forward strand.
CTATTGATTATTATTAAATGACTTATATAAGCATTTTGACATTTCTACAGAAATTTTCTTCTGAAAGTCCCTGGAGTTCCAATGAAGAGGGCTTAGCACAGATCTATCCCTGCCCCAACTCCTCACTCCACCCTTTAGCCATTCAACTTCAACTTTCATACATGGACTCATTGTGTATATTTGATGTGCAGTTTACAGACATGATTGATTCTGTCACTCACATTTACTTACAAGCTTTTCTCATATTTACTCATACCTAAAACACAAACAATAAGAATTTGTGTTCTCTCTTCTTACAGAAACTATTTTAAGAATAACTGAATTATGTAAGCATCAGAAATAAAACTGCCTTGTGCCACAATATTGGGTTTACCAGCATTAACTTAAGGAGTCATAGAATTTTGGAGCTTAAAGAGACTTTGAAAATAAGCCAATAGCCTCATTTTACAGGTGAGGCTCTGACACTGAGGGGCTTGCCTAAAACCAGCTGATTAATGCCAGGGCTGAGAGGAGGACATGGCTTCCTGCCTCTCAGTCCCAAGTCACCAGAAGCTGTGGTGAAGGAGAACAGGAAAACAAATGTTTGCACTGTTTTCTCAACAATTTAATTTTAAGGCCAAAATTATAAAGCTTTGTACTGAACCAAACATTCTCTTGCTCAAGTCCTTCAAACGCAAGTGGCAATTACTAGCATTTAAGACAGACTTGTGCACATGTGTGGTTTCCTTTCAAACTAACCAGAACTCATAGGCTTTGGCCCCAGTAGTCCTTTATTACTCCCTCCTCAAACAGCTCAGCTCAGTGCAGGTTCATGACAGGTGACCCTATCCTATGTGTCAGAAACATGAGTGAACACTTCACCATTTCATTTAATCCACACCATAATCCTGCAGACCATTATTATTACCTCAATTTTTGCAGATTAGGAAACTAAGGTTAACAAATATTATGTCAATGTGCTGAAGGCCACCCTATGAGTAGCAGAAATGATATTCAAATTTTGATCTGCCTAACTTGAGCCCAAGCTCTGAATGGCACAATGTACTGCCAAAGAGTTAATCCTAGAATATTAACCCTAGTCTGTTCAGGACTCTACTCCTACTCCATAGGTCTGCAAAACTTTCTTAAAATACTTCCATGAACAATTCACAAGCCCCTTTCATTCACCGTAGGGACCCTCAGCTTCTTGCTGGACTACTCCTGGTAATGACACACATGAACCTCTTTTTCATGTTTTATGTAACTATTTAAGTAATCAGTTTTGATCATTACCCAAAAAAGAACTCACTGCCCTGATTCAGAACTGGCTTCCCTAGGCAGCTCTTTAATTAGGATGTCAAAAAGTTTACCCAGCCAAATGTCACCCACATATGGAGTAGTGGATCACCTACATAATGAAGCCTCTTCTTGCTGAGACTACTTGAACCTCATAATGATTAGGAGCTTCACAGAAATAACCCTTGTTAGCTTAACTGTGAGGTCTACCAAGCAAAATAAGGCGATGGTGCATGCCCTCCAGGAACTTACCTCAACAATTAATTTGGAAAGTTTTCCCTCTCTCACTTCATGTCCCTCATGCTCAACTCTCAAAATAATCACCAGTCCTCTGTAGTTGTATTTCAGCAAAACTGATTTAGCACATTGTCCAGAAGCATGAAGGTTATTCTTAATCATTAACATGGTCGTTCTTAACATTAGACAGATGTTTCAGTATTAGACTGAATACTTTCATTACCACAAGGAAACAAGATCCTTCAACAGCAGATCAACAGACTTGCTAAATATAGTTCCTTTATACCTATGGAAACCCTCTTCCCTTAAAACTCCTTGGCAAATAAATAAGATGTTATGCCTTTAACAATGTCCCCAAATGACTTTGTATTTCAGGTCATAAAAATGCAAAGTAAATCACTCTCTAGGGATCTTGCCAGGCTATTTTTAAGTAGATTAATTCCCATAACACTGTTCATTCATTCATTCATTCAATAACCTTTTGTTGAATCAGCCCATATTCTAGGTACTGAGGACACACACACACACATTCACATGTAAACATGCACATACATGTATATGCCCACATGTACATATACATACATGCATACAACATTCTTGTACTCCCACAAACACACATGTACATACACATTCATACACATGTAGCCATGCACACACACACACACACACACACACACACACATTCTAACACAAACACAAAGTACTCCTGTTTATCCTTAAAGAGATCACTGTCTAGTAAGGAAAACAGACAAATATCTGACAGTACAGTGTGATAAGCATATAATGCAAGCATAGTTCTTGCAGGAGCAGAGAGGAGACACTGAATCCAAACCAGGAGAGTAGAGGAAATATCTGAGTTGTATACAAAGAAGGAAAAGCTGACACAAAGAAGAGAATTCATCCAAAATTACTTGAATGGGGGCACCTCAGTGGCTCAGTTGGTTAAGTGTCTGACTCTTGATTTCAGCTCTGGTCATGATCTCATGGTTGATACGTTTGAGCCCTGCACTAGAATCTGTGCTAACAGTGCAGAGCCTGCCTAGGATTCTTTCTGTCTCCCTCTCTCTCTCTGCCACTTTCCCATTCACACACTCTCACAAAATAATAAATAAAAACTTAGTTGGGTGGATGAATGGGTGAATGAGTGAACGAGTGAATGAATCCAGAGAGGGGTGATATGCTAGACATACAAATAACATCAATAAGTATAACAGAGTTAGCTCAAGGTGCTCTGGGCTGTGGAGGAGCTCATACCTAAGCTCTACTAAAGAGAAATAGCTTCCAGGGAGATGTGCTTAAATGTAGAACAGAAGTTGCCAAGCAGAAAAAGGGTTTTTTGGGCTGCAGGAAGGGCTTGCTCAGCAGCACCAAGGAGAGAGAGCTTAGCATGTTTGGGGAACATCTGATTTGTCTAAAGCAGGGAATGGGTTGGGGAGAGGAGTCAAGGGGGAGGGCTTGACATGTACCTCAGGTCACAGAACATGGACAGCCAGCAAAGAAATTTGGATTTTGTCCTGGAGATGATGAGGAATTGGATTGTCCTTGGAAGAATGGCCAAGTAGATGGCTTATGATTCAGAAAGATGGTTGTGATAATGATTTGGCAGATGGCCTGGAGAAGCGATTAGCTTATATTCTATTGCAATAATTTCAAGAAAATTATGAGGATCTAAAATAGGAGGGCTGAGGTGGACAAAGGAAGACTAGGTTGGATTTTTAAACACACACACACACACACACACACACACACACACACATTTTAAAGGACTGTTAACTTGGATGTGAACAGTAAAGGGAGAGTTAAGAAACACAATAGCACAGTAACCTTTCCATTCTGAGTATCTAGAGTGAGCAGGTGACCAAACAGAACTAAGAACAAATGCTGCTGTGACCAGGACAGTACCTTGACCAGAAGGCACCAAAGGGCAGGCTTCCAGCTGTAATGTCCCCATATTTGCTCCCAAGTCACCAATTGTAAAAATAGACACCATTTCTTGAAAAGCTACATCTTGACATACACTGGACTAAACACTTTATACATATCACCCAACTGAACCTTTCCCCAAGCACTTTGGTGCATATTGATCCTCCCTTTGTACTGATGAGGATGTGGAAGTTTCTAAAGATCAAGTAATTTGCCCAAGATCACACAGCAGATCTAGGATTTAAGTCCAAGTTTAGAGTGACACCAAAGCCTTTGTTTAACCACTATAGTAGACTCCTTCTCCAAATGTTGTCTTCTTGGATTCATGTCTCTTCCTCTCTCCCAAACCAATTATTCTCATCCAGCCTAGGTCAGTGCACAGAGCAACAAAGGCCCAGATGCAGTCCACTGGCCATTCATGCAAAGTTTTTAGAGTAGACTAAGTTACTGAAATCTACCTTCCCAGGGTTTCACATGTGTCCGAGCCCCACTTCTGGCCATGCAATCAAGTCCCAGGATCAGTGCAGCAGACACTGATGCCAGACTCTTAACAGTCCCCTATTCCTCCATAATAGAACTCCCAGTTCTTAGTAAGCCCCCTGCTGCACTGAATAGACTATATGTCCCAGCCTCCTGTGTCTAGGTGTAGCCATTGTGAGTACATTCTGGTCAACAAGGTTCAAACAGAAGTGTTAAATGCATCTCGGGAAATATTGCATACAAGGAAGAGAGACACCCTTCATTGCCCCCTCTTCCTTCATTCTGGCTGGAGTTGGGACATGTTGGCAGGAATTCAAGCATTCAGTATGGACTATGAAGCCTTGGAAGTGGCAGCAAAGAAACCTGGAAGGAAGAAGCCTGGGTCTCTGAGGGCTTAGTGGAATAGACATACTAACCTAGACTTCCTATCATACAACTTATTTTGCAATATATCAAACATTTTGTGTTTGAGCCTCCATTAATTTGAGTTTTCTAGCATTAATAATGAATGCTATCTCCAATGAATACAAGCCACAAAATTGTGGGGGAGCTATTGTCATTTCCCCTATTTTCTCTAAATTAAACACTTGTCACCTGCTCAGTGATTCAGGCTGACTCTTCCCAACAGAAAATGCTTCCTATGCATTGGGGGCATTTATATTCCTCTCCATACTGCATTTTGCTATATGAAGGGGGAAAATTACCTGAATAGAAAATGGCATATTCTACAGCTGAATAAGCAAATTGCCCAATCCCGATCATTTGTGCTCTGAATTTTCATAGCCTATTTATGACTTTCATTCTGTATCATTAAATTTTAACCAAAACTCAACCAATCTTCTGGCAGATACAGTTTGTGAACCTTTATCGTCCTTGACATGTGTCTCCATAGAAGCAATAGAAACCTTCACATCTCAGATACTTTACCCCAAATGGCAAGCATCTGGTAGTAACCTAGAATCTTCTTTCATTCAATGCACTAATCTATTGGTTAGCTTTGTCCTTTATGCTGACTATTCCCAAAGCACATATTTTTTAGACCAGAAGAAAGGCAGTATTCTTAGAAGTCACTGGGTGAACAGTGCCCCAGCTTGCCCTGTTAAGGTCCCAGGCTGCTATTAAAACTATTCAGAAGTTGGCCTCTTTGACCATACTACAACGTCTTTCTAATCCATGCATTCTTCATACATCTACTGCTTTATATAAACTAAGAATTGATCATTTTGTTACTGTCCGTTAGCATTAATTGAGTGTCTACCATGTGTTCTAAACTGTCCTAGAACCTTAGAAGACATGGAAGGAAAATACAAAGTGATTCCTGCTCTCAAGTTCCCAGGCAATAGCCATTTGAAGTTTTCTTACGACTCTATAAAAACACATAATTTTTTATTTAAAATATTAATTTTTATGTGTATTAAACCAGAACTCAGAATCAGAAATTATAAATCTGTTTAAATGCAAATTAATATATAACAGTAAAATAGTATGCAATTGTCCTTGTATATCAAAAGACTTCTTTCATTCATTGCAAGGGACAATATGAATATAAGGGAACATTTTAACAATGATGTTGAAGAAGCCCATATTTGCCATGAATGCTCAATAAGGCTCATGTAAAATTATAAAGTTTATATCAAATTGTACTTTCTCTGAAAATACTCAAGGCGATCCAGCCCTATGGTAGAAAGAGCACTGGATCTGTCATGCTGTCATGCAGACTTAGGTTCACATTTCAATTCTGCCACTTAATTAGCCAGCAACCCTGGTCAAGCCACTTGCTTTATGAGCATTCTCATTGCAGGCATGGTGTTAGAAATGCTTACCTCCAAGTGCTTTTCTGAGCATGAAGGGAGATAGCACATGTGGAAATGCCTAGCACAGTGCTCAACATGTAGAGACCACTCCATAAATATTGCTTGAAACTGAGTTTAAACCTATAGTTCATCATGTATAAATGGGTTCTTCAACATGCAATGTCATTAATCATATGCTCTAGGATTCTAATTCTGCAAGGATATATGCTGACACTGAAAGCAGATGAAATAATACAGTTCACACAAAGTTGCAAAATAAAGACAGTAGCCAATAATAATGACAACCATAAGCATTTATTGAATTCTCACTATGTGCTAGACATTATGTTAAACACTTTATGTAAATAATCTCATTTAATCCTCACAATAACCTTATGGGAAGGTATTCTGATCTAAAGCAAGTGGTGGCTGTAGTAAAAGGTGATGGAAAAACCAAACCCCTTAGCTTTGGAACAAAAATATAACTAGTCATCAGCAGGTAGTTGTCCCATGAGTGACCCTTCCTGCAGTATGAATGGGAGAGGTGCTGTGATACCAATGAGTCCTTCCTTTACACAGTCAGGGGCCAGCAAAAATTATAAACAGCATAAAATAAAAGTAAAAGTTGTAAGATATTTGCAAAAAATATGGAAATGAAGAGGGTTAATGTTTGAAGCTAAAACCAAACTGATAGTGAGATTTATTAGGTAATTGAGATAAAATGTGAGCTGGCAAGGAAAACTTTTTCCTTATGAATTCATTTTTGGGTACAGTTTTCTTTGAATTTCAGCCTTTAGCATCCTCTGTATTAATACCTCATTCTAGGCAGTGGACAAGGCATTGACATCAGCACCTATGAAATTCAAGAATTTTCTTATGCATGTGCATTTGTGTGTTTTTATAAGGAAAGGGTTTACTGTGTTCATCAAATATCAAAGGGCTCTATGACCTACCTGAAAAGGTTAAGAGCTCTGCCCTAGACTTCCTTGGCCAGAAGTCAGATAGTGCTTCTATGGATATACACTCCACCTGGACCCTGGCCTGGCCTCCTAAAGGCACTTGTCTGACTCCAGGGAACCCTGAGACCAGTTACACTGGGAACATGGCCCACAGTGCCGATCCTCAACTGTTGGGTGCAACGGACATAATGCACCTTGACTGGGCAGTGGGACAAGAAAGCTGCATTTCCTTCAGTAGACCTCCTCAGAGACAGGCGAGTCTTACTGGGTTCTGTGAAGGAGGCAAGAGTTGGACTTCAGCCTTCCCAGCTTAATCACACAGTCTCCACATTACTGGTGAAATCATCAGTGCAGAAGACAAGAAGGCATAAAAATGAGGAAAACATTTTGGCCCATTGCCTTGAGGTGTTTCATCTATACCTGTCTCCCTTAGATTGCAACCCGCTCAGCCCCAACCACTCTTTTCTTTCTGCAGAGATAACAACAGAGAATCTCAGCCCCTCTGCTCTAGTTCCATCTTCCATACCAAGTAGCCAGACTCTCCCAAGGAGCACAGGAATCCCAAATATCCCATGCTGTGCACTGGTGCAGCATATATCAAGAGGACCATTCCAGGTGTTAGTGGAGTTACTGAGTCATGGGTCACCTTTTCTTTCTCTTTTTCTTTTCTTTTCTTTTTCTCCTCTTCCCCTCCTCTTCCTCCTCCACCTCCCCTTCCTCCTCCTCTTCCTCCTCCTCCTCTTCTTCTTTTGAAAAAAAAGTAGAATACCTGGAATGAAAAGAGTAGAGAATACCTGAGTCATTGAGTAGGATTAAGCCTTGTTTCTAGAAACTTTTCTTTCAGAGTGTGTGTGTGTGTGTGTGTGTGTATGTCTGTCTGTCTGTCTGTGTATGTCTGTCTATATAGGATCACAGTTTAAAATTCTGCATTTTGGTTGGGAAAGTGAAAGATAGGTCTAGGACAATCCATAGAGATTTTACATGATGATAACAGCTGTCTGAAGAGCTGAGAAGTCATGTGGGAAAAAAAAAACAGTAGGGAAGGGGGAAAAAAAAACAGTAGGGAAAGAGAATGTGAATCTAGTCCTGGCTGTGCTGTGTGTCCCCAGCCAAGTTCCATAATCTGTGTGAGACCTTTCTTTATTTATAAGATGAAGATGATAAATCCTACTCTGCCTACATGGCAGAACAGCTGTGTGGTTCAAATGGAACAGATTTGCTGAGTATTGTGTACATTGCAAGGCAAAGGCTGACATAAGACATTTTGAAATTCAGGTTTATGGTGGGAAGTTCAAGCCAGGAAGGGAAGAGATGGAAAACTTGATTGTTTGGGAACTACTGGGGAGACCTAGAGACTGTTACAGATCCCCCATATCCTCACATGTGGCATGCTCCCAGTTCCCTTATGTGTCTATCTAAGTGACACAGTCCAGGTGACACCTCAGGAATCCCACTGCAATGATTCTAAGCAACACAAGCAAAGGAAGTTTCATGTTTGTTCTGTTACATGTCATTGGCCCAAGGGTTATTATTTGATAGCACCTGAATGTCTAGTTCTTTCTGGCTCACTCCTCCCCTGTGGAGTAGTAGGAAATCCACGCAACCTCATCATTACTGATGAAGCAAGGCAACATTAAGTGCACGCCTCTTCCTGGAGTGAACATTGATGTTCTTTCCATTTCATGGAAAGGTCTTGCAAAACATTGGTTCTAATATCTTCTTGCATGAGTCAGAGACTAAGGAATGAAGAAACACTTCTGAATGACAAACAAGGAAAAAAGAAAAGAAAGAAAGCTATGATGATGTGTTCTTGGAACACAACTCCAAGTCTGTTTACACAAGCAAAATCAACATGTAGATCTCTGTTTAGGGTATGCTGCTGAAAGACAAAACAAAAAGTCCATTCCTTTTTTTTCTGATTAAAAAGATAATGGACACTCACACAAAAATCAAATAATAATATTAGTTCCCAAGAGGAAAGGAATGCCATCATTTTAAAGTGCATCATTAGAAACCTGTTTCTTTTACTGAACTATCAGGTTGATAGACATAAATGGAGATATTGTACAGATGTTATTTTGCAAACCCCTTGTTTATATATTAGTATGTCAGAGAGCTTTATCCATAATAGTGAATGAAGATCTCGAACACAGCTGCTGGTAGTTGTATAGTATTCCATCATACAGATGAAGCTTAATTTGTTAATAAATTTCACTGAAGGACATTTAAGTTGCTTCTGAATTTTTTATTGGGATATAATTTACATATAGCATTTTATAAGTTTAAGGTATACAATGTGTTGATCTGATTCACTATGGTTGCTTCTGAACTGTTGCTTATATAAACAATACCAGGATAAACATCCTTATACATTCATCATTGTACCACTTATATCCCTGGGAAAAATTTCTAGGATAAGAATAAACCAAAACCTATCCACATTTTCAATGTTAATGCATATTGACAAATTGCCCTGTGGAAATGGTGTCCCAGGTCCCAACACCCCAGCAATGTATGAAAGAACCTGTTTCTCGACACCTCACCAACAGCGGGTGTCTTCAATTCTTTTACCTGTTTTTCCAATCTGACAGGTAATAAGTAATATTCCACTTGTTTTAATTGCATTTCTTTGATTTTAGTGAGGCATTCGATATTAATAATACTTGTTATCAATGTATATATACTACTAGTAGTGATAATAGCTAACATGCATTGAAAGTGTATCATGTACCATTGTGCTAAGCACCTTACAGAATTATTTCTTTAAACTTCATAGTAACCCCTCCAGATAAGTACTGTTATTATCTCTATTTCACAGATAAAAACAAAGACTTAGGGGCTCCTGGGTGGCTCAGTCAGCTAAGTGTCTCAGTCTTGATTTCAGCTCAAGTCATGATCTAACAGTTCATGAGATTGAGCGCTGACAGTACGGATCCTGCATAGGATTCTCTCTCTCCCCCCCCTTTCTCTACCCCTCCCCTACTGGTAATCTCTCTCTCACTTGCTCTCAAAAATAAACAAATCAACATTTAAAAACAAAAAAACAAAGACTATTTGCTAAAAGTTCTGGATCTAGTAAATAGTAAACCCAGAACTAAATCCAGGTAGATCTACCCAAAGCCATGTTGTTGAGCAGGGCATTGTACTTCCATTTATTTCTATATGCAAGTGTGCTAATTCTGTGTTTCTTCTATGTATGTTTTTATATGTGAGTTTTAACATTTTATATATGAGTTTAACATTTTCCGTTGAAATGTTCATCTCTTCCTTATTAATTACCAAGAACTCTTATTATGTACTAAGAATATTGATTTGTTGTCATTTTTTTGCTAGCAACTTTTTTTCTGTCTGATATACTTATATACAATTTACAACTTTCACTTCTGTTTATAATTAGTGTAAGATCTTGAGTAATGACTATAATAAACCTGATGTAGTATCCCTGATATGTAAACAAGCACAAGCAGATTAGCTAAGTTGATGGTGTTAGATTTTAGTGGTAGCCCAATTGTGGACACTGAGGGGGTTTGGATAACAGTGCATGGCCATAGAGAAGGGGGAGAAGTAAAAGAGAAAAGAGGCAAATTAAGTCACAAAGTAGCGATCTCCTCTTTAATGGGTCTCTTTCTGAGTTTTTCCCCTTTGCAGGACTTTTTCTGCCACTTTGGTCACCCCTAAGAAGTAGGGTTTTATTGTTTGGTAAGGTTTATAGAGATCTAAATCTCCTCTTTTCATTTCCAAATTTAATTTATTAAAACAAAGACCAAGCTTTGGCCATGGACCATTTCCCAGAAAGTGAAGCGTGTGCAAAGGAGAGGACATGGGGTCAGAGGCCCCAGCTAGGAGTCCCGCAGGCTGAGGACATCCTGTGTGGCCTAGCATTATTTCACTCTCTTGGCTTCAGTTTCCTCATTTGAAAAATTAGTGTAATGATTACTATATCACACAGTGGCTTAGAAAATACCTAAGAAAATGTTCAAGTATTAGTGTCTCATAGGACACTGAGTGCTTAACAGATGGCCCTCTGCCCCCACCCCCATTCTTAGAGGTGCATGGTTCAAGTGAAAAAGAAAGAGAGGGTTTCTGGGATCCACAACAAGAATGTAAAGGCTCACTCTGACTCAGCTGTCCTGCTATTAAATTATAACTTCAGCTTACATTTCTCCAAAATTGTCCCATGAGACACTACCAGAGCTAAACAGGAAGACAGCTGACAACCTAAAAACCTAACTCCAGTTAGCTTTCCCCTCCACCCCATCTGTGTGCAGGCAGCTAGAGTGCTTCCTTGCTGCCTATGTCTGTCATCCACAAATCATTCCAGAACTATTTCATGGCCCCAAGAACCTCTAATTTTGCCTTTGGTTATACAGGATAACAAAGTTATCATTTGAAAGAAATAATATGAGGATTCATTCAGAGAAAATTCCCAAATACACCAGGACTCCTTGGAAGATAGATGAGAAAGGTGAGCCACTTAATTTATTATAATGACCAAAACAATCCCCTCATTTTCTGATACCTACTTATTTCCCAGCCATATCTCCCAACATCCCACCACACCCCTCCTTTTGCCAAGGCTATGTTTATTATAATAATACTTTTCCTTTGTAAAGCACTTCAGACCTAAAGGAAAGATTCCTGCTATGTATTGAGCCCTACTCTGCGATTCAGAGGATTAAGCAGTTCCTAATGCCACATAACGAGACAACAACTAAAGTGCAGCCAAGCCCAGTGCATCTGCTCCTGACACCTGTCCACCAAGCCCACCACACCCTTGCCCTCTGCACCTTCACAAAGTATTTCATGTGCATTAGCTCCTTGATTGTCCCCCAAAACTTTCTAAGTAGCACAACTCCTGTTGCCTACATCTACTGATGTGAGACTGAAAGAGGCTGAAGGATGTAGACATCCACACTGTCACCCAGGACCCCTGGGGTTGGCCTAATTCCACCAGTCAGCACACCACAGCTAAGCCCTGGCAGTGCCTACCAGAGGGGTCATGGCCCACTGAGAAGTTCTCCGTTGAAGGAAGACACAAACATCATATTTCAGCAAGATCTAAGTGAGTGTTGACCAACTCTAGGGAAACCTGAATTCAAAGGCTCCAGGCTCCCCTACCCTCCTCCCCAAGATGGCCACTTCAGGAAGTAGGTGCTGCTCCTATAGTCCTTCAGCCTGTCCCCATAGTTCATTTCCATTTGTTAGTTGACTTGTAAAAACTGAATAATACAACCAGCTCCTAAGGGCCACATAATAAGGGATAAAACTAAATACAACTCTTAAAGAGGAAGCTCAGAACTGAAGCCAAAACAAATGTTGCTGAGATGAAAGATTAGAATAAAACTACGAGAATACCTGGCACAAGAAGCACACGTATCTCACATGATTCAAGGGCATAAGATATCAAGAACAACTCGTCTGCCAGAGAAGGCGCCAGTTCAGTCAGCTTGTGCCATTTTAAACTACTTTCAATGAGGAAATCATTAAGGCTTTGGAGCATTCATATTGGAAACATAGACTTTTTAAGGTCAAAGACACTTCTGGTCCAATCCTTGGGTTTAGTAGTTGGCAGAACTAATGTTCAAATAGGTTAACTGCAGTGATCATAGTTATATAGCTGCTCAATGGCAGAAAAATGATAAGAAATTATGTGACAGCACTCCAATAACATCCTCACACACTTTTAAGCACTTGACCTTTCCTCCAATTCCTCTTCCTCTCTGTATAAGCATATAAGTGTGTGTGCACATACATGCATACACAAACTTCTTCACCTGATATCACAGACTCCATATGCCATGTCTTTATTAAGTCCTTCTGAATATTCAAACAGGAATATAATTCAGGTGACATGGTTGACCATAGGGCTTACTGAGAGAACCACTATGCCCCAGGAAGGACTTGGTTTACTTTCAGCTTTATATTTGCACCTATTGTTCAGGTAACATTAGGCCAATAACAGTACTAGTGAATTATAGGACAGTTAAATGAATGCAAAAATGTTCACAAAGGGCTCAGCAGGGTGCCTTGTACACAACGGACTACAAATCATGTCCCACCTGGGGATGTGTCAGGAAGACCCTGGTGTAAAGAGCAGGGGTTTTGTGGCCAGACAACCTGGCCATGACTCTTTCCCTTCTGTTCTTGACTTTGGGCATCTTGCCTACCCTCACCACTCTGGAGTCCACATACACATGGGCCATTGCAAGGAGTAAATGAGATGATATGTTTGCTGCCTGACTCTGGGCCAACAGTAAATGCTGAACAAACAAAAAGGCAAGCAGGTTTGTGATTTGCATATGGTGGAGAAATGCACTGTCCTGCCCTTTCCTTCCCCAAAATCCCAGGACTGCAGTTTCCTCGTCAAGAGTGAAGCACACAGTGCAAAGCATTAGGTGTGGCATAGAATTTATGTATAGTATACTTCTGTATAAGGGAAGTTTCTCCAATCCCTTTTAAAACTCACCTAATCAGGAAGTCTTTGCCTGGGGATTCTGAACTGACAGGTGGGTCCTTTCTTGGTAGATACTCAGCACTTGGTCTCCACAATATTACCTTCCATGTATTACTAAGTTTCTTTCTGAGCAATCTCAAATCACTTTATCTGGGTTTGCTCTTCCCAAGTAGAACATAATGCTTAAAGGGCAATAGTCTCTGTGACAACTGAGAGAATATTTTGACCCAGTAGGAACTCAAAGGTCAGATGCCAGAATATATTTCTGTCCACCCTACCTAAACCTTGAGGCAAAGACCTTGGCATCTTTTAAGAGATTCTGCTAAAAGTCATTGTTTTCCAGAGACTCAATTCTATGTGTGAGGAAAGTTGTAGATAGATTCTGATTTCCCCCTCTCTTCACACATTCTGAACACAAGCTTATCAAAGGCCAAATGCAGGAGACCAAATGCATAGGAGGAGTAAGGCAGACACCTCACAGAATGACCTCATCTCAAAACAAACTCAGACACTCTGGGGGTCTCATACACACAGAGTCTGCATGGTGAAGAAGTTCAGCTCTACAGTCAGCCCTCCAATCTGGAAATATTAGAAGCATGAGCAAAAAGAGATGGAGAAAGAGCTGTGTTGGGAGAGTCAACTGTAAGAAGTACCTCCTGGCAAGGGTTAGTGTCTAAAAAGGCTGTCCAGGCATCCCACCCCTTGTTGTTCACATGCACCTTCCTGGCTGATGTGAAATGTTGGAACCATACATTTGGCCCAGCCTGAGCATCTCCAAGTTCAAATTATAACCATCATGGAAGTGGCCTAAACTCACAAGAGATCTCTGGTGTAGGTAGTCACAGCTCACTGACTCACTGAACCTTCTGGGGAAGAGTGTAAGAAACTGCCAAGGATTTGGCACCAAGCAATATATGGCCCCTATTAGTTGCCTTCTTATGTTCGGAAATCCTCATTATTTACTGAGCAGTTAGTCTGAGCTGATTTTTTCAAGAACATTATCATATTTAATTTAATCCCCACCACAATTCTTATTTTTCCAGTGATGAAACAGTTGCTGAGAGATTAAGCAATTTGACAAGATTACACTTGTAGGAGATAGAAGCGCATGCTTAGCATCTGCCAGACCCAAATCCAAAGGGCCCCTTTGCCACTCACTAGCTGAGACATCTGGAAGAAGCTCTTGGAGCTATCTTCTCCTCCTTTGCAAACAAAGGGATTATAATATTGACCTCAGAGGATTAGCATGAGGATTAAATATATTAAAGTAGATAGAGAGCTTAACATGTTCAGTAAAAGGTAGCTTCCCTGATTGCTTTTTTTTTTTTTTTTTTTACCATTTTGTTTTCTGATGCCCCATCCTGCCTGCGCCAGCTTACCCCTTCATCCCCTCAGTAGGACTTTAGAGACAACATGCAGCAGCTCTCACACCTATTAAGTTCTGGAGAATGACAACCTGGTTTTCCATTTGATAAGAATGCCCCTGTGGCCTTTTGCTTTGACACAGCCCTGATTGCTACTAAGCACTTGTGCATAACCAACTGAATACATTTTAATTTGTACAGGACCCTACATACAATTCTAGTAATCCTTAAGTGATCTGTAGAAAAATAATAAAATATAAAGGAAATATTGACCCACAATTTTCCTAAACTGACATCAGACCTGGGGTAAACCGTACAGCCCCTCAAAATGTTATTGTTTAAATGCGCATTCACTGAGCTCCTGAGCCCCTGTGCTTCTTCCTAGTGTCAGAGCCAGGAACATACTGAAAATGTAACTCAAATGGAATGCTTGGGAGGAGGTGTTAGCAGCTCTACGAATGCAGATGATCTCATTTTTATTCACATATCAACATGAATTGAGATCTGGTACAAATTTAAGGTACTTTCATTTAAAGATCCATATGCTGGCATTTGTTTCCCTTTCCCCCCTGTAAATATCTGACACCAATGAAAATCATGGACACCACTGAAGATTCCCCTTGGCCTACCTCTCCTTCTAGCTTTATCTCAAATCTTGTTCTAGCCTGTGCTGCCACCAGCTACAAACAGATGTGGCTCAACCACACCTCATCTCTAATTTCCAATGCCTGCTGGGACCTCCAGACACTAACCTAGGAAGCCCAGGGGCTTAACACCCACTGTTCTTCAGCTTTGAGGGAAAGACAGACAATTCCAACACATATTTCCTAAAGCACCTGAGGAGGTCTCAGGCAGCTGCTCTCCAAAATGCACCTGTAGGAGCCATCCTTCCTTCTCTCCTTCTCCCTGATCTTCACTCTTGATTCCTGGCATCATTTCCTAAATGAACTATCTGCATGCAAGGCTCTTTTTCTGGCTGTGTCTCAGAGAAACCTAGGCTAAGACAAATAATTTCCTGTAAAGAATTCAACAACGACAGTTTTAAAATCAATGAACAGGACGTAAGACCTTACCAAAAAAAAAAAAAATGTTTCTATGCCATTTGTACTCTTAAGAAAGCAGTCTGGAAGACATGGACTGAGCATTGAAATATGTAAAATTCTAGAGCATCTCAATAATTTATGTAGATAACAAGTCAGAAATTTTATAATAGGACTATTACCCAAATGGATGTATGTTTGCTATAGCTCTACAAGAATGGTGAAGTGAAAATAAAGTTTAACTTTACTTCCTCAACAGAGTGAGACAAAGAGGCAAAGAGTACCAGGTCTTGTTTGGCAATAAGTCAACAACAGGCCACATCAATGCTAAGAGGTTGTCACCACACCTGACTTTAGATGGCTGAAGAGGCTTTTAAAACATACTTTCCAGAAAGTTGAGACCAAAAATCCCACACTAAGCAAATATTTTAACTTAGAGAGGAGGAGATTACCCTCTAAGGTGTACCTGGAGTGTGATGAAGGAAGAAATATTAATACCGCAATACTCCAAAAATAAACAGCACAGAGCTTGAGAAACCAATATTGTGCCTTACCAAATATACAGAACATCTTGGGAGCATTCCAGAAGGACAAGGATTAGCTGCAGATTAGTATGAACAACCAGACTGACTGCCTGCATGGCTCAGACCACTTTAGGGAGTATACCTACACACACAACTTGTTGAGCATACCAATGAAGATTAACCAATACATTAGAAAAATGTTCCAGAGTTTCCCAGACACTGCAGACACATGAAGTTCAAAGCAAGACACCACAAGCAAGACTGAGCTACAATTACTATCCTAAAGCTACTTGGAAAATATCAACATTGATTCTTCTGCACAGGTTTGGTGAATAGGGAGACTAACAAGAACCTTCTCACTATGTTTTAGGGCATGGAGTGCAAGCTGTGGAAAAACCAAGGGATGGGAGGCAGGGAGCCCTGGCTAAATGAAGTTCTCCAAGTCCTTAAATCTTCTGATTTAAAATGGAAATAAAAGAGAAGTATAGATTATTTTTTAAAATTCCACTTTTATGGGAGCTCAAATTTGTCATTAGAGTTGATATCTTAAAACAAATACATGTCTAAAAATAATAGTTCCATTTACATAGTCTAGAAATTTAACCTAGCCAAAGCCCAGTCTCTATGATAAATTAGCAAATTGAAAGAAGTATTTTGATCTTGTTATTGAACATCTATGGCTGCTAACATTACAAAAAGAGAGACATGTGCCTCTGGTTGGAAAAACAAGCCAACCAACACCTTTAAAGTAATATCAGAAAAAAACTAATCTGAATCTGATTGAATCTCCAAATTTAATTACCAATTACCAAGAAGTGCATATGGAAGAACATGTTAAAAGACACCATTGAGGGGCGCCTGGGTGGTTCAGTTGGTTAAGTTTCCAACTCTTGATCTCAGCTCAGGTCATGATCTTACAGTTCATGAAGTCTAGCCCTGTGTCAGGCTGTGAGATGACATTGCAGAACCTGCTTGGGATTCTCTCTCTCCCTCTCTCTCTCTGCCCCTTCACTGCTCATTCTCTCCCTCCCTCTCTCTCTCTCTCTCTCTCTCTTTCTCTCTCTCTTTCTCTCAAAATAAACAAATAAATGTTTAAAAATTCACCATGGGGGCACCTGGGTGGTTCAGTCGGTTGGGCAGCCGACTTTGGCTCAGGTCATGATCTGGAGGTTCCTGAATTCGAGCCCTGCGTCGGGCTCTGTGCTGACAGCTCAGAGCCTGGAGCTTGCTTCAGATTCTGTGTCTCCTTCTCTCTCTGTCCTTCCCCTGCTCAAGCTCTGTCTCTCTGTCTCTCAAAAATAAATAAACATTAAAAAAAAATTTTTAAGACACCATGGAAATGCAATCAATAAAATCCAGAATGTGGGAAACCCTATAGACATACATTGCAGTTTCTATCAACAAAAGAGAATGAAAGGAAAAAGAGAGTGAGAAAGGTGGAGATGGACTTAATTAAAGGTAAAAAGATTTACCTTTAGATAAAGATAAAAAGACACACCAACTGATTAAAACGTGTGGACTTTATTTGAACTCTGATTTAAATATTTAAACTGTCTTAATAAATTATGACTCCAATTCTTGGCCATAAAGAAGAAACTGGTACAGAATATTTTTCATCTTCAAAATCAACCAATTTGGCAAATTTCACAAAATATATGAAAACTTTTTTCAGACATAGGAGGTCAAGCAATATGACTGTGATCCCTGAAAAGGGAAACAAAAAAGCTGAGTTTTACAATCATCCTGGATTTTTGCATAAAAGCAACTTCAAAACAGGCAAAGGGACAAGAAAAGCCAAGAGGAGCTCCACAATCTCACTGATTTGAGAAGAAACAGATCAGAGTTCAGAAGGCCAAGTCAGCTGGAATTTGTGTACCAGTTGTACCAGAGAGAATAAAACCAGCAAAGAAGAGTTCCAAATATCTAGATGGTGGCCCTTTATGTCTTTCACCAAATGAAAATTTGTGCACCTATGAGGTAGAAATCCATAAGTTTCATGAAAGAACTGAAGAAGAACTGTAATCATTAACAGTTCCCAGAGGTTTCACAGGGCTGGGAGGTATACAGATTCTAACTAGCCAATAGAACACTCTGGGCAATATGCAGAGTTGCAGAAGGAACACACTTTGGGCCATCTTAGCCTTAAATTATAGTCTTTTCTAGGACTTCCTTAAACAGGCTTAAAGACCAGTCTGGTAAGAAACAATCAGTACCGTGCAAACTAATTGTCTGACAAAACAAATTTCAAAATTCTTAAGACAACAAAATCCAAATGCTCAGCAATATAAACATCATAATGTCCTGCATCCAATTAAAAATTACTAGACATGGGCACCTGGGTGGCTCAATCAGTTAAGCATCCAACTCCTGATTTCAGCTCAGGTCATGATCTCACAGTCATGAGTAGAGTCCCATGTCAGGCTCTAATGCTGAGCATGGAGCCTGTGGGATTATCTCTCTCCCTCTCTCTCTCTCTCAAAATAAATAAATAAACATTTTAAAAAATTACTAGTCAGGCAAAAAAATCAGCAAATTATGATCCATAACAAGAAAAGAAAAAAATCAGTCAAAAAATAGATCTATAAATGATAGAGATTTTAGAAATAGCAGACAAGGACTTCTAAAAAGCTATTACAAAAATGTTTAAGATTTTAAAGGAAACATGAATATAATGAAATATTTTTAAAACATCATATGGAAATTTTAGGAAAGAAAAATACAATAACTTTGTACAATACAATACAATAGGGAATGTAATAATACAATACAAAAATACAGTAAGGAAAATTCTAGAAAAGAAAAATACAATAACTTTGTACAATACAATAGGGAATACAATAATACAATTTTAAAAAATACAATAAGGAAAATTCCATTGGACAATCGTAATAGCAGATTAGATGCTACAAAAGAAGGATCAATGAATATGAAAACATTGCAGCAAAAAAATATTCAAATAATAGAGAAAAAAAGACAAAGCATATACATAGAGAGAAACTCACGGACCTGTGGAACAATATCAAGAAGTCAAATATATATGTAATTGGAGTCCAAGATGAAGATTAAAAGTAGATGGAAAAAACAAAATTATTTGAAGAAAAGACTGAAAATTTCTCATCTGTGATGCAAACAAGAACTCCAAGGATTTAATACGCTCAGTGATGCACGAGATGATATACCCGAAACATAGCAAGGAAGAGTATAATCAAATTGCTGGAGACCAGTTATAAGCAGAAAATGTTTTAAGTGGGCAGAAAAAAAACCAGAGAGACATATACTCATATAATTCATATGAATGTGACAGACAGAAAGCAGAGTAGCTGTTATTTGGAGCTGAGAATGGGGAGGGCAGGTGGAACTGACTGCAAGGGGAATGAGGCAACTTTTTGTGGTGATGAAAATGTTCTATCTCTTGATTATGATGATAGCTATAGGAGTTTGTAAGTGTCAAGATTCATTTAACTGTGCCCTTAAAATAGGTAAATTTTGTCATATATAAAACACATTTCAATGAAAATGATTTTAAAGCAATATGACTTTTAGATAATTAAAAATTTGAATATCTACTGAGTAGTGATATTAAAAAATTACTGATAATTTGCAGGTATGATAATGGTATTGTGGTTATGTTTTTTTTAAAGAATTTTTATCTTTAGAAGTCTATGGTGAAGTATTTACAGAGGAAATTATGTTGTCTGAGATTTGTCTTTTAAAAAATATAGGTAGCAGGGAAATGAAAAGAGTAAAGATAAAACAATATTAGCCATAAGTTAATAATTGTCAAAGTTGGATATTGGATATATGGGATTCATTACACTATTTTCTCTACTTTTTAAAAAATATTTGAAAATAAATAAATAAAATAACTATTTGGAACTTTTCATAATAAAAACTTTTTAAGTGCTTTAAACACATGGATGATGTCATAAATTAAATTACTCACTTAAAAATTATAAACTGAGCAACTATTTTGAGATATGGGACATAAAAATTATAAAATAATATTCTCTTCATATTCCTCATTATTGATTCTTTATCAGTATTCAGTTTAATTTAGCCAAGATTAAAGAGTTAGGTGGAATCTTGTGGAAATTTTGAAGCAAATTTTTGTTTAGTCTTAAAGACATGAATGTTTTTCCTTAAGTCCAAATGCCAATCATAACTTGCACATTCTTCTCTATTAATATAGAATCACCAGCTCTAAGCTGATATGCATTAATCATGGTATAGATAATTTTCTAGTTCACAGAGAGTTTAAATAAGAAGAAAAGTGAAAGAGAAATAATTCAAAATCCCTGATAGGGAATTAAAAATGGTAAAACTATATATTGGTTATAATAGTTTCCTCAGAAGGTACCATTAGTTCAACAGAGAATAGTTTTATTATAGTCTGGCCTGACAACAAAGTTGGGCTATAGACTTTAAGTGAATGGTGAAGACAGTTTATAAAAACAACTAACATGTAAAAGACCTTGAGAATTATTAATGTAAACTTGAGGCACAATTCTATCTGTATATACAAAAGATAGTAATAATATAGATAGATGTCTCCATTTTTATAACTTGGGAAAGGTAAAGTAGTTATAAGAATTCCACTAAGCTCAAAAGGAACAATTAGGGCAAATCATTATCATTATTATTATCCATCTATTATCTATTATCACTATCATAATCACTATTATGCAAGATGGGTTATTTTTATTTATGCAAGCAAATATGCTGATTAATTCAATGTGCATTGGCAGCATAGTTTCTAAACATTATATTCAGTGTTTAAATTCTGCACATTTCATGATGCAACTATACATAATTCTGTCAAACTTTTCCAGGTGGTCAGAGTACACCAACAGACTAGTAATGCAGTCGTCTTTGAGTAACACCATGGCCTCCATCTTGGGAAGTTGAGTTCATTAGAAAGTAGCTGACAACTTCTTGAATTTACCAGTCAAAGCTCAGAAAGACCAAGACAAGTTTTTTCCCAACTAGAGTTGAAACCCAAAGTTCAAGTCTCACAAGATCATTTATGAAAGGGATAAAAGAATCCTCAGAACAGGCTGATTCTGGCTTAGTACCAGAATCTGCCAAAGAACTAATTGGGAATAATGTAGAACTCAGACTTCAAGCCATGCCTAGAAAATGAAAACTTTATACTTTTAACACAGAGACCACTACTTTATTATTATTTATTGGACTCTAAAACTAGGGTGTCCACAGAATGTATTGCCCCAAATTGGAACACTCTTAAGGAGGAAAGGGGACCCTATTAATAATGACATGAAGACAACAACCAGAAACTGAGACTCTGCTAGGCAGTTGAGATGTATGATCAGACCATCTAAAACTACAGAATATTGTAATAAACAATTGATCCCATCATTTGATCAGGACTCCATACATACTATGCAACACATACAACCAATTACATAGCTTCCATTTTTACTGTCCAACTTCATGGTGCTCTATTGTCACATGGCCTGATAGCATCTCTGTCTTCTGATAATGTCAAAGTACTGTTGTACCTCATATATGAACTCCATGTCTCTGGGCCATGCTGTCTTTACATATGTCTTTGCCTCTACCTTATATGGAAAAATAGACCAGTAACAAGAAAGGTCACTCCAAGGTCACTTATAGAGTCTGAAGTCAGTATATACAAGGACCTCAAGGCCATTCCAGCCATACATAGTCATTCATTTTTATGCCTCATAGATCTCTCCTACCATCTTTGAAGTCTTAAAGTTGAGTGAAAAATTAATATATTTCCTTCAATGTCAGAAAATTCTTGACCTCAATGATCTATTAAAATATTATCTTCCAAATAGGAGCAATTCTATATACTGTCATGGAGTGATCTCTAGAATATTTTCTTATTAAAAAGATAGAGAGAACTAACTATGTAATATGTTAACATTGTCTACATGGGGGAAAATATGAATATATGTGTGTTGACTTAGATATTTTAAAATGGAAGTGTGATATGGGTTGAGTTGTCTCACCAAAATTTATATTGGAGTTCTAACCCACAGTACCTCAGAACGTGACTGTGGTTGTAGATAAGGTCTTTAAAAAGGTGGTTAAATCAAAATTATGTCCATAGGGAGGACCCTAATCCAATCATATTGGTATCCTTATAAAAAGAGGAAATTTGGTTGCAGAGAAACACTAAAAAGACATGTATGCACACAGCAAGACCAAGTAAAGACACACTGAGAAGATGTCTACCCCACCGACACCTTGTAATAAACAACTGATCCCATCATTTGATCAGGACTTTGTACATACTCTGCCAACACATACCACCAATTACATAGCTTCCATTTTTACTGGCCAACTTCATGGTGCTCTGATGTCACATGGCCTGACTCCACCTCTGTCTTCTGATAATGTGAAAGTACTATTTTACCTCACATATGCACCATGTCTTCAGATTCGAAGAAATAAGTTTTTGGTTTTTTAAGCCTCATAGTCTATGATGTTGTTATGATACCTCTGGCAAACCAGTAAAAAGGATAATATTTTAAACTTGGATCAAATGTTATCCTGACACAAGGATGAAAACTAAATTTCCCTGAATATATCTCATGTTATAGCTTTGACTTCAAAACCAGTTAAATATTATATACTTATGAAAAAAACTAAAAACAATGGAGGAAATAAAAAGCAAAATGCACCAAATGATACTAACCAAACATGAAAGTTTAATCACTAGAGTCCAATTATCTGAAGATACTCTAATACTTGGTAATTTGTGTAGCTAGTGAGATGTATCCTCCAAGGGCAAAAAAAAAAAAAAAAAAAAAAAAAAGCAAGTAAAATTCAAACTGTTATGGAGGTTCCTCAAAAAACTAAAAATAAAACTACCCTACCATCCAGCAATTGCACTACTATGTATTTACCCAAAGGATACAAAAATACAAATTCAAAGGGGTATATGCATTCTAATGTTTATGTTTACAGCAGCATTATCAATAGCAAAACTATGGAGAGAGCCCAAATGTCCATATATGTAATGGAATATTACTCTGCCATGAAAAGAATGAAATCTTGCCACTTGCAACAACACAGATGGAACTAGAATGTATTATGCTAAATTAACTAAGTCAATAAGAGAAAGAAAAATACCATATGATCTCACTCATATATAGAATTTAAGAAACAAAACAGGAGAACATATGGGAAGAGGCGGGGAAGAGGAGAGAAAGAAGCAAACTAGAAAAACCTCTTAACTATAGACAACAAACTGAGTGTTGATCGAAGGAGGTAAGTGGGGAATAGGCTAGATGGGTGATGGGTATTAAAGAGGGCACCTGTTATGATGACCACTGGGTGTTGTATATAAGTGATGAATCACTGAAGTCTACTCCTAAAACGAATATTGCACTGTATGCTAACTAACCAATAAATAAATAAGTAAATAAATAAATGTAAAACAAAAGAACTAAAACTTTTTTCAGTTACCACATTACTAGCAATAAATTGGAATTGATATTTTGATACAAAAATAGAGATGCACACCTATACACACATATAACACAGGAATGATAAAGCAAATAAATAATTATATTGATGTGATATTCAGTACAAGAGAAAAGAGATAGAGATATCAAATGAAAAGTAAAAGAGTATGTGGGTGGCTCAGTCAGTTGAGCATCTGACTCTTGATTTCAGCTCAGGTCATGATCCTAGGGTTGTGAGATAAAGCCCCACTTCAGGCTCCACACTGAGCATGGAGCCTGCTTGAGGTTCTCTCTCTCTCTCTCTCTCTCTCTCTCTCTCTTTCTCTCCCTCATTCCCTCCACTGCTCTTCCCCACTTGCACATACTCTCTCTCTCTCAAAAATAAACAAAAACTAAAACAAACAAAACAAACGGGTAAAAATGTCATAATCCTACAGTGAATTAGAAATATGTATTTTCTTTAAGAAAATTTTTTCTTCCTAGTACTGTCCACTGTAAAGTCCTAGAAACAATGACCCACCCATTAGCAGTGAACACCTCTAGAGCTTATATTTTGGTCTCAATACTATTTCTATCAACAAAGAACCAGGACTTCTTGGATAAATCTAGGTATGAGGCAGGAAATGTAAAGTGAATCTGTAATATCTGGTCAGATAAGAAATCTAGAAGTCTATGAATGGATTTAAATACACCATACATGTTTAAAAATCTGTTAGTTAATTATATAGTTACATAGGTGTGTGTATGTTTGTGTGTGTCCTTTGCAGAATTCTAGGACCATCAAATTATTTGAAAACAGGTAAATAAAAGGAATTAAACATTTATCCTACTATTCTGCACAAACTGATCCAAGTAACAAACAATTGATGAGGAAAGGTTTTTCTTACATAAGTATTCTAATTTATAAAGAAAGGTGATGGAACAATAATGTCACAATCTTGCAATACCTGATGGCAATAGGCAATTGTCCTCAATGGATGCAAAGACCATGAGGCAATAAGCTGAGGGGGCATTTTATAATAGATGAATCAAGCTTAGATTCAAATTCACAAATGTCTTAATTTACAAAAAGAGCAACCAATAACCAGTCATTATGAGCCTCCATAGAGAAATCCACATCATTATTCTCAGAAAATAAAAGTAAAAGCTAAATATAGTCGAACCTATAGATCTGTCAAATCACCAAAAATATAGGGGAAAGAAGAACATGTTAGCCAATATTACATAATCAAAAAGTCCTAACTGTAGTAAAATCTACAGGACAGACAACCTGACTTATTTAACAATTAAACTTCAATGATAAATTAAAAACAGGGGAGGAAGATCTATAAACTCAAGAGAATTAGAAGATTTATCAACTAAACAAAATGGGAGGACCTTTGGAGTCTGGATAAATCAAACTAATTGTTCATTGAAAATGACACTATTGGGATAGCACTACTAGGAATGTATCCAAAGGATACAGGAGTGCTGATTCATAGGGGCACATGTACCCCAATGTTTATAGCAGCACTTTCAACAATAGCCAAATCATGGAAAGAGCCTAAATGTCCATCAACTGATGAGTGGATAAAGAAGATGTGGTTTATATATACAGTGGAATACTACTCAGCAATGAGAAAGAATGAAATCATGCTATTTGCAGCATCATGGATGGAACTGGAAGGTATTATGCTGAGTGAAATAAGTCAGTCAGAGGAAGAGAAAACAGATATTATATGTTTTCATTCATATGTGAATCTTGAGAAACTTAACCGAAGACCATGGGGGAAGGGAAGGAGACTAAAAATAGTTACAGAGAGAGAGGGAGGCAAACCATAAGAGACTCTAAAATACAGAGAATAAACTGAGAGTTGATGGGGGGAGAGTGACAGGGGGAAATGGGTGATGGGCATTGAGGAGAGCACTTGTTGCGATCAGAACTGGGTGTTGTATGTAAGCGATGACCACAGGAATCTACCCCAAAAACCAAGAGCACACTTTACACACTGTATGTTAGCCAATTTGACAATAAATTATATTTTTTAAAAAATGACACTATTGGGTAAATTTTTAAATATTTTTATTAAAGTATAATTAACATACAGTGTTATATTAGCTTCAGATGTACAATATAATGATTCAACAATTCTATACATTATTCAGTGCTTATCAGGATAAGTGTACTCTTAATCCCCTTCACCTATCTCACCCATCCCCCACCCACCCATTTCCCCTCTGGTAACCATCAGTTTGTTCTCTGTATTTAAGATTCTGTTGTCTCTTTTTTTCTTTGTTTATTCATTTGTTTTTTTAAATTCCACACTTGAGTGAAATCATATGGTATTTGTCTTTCTCTGACTTAGTACACTTAGCATCATATCATCTAGGTCCATCCATATTGTTACACATAGCAAGACCTCATCCATTTTTATGACTGAGTAATATTCCATTCATTCTTCTTCATTAATTCATCTACAGATGGACATTGGGTTACTTCCATATCTTGGCCATTGTAAATAATGCTACAATAAATGTAAGGGTCCACACATCTTTTCAAATTAATGTTTTCATTACTTTTGGATAGCTACCCAGTACTGGAATTACTGAATCATATGGTAATTATATTTTTAATTTTTTGAGGAAACTGCATACTGGTTTCAGCTGTACCAATTTCAATTCCCACCAAGAGTGAAAAAGGGCTCCTTTTATCTCCACGTCTTGGCCATCACTTGTCATTTCTTTGTTCTTTTGATTCTAGCCATTCTGACAGGTGTAAGGTATAAGACTACACCTCATTGTTTTGATTTGCAATTTCCCTGATAAATAGTGATGTTGAGCATGTTTTCATGTGTTTGTTGTCCATTCGTATGTCTTCTTTAGAAAAATGTCTATTCAGGTCCACTGCCCACTTTTTAAGTCAGATTATTTGGGGTTTTTTGGTGTTGAGTTGTAGAAGTCTTTTACATATTTTGGATATTAATCCCTTATCAGATATATCATTTGCAAATACCTTCTTTGGGACTACTAGGGAAATTTAAATACTGACTAGATATTTTATAATATTATTAAAATATTAGCAATATTTTGAGATTTGATAATGATACTTTGGTTATATTTTTATGTTTTAAAAAAGAAGTCCATATCTTTTAGAGATATTAATTACAGAATAAATAATATGGTATCTTGGACTTGATCCAAAAAAAACTAGTGAAGGGTGGGAAGTAGGGACAGTGAAGATATAAATGAAACAAGAGTGGCCATAAATTTGTAAATATTGATTGAGATGATGATTACATGAGATTTCATTATATTATTGTTTTTATTTTGGTATATGCTTGAAATTTTCTATGATAAAAAGTTGATAGATGATAGATAGAAAGATAGATAGACCCTTAGACAGCCAGATATTCTCTTCACAATTCGACCACAATCTTTCTTATGTGATTTGCTAACATGGGTTTTACCCTCTCTGGACAAAACAACTGTCCTCAGTTTTCTAGAAGAAGAACAAGGGGTTTGATTTTTCTCTTTCTTTCTGGAATAGTGGTCCAGGCATTAGCTGCATGCAAGGAAGTTTCCCAATCCCCCAGGACTGTTTTTCACTTTGCCAGTTTCCACCTGGAAATTTTGCTTAGTTAATTACTACCAAGGAATTTGCCCAACTGAGTACCAAGGAATTTGCCCAACTGGGCTTACAAAGGCAGTCTATCTTTGCAAGATGATCTCCCCAAGATGAAGGGGAATGAGAAGAGACAAAGAAGGTGGAATCTAGGAGTTTCGTTGTTAAAATTTGGACAAGAGTTATTTTTCTAAACTAAAAAAAAAAAAGAAAGAAAGAAAAACAAGAAAAGGAAAGTCAGGCCCAGTAACTTGCCTGGTAGAACAAGAATACAGACTCAAGATTATCCATCTCCAAAGTCCACACCTATCCTAAGAGTAACAACACCTTCTCTAGAATTAAATGGAGGGATTCACTCTACCTCCACCCTATATACACAAACCTAGACTATGGGTCCAGCAGCTGGGTACAGTTGGCCAAGGTAGCAATGACACAGACCTTTCACTAACCCAACGGGAAGAGCTGAGTGGGACCCCTGTTTTGTTTTGCTTGCTTGTACATTCTCATATTTGTACATCCAAGGATACTAACTAGATCTCATTTGTCACCTGTCCCTCTCTCACCAGGATCTGTATGATAGTGTGACAAGGGGCAATACCCAGGGGTGTAAGAGTTAGAGGCACCCCATTCAGAACTCCTTTTGGAAAGAGAATCTTCTCTTTACAAACATTGGGGGAGGGTCTAATTTTTAATTTGTTATGGAAAATGGCACTCTCAAAGTTAGAAAGAGAAAACTGGATAATTCAGCAAAAGGAAGTTCATTTTTTCTTGCTCAGCTTTTAAAATTTTAAATTTAAAGAACTTCAGGTAATAGGGAAACTGGACTAGAACCAGACAAGAAGCGTTCCTCAGACCTGGTCAGCTCTGAAGGGATGAACTCCAAGACCACAGTATCAAAGCTATCATCTTATTGTAATAAATCATCGCAGGGGCTTTCTTTCACTCTCTGATAGTATTTCATACATAATGCAAGATTTGGGCTCTAAATTGAAGAATCAGACAGCTTTTTCAGTGATCTCTAATCCCTGCCATACTGTGGCTGATCTCCTTTATATCTTCATATCTTCTCTCCTTCCCTTTTACCCTTCTCCAATTTGTCTGTAGCTACTTTCTCTCTTCTCCACCGTCACTAGTCCTGCTTGTCTGCCGCCCCCCCACCCCTCAGAACCCACTAACTGGAGGTTGCACTCATATAGCCCTACAATGCCTCAGTTCAATGAAAGTCCAAGGGGTTTCTTGGTGGTTGTGACCTTTGGACTCTCAAAAGAAACTCTGAGGATAGCCCTTGAGTTTGTACCTGATCAGTAATGTCTAGCCAAATACTGGGCTTCTTTGATTAAACTGTGTCTATAGGCTGGGCCAGAGAACCAACAGCAGAGTGCCAGAACAAAGGCAGCAAACAGACACACAAGCCTGTGTCTATTACATAGATATGTAAAATTACCTAGGTTTTTATCTCCATCCTCCCACATCCACCCTGAATCTCTGTGAGATTCTTCCCAAGTATTCAAAATCTGCCACCTCCCAAAAAAATCAGCCAAACAATGGAAGTGTGGATTATAACAGGACACAAAGTGCTGGTTCCCATGTTTTCACTAAGAGAAACAAGAGAGAGGGAGCTGGGCTTTATCTTTGAAAAGAAACTTCACTGCCACCTGACTTCCAACAGCACAAGTCAGGACCCTCTTTGTTCCTCAAGAGAGAATTTACACAGATCCAGTGCCATGTATTTTGCTTTGGGGCTCTGAATATTAGCTTGTCCTCTTTGCCTGGGGCTCCTCAGTACTTAACAGTACTATAATGTAGACTCATCCAGAGGCCCAGGTCCCCATAGGAAAGTGATTTTAAGTTCCCCTTCTCTTTATACCCAGAGGCCAACATCAGCTACTAGCAGAGGTTAACCAGACAAGAAACTTAAAGCTGTTTCTAGGTTACCCACAGGGAATGTTATCAAGGTAATTCCATGTTCCCACTGTGCAAAGGCTGTATGCTCTTCTAATTCATGGGACAAGTCATCAGTATTTCCACTAAGAGTCAATTTCCAGTCTACCAAATTACCTTAGGTATTTTAGGAATTAAATTATTTCCCTCCCACATCAGAATGAAGCCCTATCAAATTATTAAATATGCAGATAGTTTCCACAGTTAATTAAGTTAGTTCCTGGTCTCTACAGATAGATCCATTACTTTCCTTTGCCTAAAACCGCTTCAAGGAAGCCACAAGATCATGGAAATATGTGCTCATCCTTGGCCATAGTTTATTCATTTCTCTCCATGGAAATTTTTTAAAAGGGGAAAAAAAACAAGTTAACGAGTCTTTCATACCTCCTAGTGTTTGCTCAGGTTCCACCTACAGGCATTTATTATTAACCCATCAATAGTAGACCCCCAAAGGACTGAGGAATTAGGGAACAGAAATCTCCAAGCACTTCTGGAGAGCTTATGAACTATAAAACATTGCATGTGATTTTATTTTTACAGTGCCTGGGCCTGAGGATGTGGCTAGAGATGCAGAGATCAATGCCCTTCTACATCCATTATCATTTTTCTTAAATCTGCAAAAGGTAAATTATTTCCTGGCTGTAAACAACAGTTAAATATAATATACCAAAATCAACCACAAAGGGAAAGAACAATTTTATTTCTGATCTTAATTGAAGACAAATGCAGCATGTCCTTAGGAAATAGCACAATGTGACACTCATTCTGGAGACAAGGATTGGGGATACAGCAGGGAAGGAAAAAGACAAAACCCCTGCCCTAGTGGGGCAGTTCCTGGGGATCTTTTTATCTTTTCAAGGTAGCCTACCTTGAAATTCTCACTTAGGCCTTCCTTTCCAAAGTCCACCAGCAGTTTCTAAGTCACTCTGATAATAAGGTTTTCCTGCTGAGAATTCTCCCACCTCCACCCTTCTCTTCAAACTTTTTTAGGCTCCAAACCTACTGACAACAGCTCACCAGTGTCCTAGCACTGAGGAAGGGGAAGACCTATGCCATAGGAGTGACTAGCAGGTCCTTTCCCCACCTAAGATGGGGTAAGGAAAGGGTCTGCTGCTTCTGAGGATGAGGAGGGGAAAGGTGCTGGGTAAAAAAGGGAAAAATGGGACATGATGGGGAAAGTCTGCCTTCTTTGGGGGTAAGGGGGCACAACACTCTTTTCGTCCAAAGTCCCATGCCCAGGTTGCCTACCCAGGAGATCCACAACCCCCTCCCTCTTCTCACCAGGCCAGGATACATGCATTCTGGAGCTAGCAGGCTAAGGCAAAGAGAGCCACTGCCACTGTAGTCCAGGTGGCTGGATATTTATGCCCCCTGGCCCTACAAACTCCCCAGAGGTAGAGGTACACCTGCTACACATTCAACCCAAGGGGGAAAAAATGCCAAAAAACTATGTCTGCAAGAGCTGAGAAAAAACTTGGGATTCCATTCTGATGGCCTCTTTGTATAGGTGAAGAAGATCCAAAGGGCAGCCCCAAGGTCACATGGTCATGTGTGAGTGGCAGCAAGGACCAGTATATCGCTCAATTTTCTTCTCTCCTCTCTGAACAATATCCCTTTTAATAGTTCGCTGTAACTTTGCAGACTAACATAAGAACTCCCAGATGACCTGGGCTGGGGGATTTGGTGAGGGAGGAGGAAGGGAGATAGGAGGGTGCTTCAGGACCAGAGTGAAGGAGTCTGTGGGAGTCCAAAGAGAGGGACAGCCATTGTGGTGAGTGTTGCTGCAAACCTGGAGGTATCTGGGCTGTATAAGAGTCAGGGATTTGGGAGTAACTGTGGCTACTGAAGTGGTTTCAGTTCTGTGGGACAGCACACCCAGCCATCTCTAAGATGGAACTGAGTGATGACAGGACACCTTGGTGCTGGGGTGTCTCAGAGGCCTCCCTTAGACTCTGCAGCCAAAGTGGGCCCCCACCTCAACTCAAGGGGGCTTATCTCACCCATAAAATAGCCCTTCCTTCTCCTGCCCTGCCCACCTCCAGAATTCAAATGAGGATGACATTCATTGTGAGTGTCTTTTATCCCTTGCCAAATCTGTGCCTCTTTACCTGCTGTTTTCTCGCCCCAGACCACTCCCCCTCTTCAGGTCCAAGGGGCCATAAACTCCCAGGGGTAGATTGAGCAGATCCCCTACATGGAGGCTCATCTCCGGAAAAGAATACATTTCCCACCCAGCTCCCAACTCAAACACGCAATAAACATCAGTCTAATCTCCAAACGTGATCATTTCTCCAAACACGAAAATAACAGCCGCCAACGGGTCTCTCATTTTGCCCGCCCCATTCTAAATGCCTTCAAAACCGCCTGAATAAAGATAAGAGAGGATTGTGTACGTTTTCTACACAAATGGTGGAAAGTAATAAAATAAACATCAAAGGTGAGCTTCCATGTACTAGCAGCTCCGTCGCTATTTTCAACAAAGGCAGGAAAAAGGAGGAAACCTCAGCGTGGAAGGGCAGCGGGTTATAAGTGCACCCTTCCGGGGGTCCAGGGCGCCCCTTCCCTAGGGTATTGACACCACGTAGGCCCAACCGCCCTGCGGCAGAGAAAGGGCCCCCTTTCCCGTTGGTCCGAAACCACAGCCAAAGTCCTCAAGGGGAAGGATTGGAAAGTATTGGTCGTAAACACGTGGTGCTCTAGGCCCCTGCCCCCTACCCCCCCATCCCAGCCCCGGGAACACTCCCTCCCTTTCGTTCCTGCTACAGTCGGAACCTGGGAATAGTGCTTCTCTGCTCCACCCGCGCCGGGATGATTCCGCAGGGGTACACACACAGGCAGAGCCTAACACCCTGCGCCAGACACAGTCGCCCCAAGGAAGAGCGGAACACTCCTTTTTACCCAAGAGCTAACAGCCAGGTAAAGAAAAAGGTAAAGAAAAACAAAAGAAAAGTGAAAGTCAGAGGCCATTTAGCGAGCAACAGTCAAGGTCACTGAAAAAAAAATACACAATTTCAAGTCCAGTATTTTACTAAGAAAGAAAGAGAGAGAGAGAGAGAGAGAGAGAGAGAGAGAGAGAGAGAGAAAGAAAGAAAGAAAGAAAGAAAGAAAGAAAGAAAGAAAGAAAAAGGAAGGAAGGAAGGAAGGAAGGAAGGAAGGAAGGAAGGAAGGAAGGAAGGAAGAGAAAGAAAGAAAGAAAGAAAGAAAGAAAGAAAGAAAGAAAGAAAGAAAGAAAGAAAGAAAGAAAGAAAGAGAAAAGTCCGCTCCGCAAAAGGAAACCACAGAAAGGTGCACAGCATGTGGCTAAAGCTGTCCCCGAAAAGAGTGTCCTGCGCGGTCTTTGCTGTTCAGCACTTCGTTAGTAGTGACAGGGTGTTGCTTTCCGAAGAAGCACGGTTTTCACTCCCAAGAGAAGGAAACACACCGCATGCAGTTTAAGAGGACTGCAGGCCGGAGCGAAGTCCTTGCTGCCCTGGACCCAGCCCTTCCAGATGTCCCCTAGAGATATCCCCGTCCACTGCCCCAATCGCCTCCTTGAGCTCTAAAGTGCAGGGACCCCTCCTAGGTAGCCGGCCTCTCACACCTGAAGGAGGAGGGAGAAGGTGGAGCCGGTACACTGGCACACTCACTGACACGCGCACACCCCCAGCCGCGCGCAGACTCCTCATTGGCGGGAGGCGGAGGGTGGGGCCTGGCCGACCCAAAACAAACAACCTGAGCGGAGATTTTGCTGCCGCGCGGCCGCATGGCCTCAGCCTGGTGTGAGCCCTCCGGGGAGCCGCGGCCACCTTGGCCACCTCATTCCCCCACCCCTCTGCCGTTGGCGCCCAGGCCCCGCCCCCTCAGAGCCGCCGCTGGGTTATATTGGGCTTGGGCGAAGGTGGAGGCGAGACGTAGCAGCCGACCGCCAGCAAGGAGATGCAGCTTCGGAGGCCCGGGGCGGAAAGGCGGCTGCAGGCGCCAAGGTCTCTGGGACTCGGCTCCGCGGGCGCTCAAGGTTGAAGGCTCCATACCCTCCCCTAAGAGTGGCACGCACACTAGCTTGGTACCATCTCCGTGCCCCGAGGACGCCTGCCTGGGACCTGGGACCTCCAGTGAAGAACGCCTCCTGGTCTCTTGAATGGATAGCAGATGCTCACGCTTCTTCCTTCCAGCAAGAAGTCGCAAGCCCGGCACACTTGGGCATCAGAGAGTGGAACCGCACCCCCTCACGCATTCACCCCGAAGTCTCTGATCCTCGAACTGAAGACAGAACACATTCAACTCCTCCCTCTCCACCCCTCTTAGTTCACCCAATAAGCACAACCCCTCCAAAAAAAATTCCAGCGGAAGAAGACTCTTCAACGGAAAAGTGACTGTCTCTAGCAGAGGAGGGAGAGCTCCCAGTAAAGAAAGACGAGGACCCGTGGCCCCAGGATCTCCATTCCGGCCCCCGGCACACCAGCTTCCCAAGACCTCGCGAAGGAAACGGGTACGGCACGGGGCAGGGATAGTGTGCGGTTATGAAGTTGGAGGTGTTCGGCCCCCGCGCGGCCCACGGGGACAAGCCGGGTAGTGACTTGGAGGGTGCAGGCGGCAGCGACGCACCATCTCCGCTGTCCGCAGCCGGCGACGACTCCTTGGGCTCGGACGGGGACTGCGCGGCCAACAGCCCGGTGGCGGGCGGCGGCGCCGGGGAGCTGGCGGGCGGCGGCGAGCGGAGTGCAGACTGCGGGCCGGGCGCCGAGGATGGCCCGGCGGCAGTGGCGGCGGGGCAAGCGGAGGCCTGCGCAGCGGGGCCAGGTGCGGGGAGCTCCGGGGTCGGCGAAGGCGCGCGCAGCAAGCCGTACACGCGGCGGCCCAAGCCCCCGTACTCGTACATCGCGCTCATCGCCATGGCTATCCGCGACTCGGCTGGAGGGCGCCTGACGTTGGCCGAGATCAACGAGTACCTCATGGGCAAGTTCCCCTTCTTTCGCGGCAGCTACACAGGCTGGCGCAACTCGGTGCGCCACAACCTCTCGCTCAACGATTGCTTCGTCAAGGTGCTGCGCGACCCCTCGCGGCCCTGGGGTAAGGACAACTACTGGATGCTCAACCCCAACAGCGAGTACACCTTCGCCGATGGGGTCTTCCGCCGCCGCCGCAAGCGACTCAGCCACCGGGCGGCGGCCCCTGCACCGGGGCTTCGGCCCGAGGAGGCCACGGCCCATCCTGCCGCTGCGCCCCCTCGGCCCGCGCCCGTCGCCCCGGCTTCTCCCCGGGGGCGCTCGCCCGCCCGCCAGGAGGGGCGCGCCAGCCCTGCGGGCAAGTTTTCCAGTTCCTTCGCCATAGACAGCATCCTCAGCAAGCCTTTCCGCAGCCGCCTAGACGGGGACGCAGCCCCTGGGGCGAGGCTGCCATGGGGCGCCGCGCCCTGTCCGCCGCTGCCCACATATCCCGCGCTCCTCCCCGGCGCCTCCGGAGGGGCCCTGCTGCCGCTGTGCACTTACACTGCGGCGGAACCCGCACTGCTGAGCGCGCGCGGAGCCGACGCACCGCCGGCCGCGTCGCCCGCCGGGCCTCACCTCTTGCTTGCGCCCCTCTCTGCCTCGGCCCCGGCCAAGCCGTTTCGTGGCCCAGCGGCCGGCGGCGGCGGCGCGCACCTGTACTGCCCCCTGCGGCTGCCCGCGGCCCTGCAGGCGTCCTCGGCCTGTGGCCCCGGGCCGCACCTGCCTTACCCAGTGGAGACGCTTCTGGCCTGAGCTGCGCTGCGGAGGCCGGCAGGGGTGGGCGCCATCGGGGAGGCCGGGGAAGCAGGCTTGGGGGCTTTACATTTTCTAGCCAGACCAAGAAAAAAAAAAAAAAAAGACTTTAAAAGAGAAATCTCCATCAAATGTGCCTTAAAGATAAAGAATTTTTGACAGAAGTGTTTTAACTTAGTTCAGAATGTTTTCCTTCTTTGGTGATTTTACAGGGGACTAAACAAATTCATTGTTTTAGTTTCTTGACCAAGCTGTCCCTCCCTCACTGCACAGAGAACTTTGTCTATTTTCTTACTGCCCAGGCTCTCCCTTATTCCTGTTTTTGTAGCACCTTCCATTGATTTGTCTTTAAAAAAAAAAAAAGAAAGAAAGAAAGAAAGAAAGAAAGAAAGAAAGAAAGAAAGAAAGAAAAAGAAAGAAATCAGGGAACCATTCCATATGATAAATGATATGACTACTGTTTGGGGTTTATTGGACCCCCGCTCCATGTAAGTATGTCGCATTTACAGGCATGATTGAGTGTGAGAGAGGTGTTAGAGAATCTGCGGTCATTTCTCTGCTATTGACCAATGCTTCACTGTGCCAAAAGATTTTTTAAAAATGTTGGGTTTTGTAATTAAATTATTTATATATTTTTGAAACCTCAATTGAAAATGTTGCAGGCAACGGGCTACAGCTTTATTAGTGGTTCAGTGATCTCTAACTGTGGTCTCCTTGGGCCAAGTAATTTCTGTAAAGGAAAAATTAACATTATGTATGTGGTGTGCCAGGACCACTGCCACTTGAACGTGAGTGTGATTTTTATTTTTAATATTATTTTATTTGTGTCTGTACATATTCATGTATAAATTTTATGAAACCCAGGCATAGTGCTTATTTTTAATAAAACTCACAACTGACTTTAGCACTTCGTGGTGGTAGGTTGGAGATGGCAAGTTTTATTTACATCCCCACTTCACCCTGCCCCTGCCAAGAAAGTGGCTTCAGGTTTGACTCTCAAAAAATTTCCTGTGGGGGTCAAGTATCTTCTTGAATAATTCAGTAAAGGTTGAGGGAGAGTGCAGGTTTCCTTACCTAACCAATTGGTGTACAAATCTCCAGGATGGGACTTCCGTCAACACGATTACTTAAACTTCAAACCAATTCTCTGTGAGAATTCACTTGAGTTACCAGAAAAAATGATAAGGTGTGTGCCTCCCTCCTACAAGAATCCTTTAGCAGACAATTTGAGCTATTAACAAACTTATGGTCAAGCAGACATTTTTAAGTGAATTGGTTCTGATTTGGAGCTCAAAAAGCTAGAAACAATCATGGTATAAGACTATCACAACACACCAAAGATTTCTTCATGGCAGTTTTAAAAAGCAACTTGAAAGTCAGTGTTTTTTTTGCCAAAATGAAATGATCTTCCTTTATAGGGATGCAAAACTTAATTTGCTTATGAACCAATCAGTAGTAATTTTTTCACACTCTCCTTTCATATGAGGATAGCATTTGTAGAGGTGGGGCTGCTAGGCCTATTTCAGTTGTGATCTGAAGAGAAAATACCATCTCAGATGGGGCAAAGACAGTTTCTCATAGTAAAAAGGGAAGGTTTTGATCAGAGGAAGCATCAGAAAACAGTGAGAACACCTGTTTCTCAGTAAATTCAAAGGCAGTGAGGCTCTAGCAATTTTTGGATCGCAGTATTCTAAAAACTAATGCAAAGAAGAAGAAATTCAGAATCTAGAAACTTAGGCCCTGTTGTTGTTCCTGTGGTTCTTTGGGTAGATCTCATCTAATTTAAGACAAGATGATGATTTAGGATTTACACATTGTGAGGCTGGGAAAAAAATAAAGTGGAATTTATTTCAGGATGCTGTCTTTTGGCAGAAATGCCGGGCGGGGGGGTGGGGGGGGGAGCCCATCCACAAATCTAATAACAACAAGTCATGACAGATTTTGGTTATATCTACTTAGTAGTCATGAAGAGTGATAATAATAGGGTTGAATTATGACAAAAGGTAGACATTGAAGTGGAGATTTGCACCTACAAGGCCAATAATTAAACCAAAAAATAAAACTGAAATGGACTGAGGCAAGAGATAGGGCAACAGTTTACTGGGTTGAAAAGATCAGGACCCATATGCTCAATCCTTTTCCTTTTCTCTTGAAAACACACTCTGAGATTAAAGGCGAGCAGGAAGTCAGCCACTTGAGGTGCTTCTGAACTCCAGTAGACCATTTCTCTCCAACTGTGTGCCTTGCCTCCAGAGGCAAGGTGCTGCCTACTTTTAAATCAGTTTTATAAAACCACAGTTTTCATTTCTACAATGATACATGAAGTCAGTTCTGCAAATGGAGATTTTGATTTATTTATGTTAAAGAACACAGTGAAGTAAGAGAGGCAAAGGGAATGGTGACTTTTTTAAAAAATCACAGTTATTCTCCCCTCTCTTCAAAAAAGTCCTTTCTTAATGAACACTCCAGAGTCCCACTGACTGGGGTCCCCTCCCTAGCTTCTGGTCCCCTTCACTGTCTCGCAAGGTACTGTAAGGTTTTCTAGAGAATGGTCAGAGTCCCTTGAACTTTGTGCCGTTCTGCCTTTCATGACCAGCTCCAAACTACAACTTTCACGACCCAAATGTCAATCACTCTGGGGGCCCAGGATGTGGAGGGTGGAGGGATAGAGACCCCTGGGGTTCTGTCATTGCCTCCCTGCCTCTCCTTCGCACTCCCCAGGCTCTCCCTGATGGGCCCCAGGAAATCCCGAAAGAAGGGAATCGCACAAGCTCCGGTTTTCTAAATGAAAGTGGAAAGTTGCAAGGATGCTTTTAGTTCAGGCGACACTCCAGTTCCACGGGAACCGCGCCTCGCGGAGGAGAAGGGGGCCCTCAGCGACCAGGCTAGGTCGTGCTCAAAGACCCAAGCCTCTGGCCACAGCCTTGACTGTGTGACCCCGCCGAGATTGTCGCTTGTGGCAACCGCCCAGAAAGCTGGATTCCTTGGCGCCGCCGGGAGGAACGCTCCTGGCTCGGTGCGCGTCCGGTGGGCTTAGGGCAGCCTGTCCCTCCCCTCTGCACCGAGCCCACCCCCTCCCACAGCCCTCCCGTTCCCCAGCTGGCCTCTTGCCGGCCGCGGGGGTCCTGGCCCACCTGTGCAAACACCGGGCCGCCGGCCACCAAGCACGCCGACCCCAGGGTTGGGGTGTGAGTCTGTTTGGTTTGGGAAACGCCCTTTGATACCTGTCAGGCCTGCCGGGACCCAGAGAAGTGGGTGGAGGGTTCAGGGGGTCAGTTTTCAAAGATCCCCTCTTCTGCCTCTGTGTTTGCACTTTGCAGTCCCTTTTCCCCTCACCTCTTCAACACTCAGAAGAACCTCCAGACAAAGATGGACAAATGCTGGAGAGAAGTGCGGAACCCCAAACCCCGTTCCAGCTGGGCCTCCTCTTACAGTGCGACCTAGTCGCATCTGCCTTCCCCACAGCCAGGAATCAAATGCACCGCTTTGAAGAGCTGAAAAATTCTCTGGGAAGTGAAAGGTGGAAACATCCTGATAAATCTAAAACTCGCTTCCTGCTGTAGAAAATGCTTCTCCTAAATACAGGAAGCATGGAGCTAGGTGGTGAGTGTGCTGGGGTCATGTGCTGGGAGGCCCACATTCCACTGCCTCTCTGCCTGTGTGTGAGCCAGGGCAGTAAATAACTTCAGCCATCCCTGGAGATGGTTTACTCCAAGTCCCTTAACTTATGGATAAGAGACCTAACTAAAGCTCCTTATAGAATTGTTAGTCAGATTCTTGATTCTCAAAAAGAAAAAAGAAAAAAAAAAAAAGGAAGAAAGAAAAAGAAAATCAGAGAAATTCTCACCCCCAGCCAATGAAGATGGGTTCCTCCATGAGCACTCCAGGGTTGACCTTACTGAGCTGGAAGCATCCCTAAGAAATATTACCTATGCCCTATGCCCACTCCTGTTCCACTGTTGACACAATTTCACGAACTGGACAATTATCTGTCTCCAGGAAACACTAAGTTAAAGTCATTGACTTTCTTAGGTAGACCCCTAATCTTAGAGATGAGAAAATAGTCTCACAGAGTAGCTTAAACACTCCTCCAGGCAGACCAGCGTGGAAACAAAGATCCAGCTCCCGGTTCAGAATTCTTTCCACTGTAACAGAGTTATCTGGATAATTCAGACCAAAACATACTTTGGCCTGAACTGAGCTGAATTATTCAGATAGTTGTCTCAGGCCGCTTTTATTACAATGATAGGCAGATTTCTCAAACTGGTAAGTGGTTTCTTTCATTACTAAGAACTTCCCCCCCTCAACCATAATCGTCCTTTTCTGGAAGATGTCATGTTCACTCCTTACCTGAGAAAGCTGGATGTGAAGTGTCTTAGACCCTTTAGCTTTACTGTATTAGTGGTCATGATACCACAATGAAACTGGCAACTGCTTTCTCTCACTTCTGAAGAGTGCTAAATGCCTACCTCTACTGAAGTACAATTCTGTGCTGAGGAAGAAGGCTCTCTAGAGGACTGTGACTCAGCGCTCCCTGGCGAGTCTCTGATGACAAGCACTAAATAATGGGCACTTCCTGATGCACATTTTTCCCACTTTTCCACACCAGGTCCCAAATAACAAAAAATGGACTCTTCCCCACATGGAAAAGAAACTAGCACTTGTTTTAATAATTTTATAGTTTTAAAAAATGCCAACTGAGTGCACGTACTTGACTGACGACTTTCTTAGGTATCAGGGACTTTGTTGTCATCAAACATACAAAGATAATATTCCTCTGTTTTACTATTGTTTTGTTTCTTTAGATCAGGATAAGCTGAGCTTTGCCTTAGTTCCAGAAATTAGACCCTGAAGAGTCCTAAAGTAAATATTTCCTGCTTTCAAACCCACCATATTTCTCTCTTAAGTAACAGACTTTTTAGTTCTCTAATGAAACCATTAAACTTTTGTTATGCTTTAACATCATAATTTGTTAATTCTTAATGTTGTCAACAAATGGCCCTAATAAGTATCTTCTAAGAAGATCATGATCAAAAACATAAAAATGTAACTCTCCCCAGATTCGAGGTCCTCTTTCAAATTGGCGAGGATTCCAATGTCATGAAATGCTGGTGGTTGTGTAATAGTTTCTACACTGTATCTGTTCAGCATTATTAAGATGGATGGGTGATTAGAAGCAAATGTTGTTCCTGTCATTTGCCAATTTATACACAGACTGGAGAGAGAACTGTATTGACCTTCATTTTTGG
This sequence comes from Cryptoprocta ferox, assembly GCA_028646485.1. Lineage (NCBI taxonomy): Eukaryota > Metazoa > Chordata > Mammalia > Carnivora > Eupleridae > Cryptoprocta > Cryptoprocta ferox. Next base: position 116,649,737 of record CM053577.1, read on the forward strand.
TGAACTACAGCCAAACATAAACATTAACATAATACCACATTTCCCTTACCACTCCTGGACCCTCTTTGCTGCTCTTTTCAGGAAAAGTTTAACTTAGAAGGCTTGCCATAACTGAACCTTTTTATCACATCTGTTTGAAGCCCAAAATAATACACATATTCAACATCCTTGACATGTATTTGTTGTTTCTGACCACCAATTTCTAACCATTAAGGGAAAAGATAGAAAAGTTTCCCAACCTTTGGCTGGCTGTGCTCAGTGTAGTTAAATGTCTGTTAATGATCAAAATCAAAAAAGTGGTCAATTCAAGAAAGAACTCACAATGCAAGCTTAAAGAAGACCTGAGTCTAAATTCTGGCTCTGGCTTTCACAGCTGTGTGACCTTGGGAAAGTAAGTCATCCCTCTAAGCTTCAGTAGGACAAAGGGGTTGAGATAGAACATACCATAGTACCCATTCACGAAAACTTGTATAGAATGTCAAAGATGTCAATGCAAATGGATGTTTTTTCTTTCCCCTAAATTCAATCAACTTGGGATCAAATATGCATTTCAGGGACAGGTTTCATTTTAGCATTATTCAACATAATTAAAATGCTCATAGACATAGCAAAACATATTGAAGACCATTAGGATACAGAGCACATATACACTTGTCATTCTAATGGATCGTAACATCTATTTCTGACAACATTTTCCCCTGGCATGTTCTCAACAACATGATTTTTGCACAAAATTCCTGATTTAAGAATTAGGTGTAAAACACTAGCATGCTTATTTTGTCATCTGGAAAACAAGGCTGAGAGAGGCTGGGCTACTTTCAAGAGGTTTCATTTTAAGCAAGACATACAGGACTGCTTTCCTGGCTTTGACGGCTCCCTGGCTAGTCCTCAAATCCTGGGATGAGAGGATCATATCAGCCCTTCATTTGTTTATTTAAGAACAAAGTCCAAAGATGCCAAAGGCAATACTCAGCAGGGTCAATATAACCTAAAAATTCAACCAGCACCAAGGAACTCAAGGGATGAAAACCAACATGTACATTTGTGTGTACAAATATAACATGAAAATACTAACATAAAATACTAACATAAAATAACTGTGGGAACACTAAAGGAAGGCAAATCTGGAAACTAAAGAAAAACCCTAAAACTATGAACCTAAATAGTAGTAAATATTATTATTTAATAAGGTATATTCCAGGTACATTCTCAGGGTCAGGGAAAGCATGATTCTTAACAGATAGATCCACACTATTTGGGGGAGCTGGTATTTTTCTGAGGGAGACAACATTTGTATCTGCCATCCCAGGTTCTACACCCCTGCCCCTGGTCCCAGCACCCTGATTTTCATTTGTTGAGTCACGTATCCCTGCAGTGTGCCATTCTGTGTGTTGCCCTCTTCAGCCTAAGACAGGCCAGGTAGACTTTCTCTTCCCCAGGACTCTGTACCTGAAGCAACCTGAAGACTTGAGGGCCAAACATGAGTTCGATTGATTTGTCTCTGCTGCCCCAATGAAATGGTCCATCTGCTCCTGCTAAGGAACCCATGGAGGTTCCGTGGCTCTTTTTCTTTCCAGAAAAAACCTGCCAGTCAAGTCCTGCTTTGGTCACATTAGTCAAGTATCTGTCATTCGTAATCTCACCATTCTACACAGTCAGGCCAGGCACAGCTGAAAGCAGCCAAGATGGCCTTTTTGCCCTTTGGGAACTCTTCTTCTCTTACTGGCCCTCCTTGGACACTCAGTGCTCCAATAGAAGGATATGGGTGGCACAGAAACTAGGGGAAATTGTCACGTGGGTGGTCAGGCAATCAGTGCAGTGCAACTCTCTCCTCTCTGGGGAACAAAAAACTGCAAAGAAAACTTCACACTGTGGAGGGCTACTCAGGAAGACAAAGTCATGAGACTAAGCTCAGCCACATGGGGACCCTCTAAATGAGTGGAAGGAGCCAATACCAAAAATTTACATCCATACAATTCCATTTACTTATATGACACTCTGAAAAAGTCCAAAGGAACAGAAATCAGATCAGGGGTTACCAGACGCTGGGTAGGGGAATTCAAAGGAACACAAGGGAAAATTAGGGTGATGGAAATAATCTACATCTTCATCGTGAAAATGGTTACGTGATTGCAGATGTTGATCAAAACTCAGTGTTATATATCTAAAAAGTACGTTGCTGTATGTAGATTCTACTTCAATCACCCTCACTGAACAAATAAACTCATAGAGAATGAATGCTAAGACTTAATATGTGGCCCAAAGCAGTGACATTCCCCCAATAACAGCTTAAGTTAAAAGAAATTAAGCCTTATTCATAAATTTCAACTAACTAGAACTAGTTAAGGGAATATTTTCTGAGGAAGGGTAAACTTCCCAGTGACTCTTAAATCATACATAGCATTTAACTGCTGTGGGCAAAGCAGCTTATGGCATTGATGTCTGTCCTCTTCAACGTGGGAACTGTCTCAAGGACCACCATTGAAAAGGGACATCATACCAGAATATCCTCTCCGTGTGTTTTTCTCGCATTCAGACAAATTGTGTTCTTCACCTGGCTAGTTAGCTGAGAAACACAGTGAGGCTATGAGCAGCCCAAGTGGAAGAGGAAGTCCCACCTACTCCCTGAAGCTGGATTAGTTCACAAAGCAACTCCTGGGGGATGTTGCCAACTCTAAGACCTGAATCAATGCCTAGCACCCATGCAAGGAAAGGTCATTAAAAGAGGGACCCAAGAAGGGCACCTGGGTAGCTCAGTCTGTTAAGTGCCCTACTCTTGATTTTGGCTCAGGTCCTGATCTCATCCCTGCATTGGGCTCTGTGCTGACAGCGCCAAGCCTACTTGGGATTCTCTCTCTCTCTCTCTCTCTCTCTCTCTCTCTCTCTCTTTCTCTTTGACCCTCCCCAGCTCATTCTTTCTCTTTCTGTCTCTCTGTCTCTCTCCCTGCCCCTCCCCGGCACATATGTGTACGCTCTTTCTCTATCTCTCAAAATAAATAAATAAACTTAAAAAAAAAAGAGGGACCCAAGAGAGACTATGTGACACTGCTCCAACCTATCAAATATCCCTGCCAACACTAAATGAAAGAGTTCACACAAACATAATTTATTCCCTTTGCTCTCTGACCCCTACTTGCACCCCAATTCTGTAATCACGAGTGTCAGAATGCCGAGGAACTGTTGAGCAAACTGGACACTTTTGACCTGTCACAGCAGTTACACAAGTCAGCAATCTGAAACAAGATAATTATTAGTTCTCATATTTATTAGCTGAGCCCTTTTGAGTAATAGCCTCTGGGGATATTTATATATGCATTAAAAGACTTCATCATTGTTAACTACAAAATGATGTGGCTTATTGTGAATTTGTGCTGAAGTAAAACCTTAGGCCCATACAGTGGCTTTGCCTAATTCAGGAAAGCTAACAGCTGTGGCTTGACCCTCCTTCTCCACTCCTGTGTACAATTCCAGTGTCTGCCTTGTAAGTGCTTGTTGAACTTAGATGTTGGAAGTTGGCAAGAGATGTCAGCTGATTTAGATACAGTAAAGATAAATCTGAGCCCGTATTTTCCAATATGTAACCCCAGAATGACTGGTGGCTGAAAAGAGACGTCTGTTGGCCCAAGTCACCTCTTCAAGCTATGCCCATGGGCAGAGTTAAAGTGCTTGAGCTCACAGGTTTGGCCTTAGAAACAAAGTTTGCCCAATAGGGCTTTCTTAATGAATCATAGGAAATTAAAATTAGTACATCTTTTAGTCACAGTTTATTCAACTGAATCAAGGCCTAGCCCACATATGGGGCCAGTGGTGGTTGTTCACACAGAGTGATTCATGAGAGGGAGCCAAAATGCTCTGCCAGATAAGATCTCTTTCCCCATACTCTGCTTGCCCACCAGCCCACTTCCACTCTCCCAGGTTATTTTGCTGTCTGAAATATTACTATTTTAAGTTTGTTGAGTTATAGAGTAAAAATCAGGCATGAGCACCAGTAAAAACAAAAAAGAAAACAAAACAAAAAAAAAACAATGGAAAAAGGGGAGGGGGAGACAGAGGCAATCATTGTTCCATTATAGACACAACTTGACCTTTCTCATACCTTTGCTAATTTCAGGGGCCAAGCAGACAAGCCCAAAACATATCTGCCCATAGGCAAACCAAACGACAGAGTTTTCAGAAAAATTCCTGGTGCCAACCTTAACTTTTACCTTCTATACTTCACTAGGAGAGGTATTGGGTATAATTGAAACACTTCTGGTAAGCAGCAGTGAGTTCAACTCCTACAGTGAATTTGATGTTAAGTTTGGCTGCTCCATTGGCAACTATCAGCCATCCCTCATGGTGGTCATTCTTCCTTTGTTTCAGGATAATAATACCACATTGTGCACTTGAATAAATTTGCTTTTTTAAGTCCCTTTGACAGATATTTTTCTCCTGCTTACACCTTTTTACTGAAGTTAGAAAGCAAACCAAAGGACTTAACAAAATACACAACCTATATTTAGAACTCAGGCTTCAGGGAAATGGGTGTGATGCAGGACAGGACAGGATTCTAGGGACTTGGGAAGGAGCCATACCCTGATCACCTCTCCAGCCTGGCTCTTGGGTCAACCACTGACTCTGAGGTCCTTGTTCCTCAATTCCTCCTCCAATGTCCTGTCCTGTCTTTGCCCTTTGGGAGAATGAAAATCTGTTGTTAGTGCTGAGTACTCCCAGTAGCCAAAGGTAGGCTTTAGCTCTAAGTCAGAAGCAATCTAAAGGATAAATGGGATCACTGTAATCAAACACATCAGCTCAAAATCTCTATTCTGTGCCAGACCCAGGGAACAGATCAGTTCAAACAGACTGCTTCCGTGAAATATTCTGCTAGAGAACCTAAGCAAATGGTGACTTGCTCCAGCAAAGTTCATGTTGCCCACCTGGAAGAAGGGAGACCCAGGCAATATCTACTCTGGGCTCAGGGGAGCACCTCTCAGCTAAGGTCATAATGATAACAAGTTTATATAATTCCTCTCATTCATTGATGGAAATGCTTTTAGACACTACAAGGTCTTCCCTGGAGGAACAGACACTCCCCTGGGCAGGGGATCAGGCAGTCAGCAATGTACCCACACTTCCAGGAGCTGGTAGGGTGCACATCCTGAAACCGGGCAGTAGGGCCAACAGAGCCATAGAATGGAGTCTCTGAAATACAGAACAAGCAAGAGACCCAGGGAGGGCTAAGGCAGTTCAGCTCCTTGGCCAGGCCTCCCCACCTTTGCATGCCAAGCACTGGGGACTGCCCACTCAGCCCCTATTAATTGAGGTCTCACCAGAAGCACTCTCAGAGAAAACTGGAGTACAAGTTCATTTAGTAAGTGCAAGAAATATCAGGAGGGTTACAGGAGATTGAGCCAGTGAACTGAAGGTAGCAAATGGTGAGTTATCAAGCCAGCAATGACTAGAACTTAAGGCGATTAAGAAATCCTGGGAGCTGTGTAAATGCCTGCCTCAAAAAGATCCCACTAGTGACCAGAGGGACAAGGGAATCATTCATGAAGAGATTCTGGAGTTGGTTGGGGTGGGGAAGTGTGTATTTCTTGGCATTTCTGGACTGCCATGCATTAGACTGTGTGGCTTTATATGCCTTCAAAGAAAGTCCTCATGCAGATCCCAGCAACTGAAAATATCTCAGAGATGAAAACATCTAATGTAGCCCAGCAAGGCCCTGAGAAAGTAAACAACAACAACAAACAAACAATGCCACCATCCTGTGGGCCCACACCAGGGTCTTTCAATCAAGAGTAGGATCCTCCAGAGGGACTCTCTCTGGGGATATGGTCCTGATTTGTAGTGTTTGCCAGTTTCCATGGTATAAATACTCCTACCATGGCTGATTTTAAGTCATCAATAATCTAACACTGGATGCAACATTTCTGAATAGTTAGCAACTGGCTGTTGAGCCTCAAGCTAGCAGAAGACTGTTCTAGCATACTACTAAGACGGCGATGGGGATTCAAGCCTTGAGACTCAGGTGTTCAGTCACTGGCCTTAGCCTCATCCTTCGCTGTCTCTTGGGGACTTGGTCTCTTGGTCCCAGTGACCCCTATAATGGGATCCTCAACTCAGAATCAGCTCTTCTAGGACTGAATTTTAAAGTTCAGGAGTTAACTTCAAGGTTAAGAAGTAATGCAATATAGTAATTAAAATCATGGACTCTAAAGATAGACTTCCCAGATTTGAATCCCAGCTCTACCATGTATTATTGTTGTAACCCTGGACAAGTTACTTAACTTCTCTGTGACTGTTTTCTTACAAAATGAGAATAATAATGATAACAATAGTAATGGTCTCACAAGTTTCTTGTAAGGGTAAACTGAGTTTTTATATGCACAGTGCTTAGAACACTGCCTGGCACATAGTAAGCACTACTTAGAAATAGCTATTATTACTTAAGAATAGGAATGAGCAGTTGATAAGCCAGGACCATAAAATCATAATATTGCATTTCCACCAGCTGGAGTTGAACCCAAAATTGATCCTGAAAGAAAGAAAGAGGGAGAAAGAGATGAGAGAAATGTTTTAATGCCACAATCAATGAAGCAATCCTTTCAACCCAGGGTCCTCAAAGAGCAGACCTATCTTGTTTTGTGCTTTGCAGAGCCCCAGGCTCAGGTTAAAGCTATTTTTAATAATGGATGCCTTATCTTTCTTTTATATCTATGGTTTTTTGGTCCTTCAGTAAAATAAGGAGGTTCCAATTGAATTATATGAATAGGAAATCCAAGAGTAAGATGAAGTTCTTCCATGGATCTTATTCAATTCCAACCTTTGTGAGCAGCTTCCTATGTGTCAGGCACCCAGCACTGATGGAGAAGCAAGGGCAAAACACTACCTCTGCCCTCCAGGCCTCACTAAGAGTGTGCAAGTACAGCACGTATGGTAGTGGTATACCAGAGGCAATTCTTAAATGCCATGTGACCATATGAGAGGTGCATTATTCCCAGGCCTTGGGGAATTTTGAGGAGTCCTCTGGAAGTAGTGGATATTTCCACTGAAATATGAACCTTGAATAAGCCTCAGGTAAAGGTCCAGGGGGTAGAGGGAACACCATATACAAGGGTGTAGAGCCAAGAGACAGCATGGCATACTCAGGTGAAAGCAAATTGTCTGCATACATGAGCTGCAAAACCTGTGGTATGTGGAGAAAGGAGGCAAGAAAGGGAAGTAAATATAAGCCAGATTAGAAAGGACCTCAGCTGTCATGCTGAGGATAATGAAGAGACTGATTGGATATGGAGGGTCAGGAGGACACTGGGAAGGTGTGGGGCCACCCATGCAGCAAGGGCATCAAGAAGGACCTGACCCTGCTAACAGGTAAGAATGGAGGTGGGGTATGAGTGTGTACAATAATACAGTGCACAAATAAAGGGGTATGCCACTCATACTGTAGTGATAATTTTGTATACCAATTATAATTTTTAACCAATGGAAATAAAGTACTTTGGGGAAAGTATATTTTTGTAATTTGCTCAAAAACAATATATGCATTATATGAGCTAGCTAGCCATGCCCCTGAGTGCTGTTTAAAGTTAGACTTTGAGGATATCAAGTTTGAGTTACCTACAGGACATATAAGTGAAGCAAGCATGTAAATAGTTAAATACACATGTCTGAAGTCCAAGAAAGAACTGGGCATGAAAGGTAGATGGGGGAAATATCAGCATATAGATCATTTTTACAACTATGGAAAAAATTATGTCATTCAGGAAGCAAGAGCTGAACAAGGGTTCTTCATCTGGGGGTGTAACAAACTCTTTTGGAATCAGTTGAAAGTAATAAACAGAAATACCAAATTAAGCCTACATCAAAATTTTTATACACATAGCAGGAGGGAGTGAGGGAGAACAGGAGGCATAACACAGCTTCTGAAGCTAACAGTAAAGTGTCTCTGAGTGAAGGGAGAAGACAGGAGAGCCAAGCATATGATATTTACATTTAAGAAGTGAGTAAAGGAAACTGAAAAGGAGGGAACCAGCAGAGTGTGGAACCATGAGAAATAGGAAAAATCATGTTTTCTGAAGAAAGAAGGTGTCCATTAAGGCCAAAGAGAGCAGGGAAGTCAAGGATATTGAGGTTTGACTCATTTTGGGGGTCAAATAGTTCTAAGTTAGGTCTCAACTCTGCACTTAATAGTTGTATGACCTTATATTCTACTTAGTCAACCTGAGCCTCTGTGCCCTCATTTGTAGAGTGGACATAATGGAACTGGTCTTGTAGGCTGTGTAGGAGGTATTAGGATTAAATTAGAGCACACACATACACACACACACACACACACACACACACACACAGATTTGTTGACTACAGTAGTGTATGGCACAAATGTTAATCAGTATTAATAGTAGTGGTAGTACATCTTAGCCTTTAATGATGAAATCAAATCCTCATCAATCAACTTATGATTGTTATACAAATTACACAATTTATGTGAGGTACACACTTGGGGAGGAGAGAGTTCTTCAGTACCTTTTAACTAAATTACCTGGAATTTGATCTACAGGATTATATTCTTTATGTTGCAAATTAAAGTCATGTAGGTCTTTGCCAACATGCATATCATATCATTCATGCCAAGAAATACAAACCTCTAGTGTTATTGATTGTGCAATTACTTATTTGGTCTTTAAAGGAGAAATACCCCATACATTTAGGCACAACCGGAAGAACACTGAATACATAGTGAATTCAGTAAATGAGATCTCTTGGTCTTCCCATAAGAATTTTACCTGTTAAACCAAGAAAATCCATATAGAAATATTGTTGGAAGGCAAGTAACACAAAAATTGTGTATTCCTTCTTTTCCTTTTTGAGCAGAGCTAGATGAATAAAAGGTAAACAGAATTCACATGCTCAATTGTGTTTTCAGTCCAGTGATTCTGTGTCTTCATTTTTCACACTGTTAAAGCTCTATGGTTTATGCACATAAGTGATTAACCTCATCTTAAATTTGTGTTTCTCACTTCCCACCTGAATCCCTCAATTTTCCATTTATCTCTTGACCTTTTTTTCCCCATCTTCTCCTTTACTCTTTGACGTCTCCTTCAAAATACAGCTAAGTATTCTCCAAGCTGGAAAAGAACCAAATTTTTGATCCAAGAAGAAAAGAGAATGAGGCAGATTCCTGCCTGGATCCACAACAATCTTGTCTGAATCCTTTTATTTCCAAAGCCTCACTTGGCAACATGTCACTATAGCTAATAGGTTGATTTGCAAAACTACATAGAATCAATAGAATCTCCTCAAAATAAATCCCTACCTCACCCCATACACCAAAATAATTTCTGAAACAGCAAAGATTTACATGTATAAAGCAAAACCTGCAGGGCACTAGAAGAAAGCACAGAAGAGCTTGAAGTCTTGACACAGATACAGCTCATTGAAGAATGGTGCAAACCCTAAATGCTACCCAAGAAAAGGTAGGAAACTTGACTCCACAAATTTACCAAAAACTTCTATTTGTTTCAAAAACAAACAAAGAATGAATTTGTGACCTTTCTGACAAATAAATATGAACTTTCATAAACCAATTTTTAACATTACTAAAAACCTGATAGTGGTTAAGATCAGATAGTTTCCACAGAAAAGAAATTCAAATACTCCATAAAATGTGAAAAATATCACTTTCTTAATTAAAATGCAAATTAAGAAAATAATGACTTGCTATTTATGGCCTATTAGCAAAGATTTAAAAGTTTGATAGAGCATGGAGTTAGTGAGGTTTTGAGGAAATAGGCTACTCATACAGTGTTAATGGGATTGTAACTTGGTGCAATCTTTTTGCAGGGCAATTTGGCAATATTTATTATAATGTAAAATGCACATACCCTGTGACCCAGCAATTCCATCACTAGATATTTATCCTAAGGATCTGCTCTCCCAACTGTGCAAAAAAGTGCATTCACATTAATTAGCATGTGTGTTTGCAACATTACTTATAATCCCCTAAAACTGGGGAAAAAAAACCTTTTAATATCAATTTAAGGAACTGGTTAAATTAATTAGGGTACAGCCACACAATGGACTCTAGGCAGTTATGAAGTGAATGGGTGGGTGTCTATGTGTGTTTACAGTGTCTGTTGGGGGCTGGTATAGCAAGCTGCAGAGCAATACATTGACTGGCCCCATTCATATTAAAGATCTTTAAGTATACAGTTTATCCATATGTATGAATGCATGTATATGCAGAGGAAATGTTCAGAAAGATTTTGAGAAATGTTTTAATTGTAGAGTTACCTCTGGATAACTGATATTACCTTACACACTTTACAATTTAAACAAATGTAGTTTACTAAAAAGGAAAAAGAGAAAGAAAGAAAGAAGGAAGGAAAGAAAGAAAGAAAGAAAGAAAGAAAGAAAGAAAGAAAGAAAGAAAGAGGACAGAGGTAATGCATAAAAGAAGTGAAGGAGGGTGGGGGTGGGCAAGAGAGAGAATAAACACTTTCTGAATCTTTTGAGTAGATGAGCCCTTCGTACTTGTTTTGATGGAGCCAGATATTAGCACATTTTAAAACTATAACACATTTCAGCAATTTTACCAAACTACCTTGCTACCTCTTTTTTAAATGAAAATAAGGGAGAAACACCAGACTGCTGGATTTGTCCACACTTCTCCTTGGTCTTTGCAAACCACCTTGGGATAAAGTCCTTACTGAATTTAAGCCAAGGGTGACTCCAGGAAGCCAGACGGCATTTCCTCCCATAATACACAAATTTGTATTTTGCCTGATGTTTTTGTCTCTCTGCCTAGATCCCACAGTGATAGGCGCCACAAAAGTACACAGATGGACAGAGAACTCGCCCTGACTTTGCAGAGAGGAGACAGACATATGGAGGTCAAGAGGCTCTCTTTCTAAAGGCTACGGAGCCCATCAGAATTCCAAGGGAGAGTCTTGGCGTCTGGGGCAGATTAGACCCTCAGTCTTTGTCGCTAGTGCATGTGAGCTTTTCCCAGATTAAATATCTTTGCTTCTTCCTCTTATGAATTCTGGTTGCTGACCAGAGGCTACAATAACTTTTTCTCACTCACTTTTAAAAATTAAAATCAGTGTTCACTTCGGCAGCACATATACTAAAAATTAAAATCATATTTTAGGTCTATTTTAAAAGATAATGGTTTATTGCAGAGGATTTAATTTTTTAAGAACTGGTTTTCTAAAATTGAGAGATTTTAAGAGGCCTATTTTTTTTAACTTTTCCATATAAAATGAGAAAAGTTTAGACCTACTACAGGGCCATTTGCAGAAGAACAAAATCCTCTAGAAAAAGCAAATGGGACCTCACCCTCAACCCCCTGCTCCTACCCTGCCTGTCCTCCATTCCTAGCCCCACACTAAACTCTTCAACCATGACTGACGCTTACAAAATATTCTTCTAGTACTCGACAGCTTAAATATTAACGAGCATGTAAAGCTACTGGGGGTAAAAGCCTGGAGCCTGTAATAAGAAGCAAGCCTCTGCTGGATTCGGTAATTACTTCTTACGCAACTCCACAACTCCAGGCCGCAGTCACGGCTTTCTGAAGATTACACACTTCCAGCAGCTCCGGCATGAGGGCCCAATTCTGCCAGGGTTGCATAAGCTTTTTCATAGCATAATAATTAGTCATTAAGAAGCAGAACAAAGGGCCATTCTGACACCAGGACACTCTAATATTATATGCATTTGCTTTCCAGAAAGGAGGCATTTCTTGCACATTCTCCCCTATGAGAGTGTCAATGGGGTTAGGAAGGAAAGTGGGGGATGTGAGCAGGGCGAGGTGGGTCAGTTTGTTGCTGATCACAGACTCCGTGGAGATTTTCTGTTCCTGCTGTTGTGTTTCTTGTTGTTGTTGCCGCTGTGTTTAATCTCCCACCAAATCAAAACGTTCCATTCCAACCACACCAGTCTTAGCTCACCAATTGGGACTATGCCTCCAGGCGGGCCTCTGAACTTCCTTGGTTTCTAGTCCTATCCTAGGCTTCTCTTTGTCAGCAAAATCACTGTCCTTATGTGCCACACATTTTATTTTTCAATTGACTAAATACTTGTGAAATTACTGTTCTAAAGTATTGCTGCCCTAGTTACTTCTAATTAAATGAATATAAAGAACTTGAATTTATTTGGGGGGAAGAGAATCAGCTTTAGAAATAATCTAGTCTAGTCCACTGATTCTATAGATGAAGAAACTGAGGTCAGAGAAGCTAAGAAGTGAGTTTACTTACAAACATTTGGGAGCCCTAATGAAGGCATTTGGCTTTACCTTATTCTTGGAATAGGTAGCTAACCTTATGTGCTTTCTTTGTCTCCTGTATGAATTCGGTGTCTACCTGAAACCTCCACCAACCTGTTGGTGCACATGGGAAACTCAGCCTTGTGTACGGTCTAGAAGATAATCATGACAACACTGCAGCCTGCAGGTAAGTTTGAAGATAACAGCAGTGCACCTGGATAAGAGCTGTCTAACAACACAGGGGGCCCAGGCCTTCTGAGAGCCTCAACCCTACAAAAAAAGTGCCTGAAGAACCTGGAGAAAGGCATCGAAGAGATGCACTTTGGGTTTAGACTGAAATGATGGAACCAAAGGAGTGGTTTGTTATTCAGAATTACACTTGTCAAAGTTTACTGAGGAAAACATTTAATTTCCCACAATATTGCCAAGAGAATTGAATCTTTTCACTAATGCTTTATGAATGAGGGTCCGTAAGGATAGACAATGGCCCTTAAGTCACTCTGTCTCCTCTGCCCACACCAACCATCACTACTCAGCCATGGTACTTGCTAATCACTAAGAGTTATTTCCAAGTTGACAAGGGAAATATTGTCTTTCAAATTAAATTCATTTTTCTTATGTAAGAGTTTGACTCGCCTGGATCAGGGAAATGCCATGCATGCTAAATATCCAAGTTTAATATGTCTCAAAATGTCCTTAAAAGCATTGTAGAGAAATGCAGACTAGATACTTAAGTTATAGAGAGTTTCAATGGATTTGTTAGCTGTACCTCAAAGGCATAAGTTAATGGAATTAACATCAACCTATAGGGAGGTTTCTAGTGACAGGTCAAATAATTATTTTTCACCATATTTTCTAATGAAATGGATAGAAACATCTTCAGATCTCTGCTAAAATGTCACCTTTTCTGTGAAGTTTTCTCTGACGACCCTATTTAAAATTGCAAAACAACCTCCTCCTCTCTTCTATCTCTCTTTCTTACTTCATTTTTTCTCCTTGGCACTTGTCATTAACATACCATGTACATATCTTTGTTTAGTGTCTATCTTCCCTACTCAAATGAAAGGTCCAGGAAAACAGAAATTTCTTTCTGTTTTGATCACCATTGTATCCCCAGAGCTTAGAACAGTCAGTGCCTGGTATATTGTGGGGGTACTCAATAGACAGTCACTGGATAAATGAATGAATGAATGAATGAAGATAGGATGCTTATTAAATGTGAAGATAACATAAACCTAGGAGAGTTGAATAAAATAGTAGATGACAAAGTCAATAACCAAAATTATCTTGACAGGTGAGAAGGATAGTCTAAAGCTAGCAAATGGAATTTAACAAGCTATGTAAATCAATCCTACATTTAGATTTCAGAAAAACAATTGCACAAGATCAAGATGGGAAAGATAATGTGGCTAAATAATAGCATGTGCAAAAATGACAAGGTCTTAGATGACTGCCAACTCACTCTGAGTCAAAAATAAAACCAGCTTGTCAAAAAAGTGTGAGCTTTGATATAATCAATAATTAAAATAATCATAATTTTCAGTATATAAATGTGCCCATATGTCTTCCTTCATTTGAACTCACATCTTTTCATACATACAAGCAATGTACATGTGGACAAGGTTATTCCTTGCAGCATGGCTTGTAAGAACAGAGATGAGAAACCACCTAAATATTCATCAGTAGGGAACTCATTAAATAAATTAAATAAAAGTTACACCACGGAATACAAAAGAGTATTTAAGTAAGAATGAAAACATTTTTAATGCACTGATTTAGAGCACTCTCTAAGGCAAGTAGGTAAGTAAGGGGGAGAAAGAAAGAGAGACTTAAGAAAAAAGAAACTAAATGCCAATATTTGTTTACAGTTCATGAAAAGTCTTGTTACTCAGGATGATCTCTGACCATTAGCTTGGGCATAATCTGGAAGCTTGTTAAAAATGCAGAGTAGCCAGCCTGATCCCTGACCCACTGAAACATAATCTTAATAAGATTTTTATAAGATTCCCAAATTGTTTCTACATACACTAATTTTTGAGAAGTGTTGTTCTGGAGAATAAATTTAACCTTGACTGTCTCATCTCATCCACACCCTGAGAAAACCCTAGCCACCCTTTCCCTCTAACTTCCCTTCTTGCAGTCCTTCTTGTTCTAGAGGCCAGGGATCCCCGAACATTCCAATGGCCTTGGGTCCATACCCAGAAGGCTCCCAGATACTCTTAGGAACTCTGGATTTTGCAGGATCCTGCTCTTCAATTAGCTCCAAAGTGTCCATGTCTGAGCTGACACTAATGTCAACTGATTTTGCCTGGCCAAACTGCTTACCGCAGGAAAATCTGTGGGTCCAAGTTATTTGCTCTTGTTTGGTCACACTGCTCAGGTCAGGATGACTGTTATAGTCACCCCCTGCTGGCTGGTGGTAATTTTTAGTTGTCACATCTAAGTATTTACCTGGACTGATACAACCCTAGGCTTAGCTGCACATTCTCCTTCAAAAATATACAACAGGCAAGGTTAATCACAAAATCACCCAAGTTTTTTTTCTCCCAAATTCCAGTTTACTGAGCTATAGTATGACACCTTCAGGTGCCAAAATTAGGAAACTGATTAGGGCACCAAGTAGTACTGGCATCAGATTGGGGACCCACACATCATTGAGCTGTCCATTTATGTGGCTCATCCCCTCCTCCTCTTGAACTGATGTCTAAACTGACTTACTCTTCTTCCAGTCATGTAGCCAGTCTCATCCCATCTTCATTCTCTGTTACATGCCCAACCCAGGCAACGATGCATAACTTGTGATCCTCTTTACCCTGCCAGTATTTTAGAGCCAGAAGCAAAGCACATATACCAGCACTGTGAATATGGAGTTTGGGTGGAATTTTGTTCATGTCTTGCAGTCAGTGGCCAGAGGGATAAGGCCCACATTGTTCACAGTGTCTTTGAGGTCCTACTAATTTGGCAGCATCCTACAGATCATCTGTAGCCCAGTGATCAAAAAGCCTCACTCTGGAAGACAAATTATTCCAAGAAAAATGTAAAAGTCGTCCTGATTCATTTCAGAAATAACCAAGATCTCTTAAACTTAACTGTGAAAAGAGAAGTGCTCATTCTATGAAAGATAATAAAGGAGTTGTCAAATCAACAGTTTACAAAACTTCAGAAGGTACAAGCAAATTCTCCAATCAGGAAGTTTGTGGATCTGTGAGTGGTGGTGCATAAATTTGGTGTCAAACCCAACTGAGGGTTTTCAACCCAAAAGCTCATCTTTGTGTTACTACATGTCTTCCATCATAAGAATCACTTTTTTCCCATAAAAATTTTAATGTTCTGAAATTATAACTGATGTACATTTTGCTGTGTAGTGTTTCCTTTCTTTCTGAAAAGTTATAACTAAACTGATGATGCACCCACTCCCCCAAAATGAAAAGTTCCAACTCTGCACTCTGAATCCACTGCAGCTGCATGCACCATAAGCTTCCCAGCATCATTTAGCCTCCTTCCTCCCTTCCGTACCTCCAAGATTAATTCCTAAGTGGAAAAAATAAGGTGTAGAATAGTGTGTCATATGCTACCATAAATATGGGGGGCATAAAAACATTATATGCATAGAGTTGTGTGTTGCTATATGTGGAGAATGGCCCTGAGAGAACACACACGGGTAGCCTGGCTGACTCCAAGGACTTGGTGTTGGGGAACAGAAGTTACAAAGAGACATTTCAACACATGCTTTTGTTCCTTTTGAATCTGTCACATTATCTAGTCAAAGAATTAAATTTTAATTAGAAATAAACAAAAATACTTTTCTACTTTATTTACACATTTAATTTATACCTTATTTAACCAATATTCAGTCCCACACTAAAGAAGAAATTGTCCAATTTTTCACTATGCAGTAGTCAAGCCTTTATCACCTATATAATGTTCAAATCTTAATGCCATACTTTCAAGAAATTCTATTTTCTGTTTATATCATAAAGATAATTCCCTGTCTTTCCTCATTCCTCAAAAACCAGAAACTCTCATCTCCAGGATCAAATGCTTCACTTTGTAGGGAGTAATTATACTTTGCAATCTGTGTATGGATTGCATGCTAAGTCATTCTTATCTGTAAACCATGCAGTTGTACATTGTTTCACAGTGTTTCTGGCCTCTGTCCTGTGAAAGACCCTGTACCAGCTGATGACAGATGAATTCAAGAGAATTTTCCAAAAACCAATACAGATAATAAAAGTATCTGTTGGCAACACATTTTGTTTATTCATTTTGTCAAACCTGCAGTAATGGGTGTAGGACTTCTAGTCCAGCACATGAAGAGCTTGGAAGTCAACACTCCCATCTTCACAATAAGAGGGAAAAAAAACTAAACAAACTGAAAATCGATAACTCTTTTAGATCCATCAGAAAATTGAGGTTACGAGGAAAACTGCTTCTCCAAAATTGGAGAGACAGCAGATACAGGAACACAGCTTATTGGAGCAGAAGTCCAGAAGCAAAAACAGACACCAGACCTGGTACCAGTTTCTTTTTCCTAGTACAGCATGTCAGTTTTTAACAAAAACTTGGAAGGCATATTAAAAAAAAAAAAAAAACATGGTTCAAAAAGACAGAGCAAACCTCCAAACCAGATTCAAGTAGGTAGAAATTATCACACCAGGAACTTAAAACAACTATGATTAATTAGCTAAGAACTTAGATGGAAAAAGTGGACAACATTCATGAAAAAAAGAGGTAATGCAAGAAGTTTTATATCAATAATCATGTTAGATGTAAATGATCTAGAGAGAGAGAGAGACTAAATATAAGATAGAGAGTGTCAAGAGGGCTAAAAATACAAGGCCCAATTACATGTTATCTACAAGAAAACCATTTTATTTTTTTAATTTTTTTATTTATTTATGAGAGAGAGACAGAGAAAGAGAGAGAGAGAGAGAGAGAGATGGAGCACCAGCAGGGGAGGAGTAGAGAGAGTGGATACACAGAATCCAAAGCAGGCTCCAGGCTCTCTGCTGACAACTCAGAGCCTGACATGGGGCTCAATCCCACAAACTGTGAGACCATGACAACCATGACCTAAGCTGAAGTCAGACTCTTAGCCCACTGAGCCACCCAGGTGCCCCAAAACCCACTTTGAATAGAAAGACACAGACAGATTAAAGGTGAAGGGATCGGGAAAGATATAACATAGTAACACTAATAAAAAACAGCTGGAGTAGCTAATTTTTTTTTTAAGAAACAGACTTCAGAGCAAGAAAAATCATTAGGGTTATGATGATAAGTGTTCAATTCTACAAGAACACATAACAATCCCTACTGTGTATGTGTCTAAAAACAGTGTCAAAATACATGAGGTAAGAAAAGATAGAACTTCAAGGAGAAAATAGACAAATCGACTCTCATAGATGGACACCTCATGACTCCTCTTTCAGTAACTGACAGATTCAGCAGACAAGAAATCATAAGGACATAGCTGAACTGAACAACACCAGCAATTATAGAGGATCTAATTGACATGGATGGACTACTTCATACAACAAAATCAGAACATATATTATTCTCAAGTTCAAACAACACATTCACCAGAATAGACCACATTCTGAGCTACAAAACACACTATAAGAAGTTAAAAGAACAGAAATCGTACAAAGTATCCTCTCATATTACAACTGAATTAAATTAGAAATCAATAAAAGAAAAACAACTGGAGGCCTAAAATCATATGATCATTCAATACATGTTTAGAAAAAGCATTGGACAAAATGTAACACTCATTCATGATAAAAAGTCTCAGGAAACTAGGAATAGAGGGAAACTTTCTGAACTTAATAAAGAACATCTACCAAAAAACCTGATAACTTATTGATAAGAAAGTATTTTCCTGCTAAGACTAGGAACAAGACAGGATGTCTCCCCTCATCACTCCTTTTGAACATTGTACTGGAAGTCCCAGCTATGCAATAAACTAAAAAAAGGAAATTAAAGGTAAAGAGTACTAATAGGGGAAAAACTGATTTTTTTTGCAGATGACATAATTGTTTATGTAGAAAATCTCCAATAATCAACAAAACAAAAAGCCTGCAACTAATGAGCAATTTACAAGGTTACAAGACACAAAGTTAATACACAAAAAATTAATTGTTTTCATATTTACTAACAACAAAAATTGAAATTTTAAATTAAAACACATGCCATTTATATTAGCACCAAAAAAGAATAAAATACTTATGTATAAATCCAACAAATATATACCAGATTTATATGAGGAAAACCACAAAACCCTGATAAAAAAAAATCAAGGACAATGTAAATGGAGAGAACTTCATGTGCAGTGATAAGAAAACTAAATATTGTTAAAATGTCAGTTTCTCCCAACTTGATCTATAGATTCAATGCAATCCCAACTAATATCACAGCAAGTTATTTTGTGAATATCAACAAATTGATTCTAAAGTTTATGTAGAAAGACAAAAAACTCAGAATAACCAACACGTTATTAAAAAAAAAAAAAACAAAGTCAAGGACTGACAGTACTCAACTTCAAGACTTACTATAAAGCTACAGTAATCAAGACAATGTGGTATTGATGAAAGAACAGACAAACAGAGCAATAGAACAGAATGGGGAACCAGAAATAGACCAGCATAAATATGTTTGTGAAGTTTGACAAAGGAGCAAAGGCAATTCAAAGGAGAAAGAGTAGTCTTTTCTACAAATGGTACAAGAACAACTGGACACCTACAAAATAAATCTAAACCCACACCTTTCATGTCACAATAATTAATTCAAAATTGATCATAGACCTAAATGTAAAACACTAAACCTTAAAACTCCTAGAAGATAACAGGAGAAAATCTAGATGACCTTGGGATTGGGATTGGCAATGCCATGAAAGAGGCAATTGATAAATTGGACCTCATTAACATTAAAAGCTTCTACTCTGCAAGACACTGTTAAAAGGGAATTAAAAAACAAGCCACAGAGTGGTATAAAATCTTTGAAAAGCAAATTATCTGAGAAACAACTAGTATCCAAAGTAGGCAAAGAACTCTTAAAACTCAACAGTAAGAAAATAAATACCCAATTTTTAAAATGAGCAAGCAACTGAGCAGACACCTTATTATAGATATATAGATGGCAAATAAGCACATAAAAATATGCTCAACATCATGTCATTAGGGAATTACAAACTAAAACAATGAGAAAGCACTACACACATCTCATAGAATAGCAAAAAAAAATTGAAACACTGGCAACACTAAATGTTGGCACAGATGTGTAACAACAGGAACTTTCTTTATTGCTAAGTGAGAATGCAAAATGGTAAATAACAGTAGTTAGAGTGGGCATCTATGTCTTGTTCCTGACCGTAGAGGAAAAGCTCTCAGGTTTTACCCATTCAGGATGATATTAGCTACGGGGTTTTCATATATGGTCTTTATTATGTTGAGGTTATTATGTTCCTCTATTCCTACTATGTTGAGGGTTTTTATCATGAATGGATATTGTACTTTGTCAAGTGCTTTTTCTGCATCTATTGAAATGATCAATTATATGATTCTTATCCTTTTTTTCATGAATGTGTTTTGACTGATTTGAGAATATTAAACCACCTTTGCAATCCAGGAATGAATTCTACATGATCATGGTGAATGATTCTTTTAATGTACTGTTGGGTTCAATTTACTAGCATTTTGTTGAGAATTTTTGCAGCCATGTTCATCAGGGACATTGGCCTATAGTTCTCTTTTTTAGTGAAGTCTTTGTCTGGTTTTGGAATCAGCATAAAGCTGGCCTCATAGAATAAATTTTGAAATTTTCTTTCCATTTCTATTTTTTGGAATAGTTTGAGAAGTGTAGGTATTAACTCTTCTTTAAATGTTTACAGCCACTTGTGAAGATAGTTTGGCAGTTTCTTACAAAACTATCTTACCATATGATCCAGCTTCTTGGTATTTACCCAAAGAAGTTGAAAACTTATGGGGTGCCTGGGTGGGTCAGTCTGTTAAGCGTCCAACTTCTGCTCTGGTCATGATCTCATGGTTCATTGGCTTGAGACTTGTGTCGGGCTCTGTGCTGACAGCTGGGAGTCTGGAGCCTACTTTGGATTCTGTGTCTCCCCCCACCTCTCAGCCCTTCCCCCACTTGTGCTCTGTCTCTCTCTCAAAAATATTTAAACACTAAAAATAAATTTTTAAGTTGACAACTTACATCCACACAAAAGCCTAAGCATGAGTATTTATAGCAGCTTGATTCATAATGTCAAAACTTGTCAACACAAGATATCCTTTAGCAGATGAATGGATAAATAAACCATGGTACATCCAGATGATGAAATACTATTCAGTGGTAAAAAGAAATGAGCTATCAACCAATGTAAAGACATGGAGAAATCTTAACTGCACATTCTAAATGGGGAAAAAAAATCTGAAAAGCCTATATACTGTATGATTCAAACTACATGACATTCTGGAAAAAGCAAATTGTGGAGAATAATAAAATAACTGTGGTTGCCAGGGATTTATGAGGAGGGGAGGAGAGATAAATAGAGAACTTGTATTTTAAGGGAGTGAAATAATAGTGTAATGGTAAATATGGACTTTACTTAATAATAATGTATCAATATCGGCTCATCAGATGTAACAAATGTTAATAAAATGGTAAATTAATGCAAAATGTTAATAAAAGCAAAAACTTTGGAGTGAAGGAGGGGGTAACTGGAAACTGTACTTTCCAGTTAATTGTTTTGTAAACTTAAAACTCTAAAAAATTAAGTCTATTAAAAAATAATGAGTTCTCAAGGCACCTGGGTATCTCAGTCAGTTAAGCATCTGACTCTTGGTTTGGGCTCAGGTCACGATCTCATGGTTCATGAGTTAAATCCCCACATCAGGCTCTGCACTGAAAGCTCTAGCTCCATCACATCATTGCAAATGGCAAGATTTCATTCTTTTTGATGGCTGAGCAATATTCCTATATACTATATATGTATATGTGGACATTTTGTCTCTTTCTATAGTTTGGCTATTGTTGATAACACTGCTATAAACATCAGGTGCGTGTACCTCTTCAAATCTGACTTTCATATCCTTTGGATAAGTACCTAGTAGGGCAATTGCTGGATCTTAGGGTAGCATTCTTTTTAACTTTTCAAGGAAAACTCATACTATTTTCTAATGTGGCTGAACCAGTTTACATTCCCACCAACAGTACAAGAGAGTTCCACTTTCTCTGCATCCTCGCCAACACCTGTTGTGTCTTGTGTTGTTAATTTTACCCATTCTAACAGGTGTGAGGTGGTATCTCATCATGGTTTTGATTAGTATTTCCCTAATGATGAGTGATGTTGAGCATCATTTCGTTTGTCTCTTAGCAATCTAGATGTCTTCTTTGGAAAAAAATGTCTATTCATGTCTTCTGCTCATTTCTTAACTGGGTTATTTGTTTTTTAGGTGTTGACTTTGATGAGTTCTTTATAGATTTTAGATACTAACCTTCTTTCAGATATATCATTTGAAAATAACTTCTCCCATACTGTGGACTGCCTTTTAGTTTTGTTGATTGTTTCCTTTGCTGTGCAGAAGCTTTTTGTTTTCATGAAGTCCCAATAATTCATTTTTACTTTTGTTTCCCTTGTTTCCAGAGACATGTCTAATAAGTTGCTACCACCCAGGTGAAAGATGTTGTTGCCTATGTTCTCTTCTAGGATTTTGATAGTTTCCTGTCTCAAATTTAGGTCTTTAATCTATTTTTAATTTATTTTTGTATATGGTTTAAGAAAGTAGTCCAGTTTTATTCTACATGATGCTGTCCAGTTTTCCCAACACCGTTTCTTGAAGAGACTGTCTTTTTTCCATGGGATATTCCTTCCTGCTTTGTTGAAGATGAGTTAACCATACAATTGTGGGTCCATTTCTGGGTTTTCTATTCTGTTCCATTGATCTATGTGTCTGTTTTTGTGCCAGTGCCATATTGTTTTGATGAGTATATCTTTGTAGTATAGCTTGAAGTCCAGAATTGTGACATCTCCAGCTTTGCTTTGCTTTTTCAGGATTGCTTTGGCTATTCAGTGTCTTTTGTGGTTCCATACAAATTTTAGGATTGTTTGTTCTAGCTCTGTGAAAAATGCTGGCAGTATTTTGATAGGAATTGCATTAAATTTATAGGTTGCTTTGGATAGTATAGACATTTTAACAATGTTCTTCCAATACATGAACATGGATTTTTTTTTCCATTTCTTTGTGACCTTGTCATTTTCTTTCATAAGTGTTCTATAGTTTACAGAGTACATATCTTTTACCTCTTTGGTTATAATTATTCCTAGTTATCTTACTGTTTTTGGTGCATTTGTAAATGGGATCAATTCTTTGATTTGTTTTTCTGCTGCTTTATTATTGGTGATAGAAATGCAACAGATTTTATATACTGCAACTTTTCTGAATTCATGCATTACTTTTAGCAATTTTTTGGTGATGTCTCTCAGATTTTCTACATAGACTATAATGTTATATGCAAATGGTAAAAGATTGGCTTTTTCCATGCAGATTTGGATGCGTTTTAGTTCATTTTGTTGTCTGATTGCTGAGGCTAAGACTTCCAGTACTATGTTAAGTAATAATGGTGAGAGTGGACCATATAAATATCATATTGCCATATATGGCTTTTATGATGTTAGGGTATGTTCCATCAAAATCTACTTTGTTGAGGGTTTTTATCAAGAATGGGTGCTGTGTTTTGTCAAATAATTTTTCTGTATCTATGAACAAGATCATATGGTTCATTGATTGACTTGCAAACATTGAATCACACCTGTAGCCCAGGAAAAAATCCTACTTGATCATGGTAAATAATACTTTTAATGTACTGTTGAATTCAGTTTGCTACTATCTTGTTGAGAATTTTTGTATCCATGTTCATCAGGGATATTGGCTTGTATTTCTCCTTTTTAGTGAGGCCTTTGTCTGATTTTGGAATCAAGATAATACTGGACTTTGAGAAGGAGTTTAGAAGTTTTCCTTCCATTTCTGTTTTTTTGGAATAGTTTGAGAAGAATAGGTATTAAAACTTCTTTAAATGTCTGGTAGAATTTCCCTAGGAAGCCATCTAGCCCTGGACTTTGTTTTGTTCAGAGATTTTTGATAATTTATTTAATTTCTTTGCTGGTTATGGGTCTGTTCAAATTTTCTACTTCTTCCTGCTTCAGTTTTGGTAGTTTGTATGTTTCTAGGAATGTGTCTATTTCTTCCAGATTGCCTGGTTTGTTGACATATATTTTTTATAATATTCTTTTATAATTGTTTGTATTTCTGTGGTGTTGGTTATGATGTCTCCTCTTCATTCATGATTTTTATTTATTTAGGTCCTTTCTCTTTTCTTTTTCGTAAGTCTGGCTAGGGGGTTATAAATTTTGTTAATCCTCTCAAAGAAGCAGCTCTTTGTTTCATTTATCTGTTCTATTTGGGTTTTTTTTCATTTCTATATCATTTATTTCTGCTCTAATCTTTATTGTTTCCCCTTTTCTGTTGACTTTAGGCATTATTTGGTGTTCCTTTTCTAGCTCTTTAGGTTAGGTTTTGTATTTGAGACTTTTCTTGCTTCTTTGAAGTAGATCTGTGTTGCAATATACTTCCCTCTTAGGACCACCTTTGCTGCATTTCAAAGGTTTTGGACTATCATGTTTTCATTTGCATTGCTTCCATGTATTTTTTTTATTTCTTCCTTAATTTCTTGGTTAACCCATTCATTCTTTTTTAACTTTTTTAATAGGCAAAACTATGATGTGTAGGGCTGCATACATTTTGTTTTAGATATTTATAACAAAGTATTAAAATTACTTTTCAAGATAATTGAAATTTCTACCTCCAAAATTATTTCTACCTACAAAGTTTTCTTTCTTTCTTTCTTTCTTTCTTTCTTTCTTTCTTTCTTTCTTTCTTTCTTTTTTCTATTTTTTAGATTTCAAGAATAGAATTTAGTGATTCATCACTTACGTATAACACCCAGTGCTCATACCAACAAGTGCCTGCCTTAATGTCCATGGCCAATTTAGCCCATTCCCCCAACTCAACACCCCACCAGCAACCCTCAGCTTGTTCTCTGTATTTAAGAATCTCTTATGGTTTGTCTCCCTCTCTGCTTTTAACTTATTTTTGCTTCCCTTCCCCTATATTCATGTTTTGTCCCTTAAATTCCACATATGAGTGATGTCATGATATTTGTCTTTCTCTGACTTTTGCTTTAGCATAATACACTCTAGTCCCATCCATGTTGTTGCAAATGACAAGATTTCATTGTTTTTGATCACCTTGTAACATTCCAGTGTGTGTGTGTGTGTGTGTGTGTGTGTGTGTGTACCACTTTTTCTTTATCCATTCAACAGTCGATGGACATTTGGGCTCTTTCCATACTTTTTTAACTCATTCATTCTTTAGTAGGATGTTCTTTAAACTCCATGTATTTGTGGCCTTTTCAAACTTTTTCTTGCGATTGATTTCAAGTTTCATAGCATTGTGATCTAGAAATATGCACGATCTCAATGTTTTTGCACTTGATGAGGGCTGATTTGTGACCCAGTATGTGACCTATTCTGGAGCGTGTCCCATGTAAACTTGTAAAGAATGTGTATTCTGCTGCTTTTAATATGAAATGGTCGGGGGACCAAGAAGCCTCAGTCAGTTGAGCGTTCAACTTTGGCTCAGGTTATGATCTCACAGTTCATGGGTTCAAGCCCCACATTGGGCTCTATGCTGACAGCTCAGAGACTAGAGCCTGCTTCAGATTCTGTGTGTGTCTCTCTCTGCCCCTTCCCGTTCATGCGCTGTCTCTCTCTGTCTCTCAAAAAATAAATAAACGTTAAAAATTTTTACTTTTTAAAAAAATTTTTTAACTATTATTTATTATTGAAAGACAGTCACAGACAAGGCATGAGCATGGGAGGGGCAGAGAGAGTGGAGACACAGAATCCAAAGCAGGCTCCAGGTTCCGAGCTGTCAGGACAGAACCCAACGCAGGGCTCGAACTCAAACCGCAAGATCATGACCTGAGCCGAAGTTGGACACTTAACCGACTGAGCCACGCAGGCGCCCCAAAGGTTTTAAAAAGAAAAGATGAAATGTTCTGTTAAGTCCATATGGTCCAGTGTGTTATTCAAAGCCATCGTTTCCTTGATTTTCTGCTTAGATAATCTATCCATTGTTGTATGTGGAGTTTTAAAGCCCCTACTATTATTGTATTATCATCAATGAATTTCCTAATGTTATTAATTGATTTATATATTTGGGTATCCAAGTTGGGGACACAAATATTTACAATTGATCTTGATGGATAGACACCTTACTTTTTGATATAATGCCCTTCTTCATCTCTTGTTATAGTATTTGGTTTAAAATCTAGTTTGTGACAAAATACAGCATCCTTTCTTAATAAAAACCCTCGAGAAAATCAGGATAGAAGGAACTTACTTAAACATTATAAAAGCCATTTATGAAAAGCCCACAGCTAATATCATCCTCAATGGGGAAAAACTGAGAGCTTTCCCCTGAGATCAGGAACACGACAGGGATGTCCACTCTCACCACTGTTGTTTAACATAGTGCTGGAGGTCCTAGCATCAGCAATCAGAAAACAAAAGGAATCAAAGGCATCAGAATCAGCAAAGAAGAAGTCAAACTTTCACTTTTCGCGGATGACATGATACTTTACATGGAAAACCTGATCGACTCCACCAGAAGCCTACTAGAACTGATCCATGAATTCAGCAAAGTCGCAGGGTACAAAATCAATGTACAGAAATCGGTTACATTTTTATACACCAATAATGAAGCAAGAGAAAGAGAAGTTAAGAAACTGATCCCATTCACAGTTGCCCGAAAAACCGTAAAATACCTAGGAATAAACCTAACCAAAGATGTAAAACACCTGTAAGATGAAAACTAAAGAAAACTTATGAGAGAAATTGAAGAAGACATAAAGAAATGGAAAAACATTCCATGGTC
This sequence comes from Cryptoprocta ferox, assembly GCA_028646485.1. NCBI lineage: Eukaryota > Metazoa > Chordata > Mammalia > Carnivora > Eupleridae > Cryptoprocta > Cryptoprocta ferox. The sequence goes on from CM053577.1 coordinate 116,675,975, forward strand.
ATGGATCGGAAGAATAAACATTGCTAAAATGTCATTATTATCGAAAGCAATCCACACATTCAATGCAATACCAATGAAAATTGCACCAGCATTCTTCTCAAAGCTAGAACAAACTATCCTAAAATTCGTATGGAACCACAAAAAACCCTGAATAGCCAAAGTAATACTGAAGAAGAAAACCAAAATGGGAGGCATCACAATCCCAGACTTTAGACACTACTACAAAGCTGCCATCATCAAGACAGTATGGTATTGGCACAAAAGCAGACACATAGTCCAATTGAATAGAATAGAGAACCCAGAACTGGACCCACAAATGTATGACCAATTAATCTTTGACAAAGCAGGAGAGAGTATCCAATGGAAAAAAGACAGCCTCTTTAACAGGTGGTGCTGCGAGAACTGGACAGCAACATGCAGAAGAATGAAACGAGACCACTTTCTTACACCATGCACAAAAATAAACTAAAAATGGATGAAGGACCTGAATGTGAGACAGGAAACCATCAAAACCCTGGAGGAGACAGCAGGAAACAGCCTCCTTGACCTCAACCACAGGAATCTCCTACTCATCCCCAAAGGCAACGGAATCAAGCACAAAAATAAACTATTGGGACCTCAACAAGATAAAAGCTTCTGCACTGCAAAGGAAACAATCAAGAAAACTAATAGGCAACTGACGGAATGGAAAAGATAGTTGCAAATGACATATCGGATAAAGGGCTAGTATCCAAAATCTACAAGGAACTCACCAAACTCCACACCCGAAAAACGAATAATCCAGTGAAGAAATGGGCAGAAGACATAAATAGACACTTCTCCAAAGAGGACATCCAGATGGCCAACAGACACATGAAATGATGCTCAGCATCATTCATCATCAGGGAAATACAAATCAAAACCACACTGAGATACCACCTCATGCCGGTCAGAGTGGCTAAAATGAACAACTCAAGAGATTATAGATGCTAGTGACAATGTGGAGAAATGGGACCCATCTTGCACTGTTGGTGGGAATGCAAACTGGTACAGCTGCTCTGGAAAACAGTGTGGAGGTTCCTCAAAAATTTAACAAAAGAAGTCTCCTATGCCCCAGCAATAGCACTGCTGGGGATTTACCCAAAGGATACAGAAGTGCTGATGCATAGGGGCACATGTACCCAATGTTCATAGCGGCACTTTCAACAATAGCCAAATCATGGAAAGAGCCTAAATGTCCATCAACTGATGAATGGATCAAGAAGATGCGGTTTATGTATACAATGGAATACTACATGGCAATGAGAAAGAATGAAATATGGCCATTCATAGCAAAGTGGATGGACCTCGAGGGTGTCATGCTAAGCGAAATAAGTCAGGTGGAGAAGGACAGATACCACATGTTTTCACTCATAAGTCTAACAGGAGAAACATAACAGAGGACCATGGGGGGAGGAAGGGGGGGGAAAGAGTTAGGGAGAGGGAAGGAGGCAAATCATGAGAGACTCTTGAGTACTGAAAACAAACTGAGGGATGAAGGGGGAGGGGGATAGGGAAAAGGGAAGGAGGGTGATGGACATGGAGAAGGGCACTTGTGGGGAAGAGCACTGGGTGTTATATGGAAACTAACTTGACAATAAACTATAAAAAAATAAATAAATAAAATCTAGTTTGTCTGACATAAGTATGGCTACTCCAGCTTTCTTTTGGCACCCATTAGCGTGATAGATCGTTCTCTATCCCCTCACTTTCAATCTGCAAATGTCTGTAGATCTAAAATGAGTCTCTTGTAGGCTGTATTATAGATGGGTCTTGTTTTGCTATCCATTCGGATACCCTATGACTTTTAATTGGAGCACTTCATCCATTTACATTCAGAGGGATTATTGAATAATATCAATTTATTGCCATTGTGTTACCTGTAGAGTTGATGATTCTAGTGATGTTCTCTGGTCCTTTCTAGTCTTTGTTGCTTTTGGTCTTTTTTTTCCCCACTCAAAGAGTTCCCTTTAATATTTCTTGCAGGGCTGGTTTAGTGGTCATGAACTTCTTTAATTTTGTTTGTCTGGGGAACTCTTAATCTCTCCTTCTATTCTAAATGACAGCCTTGCTGGATAAAGCATTCTCGGCTGCATATTTTTCCCTTTCAGCCACGTTGAATGTGTCATGTGACTCCCTTCTTGCCTGCCAAGTTTCTGTGGACAGATCTACTGCAAACCTGATCTGTCTTCCCTTGTAGGATTCTTTCCTCATATGTGTATTTCGTGAATTTGACTACGATATGTCTTGATGATGGCCAGCTTTCATTGAATTTAATGGGAGTCCTCTGTGATTCTTGGATTTTGATGTCTATGTCCTTTCTCAGATTAGGGAAGTTTTCAGCTATAATTTGCTCAAATAAACCTTCTGCTCCTTTTCCTTTCTCTTCCTCTTCCGGGACTCCTATGATATGAATGTTATTATGCTTTAAGGAGTTGCTGAATTCTCTGAGTCTACCTTCATGATCCAATATCCTTCTTTCCCTCTTTTCTCAGCTTTCTTATTTTCCATAATTTTATTTTTCTATATCGCTGCTCTGTTCCTCTGTTTTGATCATCTTCATCGTCATTGCATCCATTTGGTTTTGCAACCTGGTTATAGTATTTTTTATTTTGACCTGACTAGTTTTTAGTTCTTTTATCTCTGCACTAAGAGATTCTCTATGCTCTTCTATGCTTTTCTCAAGCCCAGCTAGTATCTTTATGATTATTGTTTTAAATTCTTGTTCAGACATCTTAATTGTATCTGTATTGATTAAATCCCTGGCCATAACTTCTTCCTGTTATTTCTTTTTGAATGAATTCCTCCATCTTGTCATTTTGTCTGGGTCACTGTTTTTTGTGTGTGGTTTTTAGGAAAGCCTATTACATTCCTTCTCCTGAGACTAATGGCTATCTTAAGATGAGGTCCAAAAACAAACAAACAACAACCACAACAAAAAAAAATAAACAAAAAAGGAAGCTAGGTCCTAATTCCCCTAAAGCTGAAGGTTTTCATCACTCTATGATCAGTAGACTTGGTGCAAGCCAGGGTTTTGTGCTGGTCTTCTGGGAATGGGTCCTGCTGTGCTGATTCTCAAGCGGACTTACCCTTGTGGAAATGCACCTGCAGGGCATAGCGGTGCGCAGTTTGTTGTATGTGTCTCCAGCTTCCACTAGGTGGCGCTGTTTTGCTCTTTGGCGCTGAAGTTGGTCAGTGCTAATGGGCAGCAAGAAAATGGTGTCCTCCCACTTTCTTGTCCCCAGAGCAGGGAGTTTATGTCCACCACCTTTCCGGAAGCCCTCACAGAAAACCAATAATCACCTCTCTTGTGTCCCCAGCTTCCACCAGAACCCTGCCTTCACCCTACCTGTGCTGAAACTGTTCACCTGCCAGGCGGCACAGTCTTTCTGTGTTTTATCTCAGGAGCACGGCTGGGTTTCAAAACTCTAAAGTTTAGGGATCCGTGCAACACAGATCCATGCTGATCTTCTTGGGGAGTGTCTCGCTGTGCTGTGGCCCGTGCCAGTTTGTCCCAGAAAGAGGTTGTGTGACCAACCAGCAAAAAGTCAGCACCAAGATTTGCGGGCCTCAGCCAGTGTCTTTGTTCCTATGTTAGGGATAGGGCAGCACATTGGTGCTGCCTGCCGGTTCGGTTCTTTTGTCCCTGGAGAGACTGGGTTGCCACTCCCAAATGCACTCCAAGTAGGGGAACTGTTTCTCCCTGTGAGACCCAAGGGATTCTCAGACCACACTGCCGACTCCAGGGTCTCCGCCCTCCTTTCCCTTTGGAGCACCATCAAGTCCGCCAGGCACAACCCTGGTGATAGCGCAGACCTCCAAACCTTCCCACCTTGTACTTTGCTGCTTATAAAAACTTGCGTCGTCAGCCTCTGTCCTTTTCCCAGTCAATGGTTTTAGGGAAGGGTTCTTCTTGTGCAATTTCCTGTGCACTGCTTTCGCCCTCTCTCTCCCTCTCTTTTTCTCTCTTGCTTCTGTCTCCATGATTGGAGTTCCTTCCCCGCCCCCCCCCAGCACCCACAATTGTTTTCTCCCCCAACCCAACTCTCCAGAGGTCTTACCTTCCATTATGTGACTTCCAGATGTGGCTGTTTTTCTACCTCTAGTTGTGCAGTTCTGTTCTCTCAGTCCTCAGATCAATTTCTTTCACGTTCAAAATGACTTGATATTTATCTAGCTGTGTTTGAGGGATGAGGCAAACTTAGGGTCTTCTACTCCTCCACCATCTTAACTCCTTTTTTTTCAATTTTTTAAAAAAATAACAGGGGCACCTGGGTGGCTCAGTTGGTTAAGCGTCCAACTTAGGCTCAGGTCATGATCTCATGGTTCTTGGGTTTGAACCCCATGTGGGGCTCTGTACTGACAGCTAGCTCAGAGCCTGGAGCCTGTCTTCAGATTCTGTGTCTCCCCCTCTCTCTGACCCTCCCCTGCTCACGCTGTCTCTCCCTCTCTCTCAAAAATAAATTTTAAAAAAAATTTTAAAAACTTTAAAAGCTTACTGCTTTATTTAAAAAAATAATAATAAAAGGATAAGTCAATATTTGGCATGACTTTGCTTATGTTCATATTATTCCTGGAAGAAAATATAAAAACCAACATACGGTTACTTCAGGGGAGGAGGAGAAGGGGACTGAACCAGGGAATTTTTCCATACATTTTGAACTCTTAGCATTTTTTGTACCATATACATTTATCAACTTTTCAGTTTAAGAGAAAAAGGGCCAGCCAACAACTTCCACATCCCTTTCAAACAGAAGTAGTTCAAAACTAGATACTTGAGGTTTTCTCATATACATTTGTCTTTTTTTTTAATTCATCATTTTTCTTTTAAATGTTTTTTTTTTTTTTTGGAGGGACAGTGTGAGCAGGGGAGGGGCAGAAAGGGAGAGAGACACAAAATCCAAAGCAGGCTCCAGGCTCTGAGCTGTCAGCACGGAGCCCAACACAGGGCTCAAACTCACAAACCATGAGATCATGACCTGAGCCAAAGTCAGATGCTCAACCGACTGAGCCACCCAGGCACCTAATTTTATGGCTTAATTCTCTTAGTGTATATTTCCATCACTGTAAGTAAACTTTTCTCAAAGTACAGGAAAGCCATTTATCCACAGGAGCCCAAATTTGTGGTCTTTGACACATAAAATGAACCGAACATGTCTATTAATGGTATCATTTCTATTGTTTTTAATCATAGTGGTGGATTTTTGCAAATCCATCTCTACCCTGTTGCCCAAGCTTTCAGCCAATCATAACTACCACCTGATATTTAATGAGGGCCTACTATGTGTTACACACAGTGTTGTGTTCTTACATATATCATTTCCTTTAATATTTAACAGGCTTAGTTCTCCATACTGCTATTATCTCCATTTTACACTGCTATTATCTCCATTTTACACAGGAAACTGTACATAGGAAGGTTAAATAACTTTTCTGAGGCCTTGATGCATTAGAAATGGATTTTGCACCAACTTTGCTCTATGAATTCAAAGCCTGTATATTAAACCATAACACCATATCTTCTGTGACAGCATTTCAGGGCAGGCATGAAGTTCAGCCTATTGCTGTGAAACTGCAAGGACAGTTACCCTCCATGCAAACTTCTATCTTGTTCACTGTGGTAACCCTAGCAAAGTGCACAGCACCTGGCACAAAACAATTGAATGATTTCATGAATTTACTGGCCCCACCAGAACCAATGGCAATTTACTTAAAAGTGCAAATGAATAGATAAGCTTCAGAGGAACTGAGAATATAAATCCTTCTGACTTTCTGAGTAAGTAAGATATGACTGCTGGAAAGCACATCTGGAGGTCTGCTTTTCAACCCCTGGCTCTTTATACTAACTAGCAGCACATTCTAACATCGGTGAGATTTGTATAATCCACATGTATATTTGTAAAGTTTTCTCTTAACCATTTGTCACCACTGAATGGCTAATTACTAATTACCAACACCCACATGAAGCCATGTTGCTCCTTAAAGGAGATGCTAAAGATTTCAGCAATGCTGTCATCTTAGCATGTTGGAAAAAGTAATGTAAGTGGCAGTATGGACTCATCACTGTACCACAGAAAGCTCCAAAGTGAGAACATCTTGTGGAACATGAAGGCTGCAGTCAATACCCCATGATGGCTTGTGAATATCATGGCATATTCACCTGACATTCTGATACAGAAATGAGGAGACATGTTGCCATATGCATCCTCTTGTCTTCTAACCACTTCTGTCTCTGCCAGCCCCCAGCTCAATTAGCCCCCACAATGCCAAGAACAACGTTTAAAATAAAATTCTCAGAGCAGGAAGTTAAATGTGACAAACATATCATCAGCACCATATAGAATTGTTTGTTAAAGTCACAGTCTTATAATGATTATTTTTCAAGTTATTGTTATTAATTAAAGATAATGCTGCTTGATTATCCCTTTTTCCTTAGGTCTTTAGTAGAGCCCTATTAGGATTCTGAGACTTTTCTAATCAAATTTACTCATTATTCTTCATGTATTTATAATTCAGTATGTCTGGAGTGGAGCCCAAAAAACTTAAATTCTAAACATTTTCAAGGTGATACAGATGATGCGGGTCCAAAACTCCGTTTTGAAAACCATTGCCTGCAAGGAATAACTTCAAAATCCATCAAAATGGATGACAATTTTGAATACAGAAAAATCAAAGAAACTCAAGAAAATTAAAAACCATGTTCAACTGCCTTTTTTTCCAACTATCTTAATAAAAATAATAAAATACTAAAAACACTAAGACAGAAAGACTTTGTGGTAAACTTTCAAAATCATCATCATAATAACCGTTATTGGAACTTTCTGAATAAGTATATATTTGACTGTATGTCTGCAAACTTTTGCTAAATTTAAATCTTACAAAGGGGTAAAGTTTCATATCTTTGTAAATAAGATGGACCTTTGATAAAATTTTGTATTTTTTTCTTCTGAGCCCCACGCTCTCTTTCTTGGGGTTCTATTTGCTCCTAAAAGTTAACACCGTGTGTCACTATTGCATCACTGCCCACTCAAAGTCACTGAAATGAGTTCTTCCTCCCCATACAAAAACCTGCTCCCAGAATAAAATATGATTGGTTCATTCACACAAACATGTAGAGTGGCTGGTATTCTTCAATGTGTGATTATTCTTAGAAGAAACTGATTTTAAAATGTATTGTTTCCTCAAGTAATCATAAGTGTACTTACTGCTCCAAGTAAACTAAGAAAAGGCAGAAAACTGTAAAGAGAAAAATGAAAATCACATAACATCAAAATCAAATTCTGACTATCTCCTTCAAGTGACCCCCAACACATGCATATATGCAAACACATGCACCCCAACATTATCAAACTACTAGTAGAGTGGGTAGGATATTTGGGAGAACAGTGCCCAGAAAAACCCCATCCATAGAACCAACTATTTTTTCCACGTCTCACATAAGACAGATTTCAACAAGTACATATATACTTACAGAAATAAAGGGAAAGTGTTCAAAACTGTAACTGATCTAGAAAGCTGTAACATATGGTTTTCCATCCCATGAATCCTCAAAATCCTAAGGGCCTCTCTGCTCAGAAGGAATGTGTAATTGAGTTCCCTGTTGACACTTTATGAAAAGTAATCATTGTCATGACAGAAAACATCACACGGGACAACTAATGAGAGCAGACCACTCAGCTGGGACATCAGTAGGTGCAAATGTCATAGACTCTGCCCCCAAAGGATTCTAATCTGGCTTTGACTCCAGTGACCTGACAAATTCTTCAGATCAATAGTCAGCAACTCTGGAATGCTCATGGTCCTCCAGGTTAAACGTGGGCCTGAGTTGACACTGTGGCATCCTCATGTCTATATTGCAGACCTCACATAGCTGACACTATCTGTGAATTTGTCCAGAGCAGAGCTGAGTTGGAATGTGGTCTTTACTCACATCCTATCAGCAGCAATACTACAGTCGCCCCACCCCTGAGACCACATCTCCCTACCCCCTCAGAACATCAGTGAGGGTGACATAATGACAGCCTCATGGTTCTGAACATAGCACCCTTTGAATCATATATTTGTCATAACCAAAGAAAGGGGAAGTGTAAACTTGGAGGGAAGAAAGATACAAAAGTGTGGAAAGGGAAGCAACATTAAGAAGTAACAGCATTGAATGCTGCCCGGAAACAGTACCATACCACAGATGCTGCAGTGGTGTTTGGCAGACAATGAGCACTATGGTATGTATCATGCTGCATACACACCTGCTAAGTAATGAATCTATAGAGATGCTGATGTGGTGGGGAAGTGTTATTGCTCTATTAACCATCTGGGGAGTGGGAGAAAGCAGATACTATTCCAGGGCTTATAAAGAATACCAGCCAGGTGCACCAGTAGTCCCCAGGTGTGCTCTTATCCTTTGAATTGCTCCTTGAACATGCAGTCATCCAGTACATGCAGGGCTCCAACACAGCAAAGAAGAAGTAGGGCATTAGAGGACTTTAAGCTTCTCCTGCAACCTCTTCTCAACAGTAAACCGCATTCCTTAGAGGTCTTGCATGACTAGACTGAGTGCACAGGACACGAGAACGTCCTATAGGAATCCCACAAGACAGAGACATGCCTGCCTGAAAAGCTCTCCCTTTCCTTTCATTACATCCTGAAATTTTCAAGAAGTTGGCAAGTAGCAGTGGGTGTAGGAGCTCCTCCCAACTATTACAGCTATCTCTACTTTACCATAAGCACAGCTGGATATGTTGGCATCAACTGAACTACTCATCTTCCTTGAGTCTGAAAAACAAACCCAACAAACATAGAGAGTCAGTGCCATATTTAAGTTTTGAACTATGAAGACTTTTGGGATATATGAAAAAGAATAATACAAATTTATCTATGGTGCATTATAAAAATTTGTTGATATGGATATAGAAAGAGAAAACATTAAAGGTAAAACCCTTTAGGACTTTAGAAAAATGCGTAGTTTTTCCCTCATGAATATTTCTTAATATAATATTTTCATCAGAAATGAAAAGTGTAACACATGCTTACCACAATCTCTGAAACAATGCAAGAATAATTAAAAGCTGATAAGGTACTCCCCATATTATGTCTCGACGTACACCCAAATTTTCACCGCAATCAATCTATATCCCAGTATTATCCTTACACACCTGCTCCCATGCTCAAAGGAAAATACAGACAAATACATAGGGGATTTTGATAGCTATGTTTTTTTCAAATAAAAAATAGTAGATGGGTAGATAATGACACATACATATATACATACATATAAAAACACAGGAACTCATTCTTTCTCTTCATCTTTTCTAACTAAAAATGTCATGGACACCCCACCAGGTCATGAGACAAAACTCTAACTCATACTTTTGTGTGGTTTCACAGTATACTATGACATGGATATTCCATGGCATACTAAACTTGCTTATTGATAAACCATCCGGTTATCATATTGTTTTAAGGTCTTTACTGTTAAATACAATGTAGACATCACTGTGAGTGGCAGCATAATCTCCAAAACTTTCTTCTCCATAAAAGAAACAAAATCTCTGGCAAATATTATCATCACTGGGGCACCTAGGTGGCTAAGTAAGTTAAGTGTCTGGCTCTTGGATTTAGTTCAGGTTTTGATCACACAGTTTGTGAATTCAAGCCCAGAATTGGGCTCTGCACTCTCTAAATAAATAAATAAATAAATAAATAAATAAATAAATAAATATTATCATCATCAACTTTTCTGGCCTCTGGAAATTAAAGAAGTCTTGCAATTATCAAAGGATAATTTATTGAGGTAAAACAGCTGAATCTCGGTAAGAAAAGAGAGTTTGTGCCATTTAAAAGAAACTTTTCAAAGCTTATTTATTTATTATAAGAGAGAGAGACAGAGAGAGTGAGTGAGTGAGCATGAGTGCAAGCTAGGGAAGGACAAAGAGAGAGGGAAAGAAAGAGAATCCCAGGCAGGCTCCACACTGCCAGCTCAGAGCCGAAAGTGGAGCTCGAACCCATGAACCATGAGATCATGACCTGATAGTTTTTGTGGCATTTTAAACTACTCTATTCCAATCTCTTCCACCTCTCTCCTTGATGTCTTGAAAATCAACAGCCCAAAATCATGATGAAAACTAGCAGCCTGGAAATGTGTAATGGCAGGAAAGGAGTTAGAAGTTCTCCAAAGCCCCATTTTCAAAGAATTGTCATGATTGTGTTTCTCAGGTGGTTCTCTTTTTTTTTTAACTTTATAGTTTATTGTCAGGTTGGTTTCCATGTAACACCCAGTGCTTTTCCCCACAAGCGACCTCCACCATGACCAACACCCCCCTTCCCCTTTGCCCTCCCCCTTCCGCCCACAGTTTGTTTTCAGTATTCAAGAGTCTCTCATGTTATGTCTCCCTCCCTCTTCCTAACTCTTTTTCCTCCTTCCCCTCCCCACGGTCCTCTGTTAGGTTTCTCCTATTAGACCTATCAGTGAAAATATATGGTATCAGTCCTTCTCCGCCTGACTTATTTCGCTTAGCATGACACCCTCGAGGTCCATTCACTTTGCTACGAATGGCCAGATTTCATTCTCTCTCATGGCCATGTAGTATTCCATTGTATAGATGAACAACATCTTCCTAATCCATTCATCAGTTGATGGGCATTTAGGCTCTTTCCATGATTTAACTAGTGTTGAAAGTGCCGCTACAAACACTGGGGTACATGTGCCCCTAT
>CM053577.1:116687202-116715722 GCA_028646485.1 Cryptoprocta ferox
GGCACATGTACCCCAATGTTCATAGCGGCACTTTCAATAATAGCCAAATCATGGAAGGAGGCTAAATGTCCATCAACTAATCAATGGATTAGGAAGATGTGGTTCATCTATACAATGGAATGCTACCTGGCAATGAGAAAGAATGAAATCTGGCCATTCATAGAAAAGTGGATGGACCTCGAGCGTGTCATGCTAAGCGAAATAAGTCAGGCGCAGAAGGACAGATACCATATGTTTTCACTCATAGGTCTAACAGGAGAAACCTAACAGAGGACCATGGGGAGGGGAAGGAGGAAAAAGAGTTAGGGAGAGGGTGGGAGAAAAACACGAGAGACTCTTGAACACAGAAAACAAACTAAGAGCGGAAGGGGGAGGGGGAAAGGGGAAGGGGAGTGTTGGTCATGGTGGAGATCACCTGTGGGGAAGAGCATTGGGTGTTATATGGAAACCACCTGACAATAAACTATAAAGTTAAAAAAAAAAAAAAAGAAACAACTTGTCATGTGTATGAGCTCCTCAATAAAATTAACAGCTGATTTCTCATCAAAACCATGAAGACCATGTGACAACGAGATTACACATTTGGAGTGCTGACAGCCAAGAATTCTATATCCAGTAAAACTGTCCTTCAAACATGAAAGAGAAATTAAGACATTTCCACATAAACAAACACTGAGAGAATGCATTGCTAAGCAGATCTGACATACAACAAATACTATGGAGACTCATTTGGGTTAAAATGAAAGGACACTAAAGAGTAACTCAAATCCAAATAAAATACTAAAAGATAGTAACATAGGTAAATATATAAGACAATAAAAATATTTTTATTGTAATTTTTCTTTGCCTACCTAATTTAAAAGGCAATCCATAAAACAATAATTAGGAATAAATCTATGTTGGTGGGCAATGTATAGATGCAATTTATATGAAGATAACAGGACAAAGGAAAGGAGATTTTTGAAACTGTATAGCAGAAAAGTTTTTATATACTACTGAAATTTTGTGGTATTCATCTGAACTAGATTATAACTTAGATATAAATTATAAATTAAATTACAGTTTCTAACTACTTATAATTTAGAATATTGATTGTAATTTCAGGAAAAATAACTTTAAAAAATATACTTAAAGAAATGGTGTGAAATATTTGTTTTATACTAGAAAATATTTATGTAGCCCAAAATAAAGTAATTCTGATTGAATAAAAGAACAAAAAATATAGCACATATAAAAATAGATAGTAAAATGATAGATATAAATCCTACCTTATCATTAATTATATTAACTTTAAGTGGATAAAAGAGTCCAATCAAAAGGAGGAGACTGGCAGAATGGATTTTAAAAACATGATCCAACTATATGCCATGTAAAAAGATACAATTTATACATAAAGACACAAAAAATGTTGTAAATATAAATATAAAAGAAGATATAACATTGCAACAATAAAAATAGATCTGTAGTGGCTATACTAACATCAGATAAAATATATCTTAAGGAAAACAATTGTTGTTAGAGACAAAGAAGTACATTTTATAATGATAAAAGGGCCAGCCAGTCAAAAATATATACAATTGTAAACATATAACATATATGTATCTAACAACAGAAGCCCCAAAATACATAGACTTGACTGAATACATAATACTGAGTAAATTGAAAGGAGAAATGAATGACTCAATAATAACATTTGGAGACTTCAATACCTGATTTTCAATAATGGATAGAAAAACTAGACAGAAAAAAAAGAATTAAGCAACAATATTAAACAACTAGAGCTTTAGAAAATTCCACCCAGAATACATATTGTTTTTATCAAATGTATGTGGAACATTCTTCCTAACAGACCATATGTTAGTTTACAAATCAACTCTCAATAAATTCTAAAAGATCAATATTATACAAAATATGTTTTCTAAACAAAATTTAATGAAATTAAAAATCAAACAAAGAAACAGACTCAAATATAGACAAAAAACTGGTGGTTGCCAGAGGGTAGGTGTGAGGGAGGGATAGGTTGAAATAGGTGAAAGGGATTAACAGTACACTTGTCATGATGAGCACTGAGTAGTGCAGATAATTGTTGAGTCATTATATTGTACACCTGAAATTAATATAAGAATGAGCTAATTATATTAAAAATTAACAATAAATAAATAAATATTAACAATTAATAATAGAAGTTTAGGGGATTCACAAATATGTGGGAGTTATAACATCCTTAAATACCAATCAGTCAAGAAATCACAAAGAAAATACTTTTAGATAATGAACACAAAAATAAAGCATGCCAAATTAAGTGGGATGAAGTAAAATCAATGCTCAGAGGTAAATTTATAGATGGAAACACCTATTTTTTAAAAAAATTATCAAATCAATAACCTAATCTTCTATCTTAAGAAACTAGAAAAAGAAGAGCAAAATAAATAGGCATAAGGAAGGGAGAAATAATAAAACAAAATTAAAAATTAGTGGAAAAAATAGAAAACCATAAACAAAACCAATAAAACAAAAGTTATTTCTTTAAAAGATTAACAAAATTGATAAACCTTTAGCTGAATTGACCAAGAAAAAAAGAAAGAACACTTTATAGTTAAAATTAGAAATACAAAAAGAGATATTACTATCTATCTTACTCTTTATTGAGAAATTAAAATTATAAGAAAATACTATAAGCAATTATAAGGGCAACAAATTAGATGACCTATGATGAAATGAGTAAATTCCTAGAAAGACACAAACTACCAAAACCGACTTAAGAAAAAATAGAAGTTTTTAATAGAAGTATAACAAATACATAACATTAGTAATCAAAAAACTTCTCACAAGGAAAGGCCCAGTACAAGGTGGTCTCACTGGCAAGTACTACCAAGCTTTTAAAAAATAATTAACACGAATTCTTCATAAACTCTTCCAAAATAATAGAAAAGGAAGAAACACTTCCCAATTCCATATATGAGGCCAGTATGAGCCTGATATCAAAACCAAAGACAACACAAGAACACTTTAGATCGGGGCTGTCAGTTAAGCATCCGACTTCAGCTCAGGTCATCATCTCATGGTTCATGGGTTCAAGTTCCACGTCGGGCTCTGTGCTGAAAACTTGGAGCCTGCTTCAGATTATGCGTCTCCCTCTCTCTATGCCCCTCCTCTGCTCGTGTTCTGTCTGTCTCTTTCTCTCTCAAAAATAAAAATAAACATTAAAAAAAGAACACTTTAGATTAATATTCCTCATAAACATAGATGAGACAATCCTCGACAAAATACAACCGACTTGAATCCAGCAACATACAAAAAGAATTATACACCATAACCAAGAGGGATTTATTCCAGGAATGCAAGGTTGGCTTAAATAAAAATCAATTAATGTAATAAACCATATCAATAGAAAAAAAGGACATAAGCCATATGGTCATCTCAAAAGATTCAGGAAAAGCATTTGACAAAACCAAATGCCTTATCAGAATAAAAGAATGAGAAAAAAAAGAAATTTTTTCCTCAGGAAAAAGCAATTTATGAAAAACCTACAGATAACATCACAGTTAATGGTAAAAGAATGAACACTTTCCCCTATGATTAGAAACAAGACAAGGATATCTATTATCACTGCTTCTCTTCAACATTATTCAAGAGTTCTTGCCAGGGCAATTAGGCAAGAAATAAAAAGCATCCAGATTAAAAAGATAAAAAAGAAATGTACCTATATTTTCACTTGACATGATCTTGTATATAGAAATACACACACACACACACACACACACACACACACAAATAAACAAGTTCAACAAAGTTGCAGGATACAAAATCAACATCCAAAAATCAGTTGTATTTCTATACACTAGCAATAAGCAATGTAAAAATGAAACCAGAAAAACATTCCATTTAAAAAAGTATTAAAATAATAAAATATGTAGGAATAAATGAAACAAAATAATTTCAAGTTTTGTAGACTGAAAACTACAAAACATCACTGAAGAAGTTTTTAAAAGACCCAAATAAACAAAAAGACATCTATGTTGATGGAATGAAAGAGTTAATATTGTTAAGAGGGAAATAGTCTCCCAATTAATCTTTAGATTCAACACAATTTATCAAAATTCCAGCTGTATTTAATTCAGAAATTGATAAAATGTCTTAAAAATTCATAAGGAAATCCGGATAGGATAGCCAAAGATTCCTGAAAAAGAAAAACAAAGTTGAAGGATACACACTTTCCAATTTCAAGCATACTATAAAGTTTTAGCAACCAAGACAGGTACTGTCATAAAGCTAGACATACAGATCAGTGGAATAGAGTTGGGAATCCAAACGTAAACACACGTATTTGTGAGCAGTTGATTTTTGACAAATGTGTGTAGATAATTCATTGGGAGGAAGGAATCTTATCAAGAAATGGTGTGGAAAAACAACTGGTGTGGAACAACTGATATCCACTTATTCATGACATTGGACCCCTTCCTTACACCATACAAAAAAAGAAATAAATAACTCTCTGTGGATTATAGACCTCAATGCAATAGCTAAAACTGTCAACCACTTAGAAGAAAACAAAATAAACCTTTGTGACTTGGGTTAGG
Organism: Cryptoprocta ferox; assembly: GCA_028646485.1. Taxonomy (NCBI): domain Eukaryota; kingdom Metazoa; phylum Chordata; class Mammalia; order Carnivora; family Eupleridae; genus Cryptoprocta; species Cryptoprocta ferox. The sequence goes on from CM053577.1 coordinate 116,691,783, forward strand.
CAAAGGAGTCTTAGATACAACACTGAAACCCCAAGTGACAAAAGTAAAAACAGATTAAGTTGACTTCATCAAAATTAAAAAGTTTTGGCCAAGATGGTGAAGTAAGAGGATTCTAAGCTCACCTTATCCCACAGATAGGTTACACAGAGAGATGACACTCACCTCAGTGTAAATAACCTGGAAAATGACCTGAAGTCTGGGAGAACAAACTCCACAACTAACAGTAGAGAAGAGGCCACACTGAAGAGGATAGGAAGGGTATACTGGGAACATAAATGTACCGCAGTTGTCTGTGGATGGGAGGCAGCCTAAAACACAGAGAAGGGTGAGAAGCAGATTACAACACCAGAGAGCCTGCACAGAGAAGACAAATCCCCAAAACATTTGGCTCTGAAAACTAGTAGGGCCTAATTTCATAGGTTCTTACAACCACCCAGACTAAAGGACTTGGACTTTAAAAATCAGAGAACTGGACTCTGGAAGACTGTAGAGCACGTTAGGAAGATGAGTTCCTGCTCTAAAGAGACAGCATGACAAACAGAACACAGAGATACAGCATAGAAACAGCAGTTTAAAAAACACCCGGGAGACAAAGGAGGGAGAATTATTTATGAATTTCAGAGTGCATCCTGGAAGGGCAGGTTCACAAAAGGACTTCAGGAGAAAGGGAGCTGGCCGTCGCCTTCTTCCTCCCCTACCTCTCAGCATAAACACATGGCCACCTGGGGAAAACAACAGAGCACTAGAACTCACTACCCAACTTTCTTACACTGGGCACTGCCCCGCCCCCCAATTCAGTGGATCCACCCTTCCCAATCACAAATGACTCAGTCCATATGCTGTCAGTCTCCTCCCCCAGAAGACTGGTGAAAATCTTGTTGACCTACATATTTTGTGGGGCCACCATCCTAGTGGCAGTGTTGGAAAAAAGCCAGGCACACTTTGTTCAAATTGCATGACCCACCCAGGCACTCCTAGTCCTGACAGCAGTGGCAGCAGATCTCATTTCACAAGCAGACCACAGCACATCTTGTTAAAACTGCATACCCAACCTTGACAAGAGAAGAAACACTGCCCACAAGAGGCAAAGGAAGTCTCTGCAGATGACTGGACTAAAGGAAAAAGCAGCCAGAATACAACAGCAGGGCATATGCAACATACATAGGAGATACCACTGATGCACCAGGTTCTGGTGAATAGGGGACACTACATGGCAGGGCACTTAGGACCTCTTCTTCATAAGGCTATTACTTTTAAGAGCAAGGGGCTTAGTTGACTTTCTTAACAAAGAGAAACAGACACAGAGAGTTAAACAAATTGAGGGGACAGAGAAATATGTCCCAAATAAAAGAACAGGACAAAAATCATAGCAAGACAACTAAATGAAATGGATATAAGTAATATCCCTGATAGAGAATTTTAAGTAATGTTTATAAAGGTACTCACTGGACTTGAGAAAAGAGTGTAGGACATCAGTGAGACCTTTAACAAAAAGATAAGAAAGAGCCAATCAAAGATGAAGAACATAATAAGTAAATTTTAAAATACAATTGATGGAATAAATAGCAGGCTAGAGGAAACAGAGGAACACATTAATGACCTGGGAGGAGAATAATGGAAAACAAGCAAGCTGAGTAAGTGAGAGAAAAGAGTTATACAAACTGAGAATACACTTAGGAAATTCACTAACTCCATTAGGCAGAATAACATTCATATTCTAGGAATCCCAGAAGGAGAAGAGAGAGAAAAAGGGGGCAGAAATTTTATTTCAAGAAATAATAGCTGAAAACTTACCTAATCTGGGGAGAAAAACAGATATCCATATCCAGAAGGCACAGAGATCCCCCAACAAAATCAACCCAAGGAGGTCCACAACAAGAAACAATAGTAACTAAAATGGCAAAAAAAAAAAAAAAAGAGTAATGGTAAAGAAAAAATTCTCAAAGCAGCAAGAGAAAGGAAGACCGTTACATACAAGGGAAATGCCAGAAAACTATCAGGGGATTTTTCAGAAGAAACTTTGCAGGTAAGAAGGGAGAGTCATGATATATCCAAAGTTCTGAAAGGGAAAAATCTGCAGCCAAGAATGCCATATACAGCAAGCCCACCATTCAGAATAGAAGGCAAGATAATGAGTTTCTCAGACAAATAAAAATTAAATGAATTCATGACTACTACCATCTCTATAAGAAATATTAAAGGGCACTCTTTGAGTGGAAAAGAAACACCATAAGTAAGAGTTAGAAAGTAGAAAACACAAAAACAGTAAAAAAAAATATGTAAGGATATCTGTAAAAACTAGTTGAGAGAGACTCAAAATAAAAGGATGAATAGTATGACATCATACATCAAAAACATGAGGGAGAGAGGAGTGAAGAAGAGGCTCAAACTTAGGCAACTATCAACTTAATACAGATTGCTATATGTAAATATTACATACAAACCTAAAGGTAACCACAAATCAAAAACCAGTAATAGATATGCAAAAAAAATAAAGAGATAGAAATCCAAGTACACCACTAAAAAAGCCGGCAAACAATGAAAGAGAGCACGGGAGAAAGGATCAGAGAAGAACTACAAACCCTCCCCCCCAAAAAATAAGTTAAAAAATTGGCAATAAATACATACTTATCAATAATGACCTTGAATGTAAATGGACTAAACACTCTAATAAGAATACAAAGGGTGACAAAGTGAATGAAAAACAAGACCCATCTATATGCTGTCTACAAGAGATTCACGTTAGACCTAAAGACACCTGCAGAAGAGTGTGGGTGGCTGTCAGTTAAGCATCCAACTTCAGCTCAGGTCATGACCTCGCAGTTCATAAGTTTGAGCCCTCCCTTGGGCTCTGTACTGACAGCTCAGAGCCTGGAGCCTGCTTCAAGTTCTGTGTTTCCCTCTCTGTGCCCCACCCCCGCTCATTCTCTGTGTCTCTCTCTCAAAAATAAATAAACATTTTTTTAAAAAGACACCTGCAGATTGAAAGTGAGGAGATGGAGAAACATTTATCATGCAAATGGATATCAAAAGAAAGCTGGGGTAGCAATATTTATATTGGACAAATAGATTTTTAAATAAAGACTATAAATAGAAAAAGATGGACATTATAAATAAAAAGGACAACCATCAAGAAGATATACCAATTATAAATATATATGCACCCAACATGGGACCACCCAAATACATAAAATGGTATTACACAAATTAAAAGGAACTGATATTAATACAATAATAATAGGGGACCTTAACACCTCACATGTCAATGTACAGATTCTACAATCAGAAAATCGATAAGGAAATGGTGACTTTGAATGACAAATTAGGACAGATGGACTTAACAAATCTATTAAAAACATTCAATCCTAGAACAGCAGAATGAACAATCTTTTCAAGTGCACACAGAACATCCTCCAGAATAGAGCACCTATTAGGCCATAAAACAAATCTCAACAAATTCAAAAGAGTTCAAAGTTACACCATGCATCTTTTCTGACCACACTATGAGACTATAAATCAATCACACACACAAAAATATCTGCAAAGAGTACAAATACATGGAAGTTAAAAACATGCTACCAAACAATGAATGGGTCAACCAAGAAATCCAAGAAGAAATTAAAAATGACATGGAGAAAAACAAAATTGAAAACACAACAGTCCAAAATCTGGAATATAGCAAAAGCAGTTCTCAGAGGGAAGTTTATAACAATGGGCCTACCTAAAGAAGCAAGAAAAATCTCAAACAACCTAACCTTACACCTAAAGGAGGTAGAAAAAGAATGAACAAAACCCAAAACAAATAAAAGAAATGAAATAATAAAGATCAGAGCAGAAATAAATGATATAGAAACTGAAAATAAAACGATAGAACATATCAATGAAACTAGAAGCTGATTTTTGAAAAGGTCACCAAAATTGATAATCCTCTAGCCAGACTCAAAAAATGAGAGAGAGAGAAAGAAGACTCAAACAAACAAAAACACAAATGAAAGAGAAGAAATAATTGACACTACAGAAATACAAATATTTATAAGAGAATATTATGAAAAATTATATTCTAACAAACCGGATAACCTACAAGAAGACAAGAAATGGATACATTCCTAGAAATATAACTTACCAAAACTGAATCAGGAAGAAATAGAAAATTCGAAGAGACAGATTACCAGCAATAAAATTGAATCAGTAATTTAAAAATTTTCAATGAGCAAAAGCCCAGGGCCAGACTGCTTCACAGGTAAATTCTACCCAACATTTAAAGAAGAGTTAACAACTATTCTGCTCTAACTATTCCAAGACTAACTAAGCTAAAAGGCAACCTACTGAGTGGGAGAAGATATTTGTAAATGATATATCCAATATGGGTTAGTATAATCCAATGAAAAAAATAGGCAGAAGATATTGAACAGACATTTCTTCAAAGAAGACATTCAGATGGCCAACAGACACAGGAAAAGATGCTCAACATCACTCATTATCAGGGAAACAAAAATCAAAACCACAATGAGACACCTGTCAGAATGGCTAAAATAAAAAAATATAAGAAACAACAAAAGTTGGTGAGCATGTGAGAAAAAGGAACCCTCATGGACTCTTGGTAGGAATGCATACTGGTGCAACCACTGTGGAAGATGGTATGGAGATTCCTCAAAAAATTAAAAATAGAACTACCTTAAGATCCAGCAATCACACTACTGGGCATTTACCTAATGAATATGAAACACTAATCTGAAGGGATATATGTACCCCTATGTTTATTGCAACATCATTTACAATAGACAATCTATGGAAATATCCCAAGTGTCCATCGATAGATGAATGGATAAAGAAGATGTGGTGTCTGTGTGTGTGTGTGTGTGTGTGTGTGTGTGTGTGATGGAATACTATTTAGTCATAAAAAAGAATGATATCTTGCCATTTACAACAACATGGATGATTCTAGAGAGTATAATGCTAAGTGAAATAAGCCAGTCAGAGAAAGACAAATACCATATGTATTCATTCATATGTGGAATTTAAGAAACAAAACAAAAGAACAAAGGGGAAAAAGAGGCAAACCAAAAAATAGACTTTTAACTGTAGAGAATAAACAGATGGTTACAAGAAGGACAGTGGTTGAGGAGATGAATGAAATAGGTGAAGGGGTTTAAGAGTACCCTTACCTTGATTAACACTGAGTAATATATGAAACTTTTGAATCACTATATTGTACACCTGAAACTAATATAACACTTTATGTTAACTAAACTGGAATTAAAATTTGTTCCTAAAATCTGGAAAAGCAAACATTGGATAACCATCAGTGTTTCAAACAAGCATTGTAAAAACTATAGTCATCTTTCTGGAAAAAATTAAAAACTTTTGTATTTCAAAGGACACAATTTAAAAAGTGAAAGTTAACACAAGAACGGGAGAAAATATCCATAAATCATATATCTGATAAGGGACTTTCATCTAGAATATATTAAGCCTTACAACTCAACAATAAAAAACACAACTCAAATTTTTAAAATGAGCAAAGTATTTGGATATACATTTTTCTAAATGTATACAAATAGCAAGTAAGTACATAGAAAGATGTTTGGTATCACTTGTCATTAGGGAAATGCACATCAAAACCATACTTTATTCTTGTGGTGATGGCTGGAATCAAAATAATAAGCATTGATGAGGATGTGGAAAACTAGAACTTGATACATTGCTAGTGGATGCAAAATAGTGTAGAGCTTTGGGAAACAGTTTGCAAAGTTCCTCAAAATGTTAAACATAGCATTACCATATGACTCAGTAACTCCACTCCTGGGTAAAGACCAAAGACAAATGGAAACATATGTCCACACAAAAATTTGCACACAAGTGTTCATAGCAGCATTATTTATAATAGTCCCAAATAGAAACCACCCAAAATGTCTACCAACTGATAAACCGATAAACCAAGTGGTATATCCATACAATGGAATATTATTCAATCATTATAAAGTATAGACATATGCTACAACATGAATGAACCATGAAAACATTATAGAGGTGAAAAAAACAGACATGAAAGACCACATGATGTTTTATTTCATTTATATGAAATGTCAAGTATAAGCAAAGCATAAAAACAGAAAGCAGATCAGTGGTTGCCAGTGCCTTGGGGAAGGAGGAAATGGTGAATGACTGCTCATAGGCAGAAGGTTTCATTTTGGGGTGACAAGCATGTTCTGGAGTTAGATCGCAATGACAGTTGCACAACTTTGTTAATATACCAGGACCCACTGAAATGTATACGTCAAGAGAAAAAGAATGTAAATAGAATGTGAATTGTTATCTCAATAAAAGAAAAAATGCAACAATAAATATTTCTGTACATGTATTGCTAAGAATAGATTTCCAAAGGTGGGATTGCTGTGTCAAAGTTATATGGGATTATTTCCCTAATTTTAGATATTGCCAAGTTATTTTCCAAAACTGGCACATTAATTCACACTCATAGCAACAAAATACTGGTAGATTCCTTTCTCTGAACTCTGTCTCACTTTTTTAAATTTTTGCCAAGCTGATGTGTGAAAACAATATCATTATTTAAACTCCATTTCCCAAGTTCATTCAGCTTCTTTTCATACTGATATGTATATGGATTTCCCTAATTATGAACTGCCAAATTTTATCTGTTGCCTATTTTTCTATTAGATTGTTTGTCTTTCCCTAAACAATTTATAAGAGGTGTTTGTAGATTTGATACCATATGAACTCATCTATCTTTATCTATCTTACACATTAGTTTTTACCCCATTTAGTTTATGATGCTTGTATCTTTAAATGTCCATTTATCTTGTTATAACATGGTTTGAATAATTTGTAAAATAAGAAATAACCGAGACTACTTCATACCTCCTCTTTCCATGAACTTTCATACTCTCCTTTGTCCTTAGTCTCACTATTAAAATAGAAACCATCCAAAAAGAAAGTCCTCCTCTTAGATTATAGATGCTGGCGAGGATGTGGGGAAATGGGAACCCTCTTGTACTGTTGGTGGGAATGCAAACTGGTGCAGCCGCTCTGGAAAACAGTGTGGAGGTTCCTCAAAAAATTAAAAATAGAACTACCCTATGACCCAGAAATAGCACCGCTAGGAATTTACCCAAGGGATACAGGAGTGCTGATGCTAGGGGCACATGTACCCCAATGTTTATAGCAGCACTTTCAACAATAGCCAGATTATGGAAAGATCCTAAATGTCCATCAACCGATGAATGGATAAAGAAGATGTGGTTTATATATACAATGGAATACTACTTGGCAATGAGAAAGAATGAAATCTTGCCATTTGCAACAACATGGATGGAACTGGGGGGTATTATGCTAAGGGAAATAAGTCAGTCAGAGAAAGACAGTTACCATATGTTTTCACTTATATGTGGATCTTGAGAAACTTAACAGAAGATTATGGGGGAAGGGCTGGGGGAAAAAAGTTACAAACAGAGAGGGAGGGAGGAAAACCATTAGAGATTCTTAAATACAGAGAACAAACTGAGGATTGATGGGGGCTGGGGGAGAGGGGAAAGTGGGTGATGGGCATTGAGAGGGCACTTGTATGGAAGCCAATTTGACAATAAATCATATTAAATAAATAAATAAATAAAACAAAAACAAAGTCCTCCTCTTCACACCACCAAACAAAGCAATCTTCCTGAATCTGTACTTATATATGCTGCCTCTTAAAAATCTCAAATTGGTCAACCAGTCTCTCTTGGGATCCAAGAACCATCATCTCTTTGCATAGCTCCTTAAAATTTGAATTCATACTTTTGGCTTCGTACCATCACTTACCATGACCAGAACTTGATAGGTGTCAAAAAATGTTAGTTGAATTGAATTAATAGGTTTGGAACAAGACAGATTTGTAACTGATCAAAAATAAGTCCATTTCCTGAAATTAGTGGAACTAGATTGATCTGGCCTAGTCAAAATTTTATAGCAGTGTTTCTCACACAACTTCTTAGTCTTAGGACCTCTTTACTCCCTTAAAAATGTACCCCCAGAGGCATTTGTGTAGGTGGTTTATATCTATCAGCTTTTACTGTATTCAAATTAAAACCGTTTTAAAATATTTATTCATTAATTTTTAAATAACTACAACAAACCCATTTAATGTTAGCATAAATAAAATATTTTATGAAAATAACTATATTTTCTAAAACAAATTAGTGATAATGTTGGCATTATTTTATATTTTTGTAACTCTCTTTAATGACTTGTTCAACAGAAGATAATTTGAGTCTCCTGTCTGTATTGCATTGTCTCTCGACAATATGTTGTTCTGTTTCAAGTATATGAAATAGATCCAGCCTCACACAGGTATGTATTTGGGAAAGGGGTAATATTTTAATTGCCTTTTCAGATAACTGTGGATATTCTTCTTCTATATACAATGAAACTTGTCACGTAGCCATTTCTCAAGCCTTAGGTACAATGTGGAATCCGACATATCAATGTACTTTTAACTCTGTTACATAAAAATCTACTCTTTTATCTACAATCTTTTATCTTTTAAATATAACTTTTATTTATTTTGTAACATCATGCATTGGTCATTCAGAAAAGTTCATTCACTGAGGTATAGAGATTTTCTAAATTTGACACATTTCATTATAGAAATATTTTTAAATGACATTTGTTAATATCGCTACTGATTTTAACTGAAAATTGTTTGAGTTTTAGGAGTTACTAAGCTCACAGTGGTGGGAAACATTCCTAGTTTTCACTAGAAAGCTAAAATTTTATTATAGACAATAAATACTGCCAGATACTGTTTCCCTAGAAGTGACAGGCTCACTTCATTCCTTTTCAAGAAAAATTCTACCAAATAGTTAAGTTAAAATAACCACTTTGTCAAGCATTCTTTCAGGTAAAAATAATGTTCCATGAAAAAAATCTAATTCAGCTGATAACTCAATTTTGCTTTGATGTTTCAAGTTTTTATTTAAATTCTAGTTAGTTAACATATAGTGTAATATTAGTTTCAGAAGTAGAATTTAGTGGTTCATCACTTACATATAAAACAACCAATGCAAAAAAAAAAAAAAAGAAGTTGGAGATTCAGATGAAAGAGGCAAGACTTAAACATAATTTTTGGTGCCATTGAAAAAAATTAAAGTTTTATTGAAAAAAATTTATGAAAGAGTTTAAAGTTATTGTATAGATTATCCAAACATAAAGTTTCTGTAGAAATATATTTCTATTAAAGACAATTTTAAAGGTGTAAAAAAAATTAAAAAAAATAAAGCAACCAGGGCTCATCACAAGTACCCTCCTTAATACCCATCACCCATTTAGCACATCCCCTCATCCCTCTCCCCTCCAGCAATTTGTTCTCTATACTTTTATGGTTTATCTCCCTCTATTTTTTTCTTTCCCTTATGTTCATCCATTTCGTTTTTAAATTCCACATATGAGTGAAATCACGTGGTATTTTTCTTTCTCTGACTGACTTATTTTGCTTGGTATAATATACTCTAGCTCCATCCACATCATTGCAAATTGAAAGATTTCATTCTTTTTGATGGCTGAGTAATAGCATATTCTATAGTCATATTCTATACACTATAGGTATAGATAGATATAACCACCTTTCCAGTTGAATACGCAGTAGAAAGTGTTTATGTATACTTCCAATTACATCACACAGAGTATGAGAAAGATATGTAAGTCAGCGTTGGTATTAAGAAAATTGAATTAATAATTTTTTACTTTTTCATCCACACAGTTTTAAGGTAATCTTTTTTTTAACTATGTGTGTGGTATAAAGAATACATTGACTGCTACTATAGTACAGTTCCATGTCACCATGAATACAAATGTCTACACAGTTGTTCTGGTACAAACCATGAGATTCAAAAATAGTGTTTGTTATCCAGCACTTACATAAAGGAAACCTCCTTTAACGGTCACTGATCTAATATCAGATAAACACAAGTGAAACAATAAACCCAATGTCCATTTATAAGATAAAAGTAGAATTGTGCAGGCAAGTTATTAATTCAATCTTCATTTTTGCAGCAAAAGCTTCAACACAAATTACAGTGTTGTTGGAAAGTTGCAGTGCCACAACTTCTTTCACTGACTTTTCAGCTACCAGACATTCAGCAAAATCAACTGTGCAAGGCTTTATTCTTCCCTAAGCTATTGTGTGTACTTTTCCAGGCTATGCAATACAATTTATTCTGTAAGATGCTCCTGTTGCTTTTTCATTTCTAGTTTGAAAAGTTGTAACAAGCAAATTTTAAGCTTGCACTTGTTGCAGGGCTGGAACTCACGAACCATGAGATCATGAACTGAGCCAAAGTTGGACACTTAACTGACTGAGCCACCCAGGCACCTCAGCAATTTTTGGTTTTTAAAAGAACTCATCAGGAGCGCCGGGCTGGCTGGCTCAGTTGGTTAAGTGTCCGACTTCAGCTCAGGTCATGATCTTATGGTTCCTGAGTTCAAGCCCTGCACTGGGCTCTGTGCTGACAGCTCAGAGCCTGGATCCTGCTTTGGATTCTGTGTCTCCCTCTCTCTCTGCCCCTCCCCTGCTCTCCCTCTTTCTCTGTCTCTCTCTCTTTCTTGCAAAAATAAATAAACATTAAAAAATTTGTAATATTCTATTACTTTATCTTTGAACTCTGAATGATAGGTTCAAAAATGATATCACAATATTACTGGCACTATAATATAATTTGAAATTTTTCTATTGCATTAAACACAGTAAGGTAAATTCTTATTCTATGGACTGAGGAGAAAATAGCTTTTATCATATTTTCATTTCTCAACTTTCACTTCCAGCCAACTTCTTTGTATTATGATTTTCCTTTCATGAGTGACAGAACATCCTGATACATCAATTTATTCTTTACAGCATCTTTATACATAAATGGGGAAGCTGCTCTTGAGAAAGCAAATCTTCTTATCTCTCTTTTTAATTCGAATGATCGATCCTTAAATACAACAAAAATACATTATAAATAGATTTGATTCCAGTTTAGATAAAGATATTAAATTATGAGTGAGTTTTAGTTATAAAATTTTAAATGTTTTCAGAAAAAAATGAAGATATTACTGAAATAAAAGATAAAAGTACACTTTTTTGTTGTATTTCTATATAGGAAACTTGATGTTTCTTTTCTTTCTTTTTTCTTTTCTTTTGCCAAATGATGGCAGACAATGTTATGTTATTGTCTCTGATGTTTAGTAACATTGAACATTTTTATATATACTTTTTTATATTTTCTTTTTACTAAATTATGTAATTTGCTTAAAAATTTAGATTGTCTTTTTCTTAATAACATATAAAATTGTATTCATCCTATTGTAATTAATACTCTTATCTTTTGACTTTGTTAGGTTTCTTCCTTTCAATTCTGAAGCTTTTTAGTACTTATATAATTAAACCTGTCAATTTTTCCTTTATGTCTATGTCTTCCCGATATTGCTTTGGATGTCATCTTTATCGTGATATTATAAAACTATTCTTTAATATCTTATTCTAGTATTTTATTTTACATTTATATGTTTAAATTGTCTGAGTTTGATGATTATTTATGTGTTATAAATTATTGTTTTTCTTCCACATGTATAACCACTTTTATCAGGACTATTTATTAAATAATTTTCTTCTCTCTCAGTAAGTTGACATTCTACCTTTATCATTAAAAAAGTTCCTTCAGAACATAGAACTACAAAAACAACAAGAAAACAATTAACAAAATTGCAGTAAGTACATAGCTATCGATAGTTAAATGTAAATGGACTAAATGCTCCAACCAAAAGACAGGGTGGATGAATGGATTAAAAACAAAACAAGACTAATATGGAAACCAACCTGACAATAAACTATAAAGTTAAAAAAAAAAAAAAAACAAGACCCATCCTATATGCTGCCTATAAGAGACACTTCAGACCTAAAGAAATACACAGATAGGAAAGAATGGGGAAGATTCCACACAAATGGAAATGAAAATAAATCTGGGGTAGAATATTTATCCAAAAAAAAAAGGCTTTTAAAATAAAGACTGTAACAAGATACAAAGAAGGCCATTACATAATGATAAAGGGATCAATCCTATAAAAGAATATAGCAATTATATCAACAAATATAAATATATATTCACCAAATATAAATATATGGTGAATAAATATTCACCCAACATAAGAACACTTAAATATATAAATCAAATATTAACAGGCATAAAACTAGAAATTGAAAGTAATACAGTAACATTAGAGGACTTTAATACCCCACTTACCCAATGGATCGATCAACCAGAGAGAAAATTGGTAAGAAAATGGTGGCTTTGGATAACACATTAGACCAGATGGACTTAACAGATATAAAGAAAACATTCCATTCAAAACTGGTAGAATACACATTTTTGCCAAGGCATATGAAACATTCTCTAGGATAGATCACAAGTAAGGTCACAAAACAAATCTCAATAAATTTAACAATAAATATCAAGAATCTACATATCAACATGTTATTAAAAATGAATAGGTCAAGGAAGATATCAAAGAAAATATCAAAATATATCTTGAGACAAATTAAAATGGAAATACAATGTTCCAAAATCTATGGAGTGCAAGAAAAGGAACTAGAAAAATAAAAGGACATACCTAGCCTAAAGTTAATTGATGGGGAAAAAAAATAAAGATTAGAGTGGAAATAAATGAAACAGAGACAAAAAGTGGAAAAGGTCAATGAAACTAAGAGCTGGTACTTCGGGGAAATAAACAAAATTGGGGTACCTGAGTGTCTAAGTCAGTTAAGTGACCAACTCTTGATTTCCACTCAGGTCATGATCTCACAGTTGGTGAGATTGAGATCTGCATTGGGCTCTGTGCTGGCAGTGCAGAGCTTGCTTGGGATTCTCTCTTTCTCCCCATCTCTCTGCCCTTCCCTTGCTCATGCTTCCTCTCTCAAAATAAATAAACCTTAAAAACATAAAATAAACAAAATGGTACACCTTTAGTCAAACACATAAAAAAAACAGAGAGAGCTCAAATAAATTAAAATGAGAAATAAAGAGAAGTTACAACCAGCACCACAGAAATACAACAGATTATAAAAGACTACTACATACAACACTGTATGTTAACTATGCTGGAATTAAAATAAAACAAACAAAAAAAGAGACTGCTACAATTATACAGCAACAAGTTGGAAGACCTAAAAGAAATGGATAAATTCCTAGACATCAAAGTCTTCCAAGACTAAATCAAGAAGAAATAGAAAATCTGAATAGAGTGATTATTAATAATAAATGTGATTCATTAATCAAAAAAACTCCCAACAAACAAAAGTTCAGGACCAAATGGCTTCACAGGTGAATTCTACCAAACATTCAGAAAAGCATTAATGCCTATTCCTCTCAAAATATTCTAAAAATTTGAAGAGAAAGAAATGTTTCCAAACTATTTCTACAAGGTCACCATTATGCTGATACCAAAACCATATAAAAATACAAAAGAAAAGAAATGAAAAGAAAAAATAAGGAAGGAAAGAAGGAAGGAAGGAAGGAAGGAAGGAAGGAAGGAAGGAAGGAAGGAAGGAAAGAAGGAAGGAAGGAGTGAGGGAGGAAGAGAGGGAGGGAAGAAGAAAGGAGGAAAGTTAGTAACAGGCCAATATCCAATGTAAACATAGATGTAAAAATCTTTAACAAAATATTAGCAAACAAAATTCATTAATACATTGAAAGGATCATACACCATAATTAAGTGAAATATTTTCCAGAGATGCAAGGATGATTCAACTCCCACCAATCAATCAACATAATAAACCATATTAATAAAATGAGGAATAAAAATGATATGACCATCTCAATAGAAGCTGCAAAAAGCATTTGACAAAATCAAATGTTAATTTATGATAAAAACTCTCAACAAAGTGGCTATATAAGGACTATGTCTCAACATAATAAAGGCCAGAAATGACAAGCACACAGCTAACATCATACTCAATGGTAAAAAGCTAAAAACTTTTCCTCTAAGACCAGGAACAAGACAACAATACCACTTTTGTCACTTTCATTCAACATAGCACTGGAAGCCTTAGCCAGAGCAATCAGACAAGAAACAGAAATAAAAAACATTTGAATTGACAAGGAAGTAGTAAAACTGTCACTTGCAGATGACATAATATTATATTGGAAAGTCCTAAAGACTCCACCAAAAAAGCTATTAGAAATAGCAAATTAATTCAGTAAAGTTGAAAGATACAAAATTAATATACAGAAATATGTTGTGTTTCTATATACTAACAATAAACTATCAAAAGAGAAATTAAGAAAATAATCCCATTTATAATTGAATCCATTATAAATGTAACAATAAAATATCTAGGAATAAATTTAACCAAGGAGGTGAAAGACCTGTACTCTGAAAAATGTAAGTCATGGATGGATGAAAGGAATTGAAGACAACACAAATAAATAAAAATATATACTGTGCTCACGGATTATAAGTATTAATATTATTAAAATGTCTCTATTACCAAGAGGAATCTATAGATTCATTGTAATCCTTATCAAAATGCCAATGGTATTACTCACAGAAATAGAATAAATAACCATAAAATGGAACCACAAAAGACCTCAAATAGTAAAAGCAGTCTTGAGTAAAGAACAAAGCTAGAGGTACTATGCTCCCTGATTTCAAACTACACTACAAAACTATAGTAATCAAAATAACATGGTATTGTCATAAAAACAGACACATAGATCAATGGAATAGGATAGAGTCCAGAAATAAACCCATGCTCATATAGTCAAATAATCTGTAACAAAGGAGGCAAGCATATAAAATGAGAAGACAGTCTCTTCAATAACGGTATTTGGAAACCTGCAAATGAATAAAATTGAACCATTTTCTTACACCATGTACAATAAAAAAACTCCAAATGGATCAAAGACTGTGGCCCCTGGGTGGCTCAGTCAGTTAAGTGTTTGACTTCAGCTCAGGTCATGATTTCACAGTTGGTTAGTTCAAGCCCCTCATCGGGCTCTCTACTGTCAGCATGGAGCTGGCTTCAGATCCTCTGTCCACCTCTACCCTCTGTCCCTCCCTTATTCATCCTCTTTCGCCCCCAAAAATAAATAAACATTAAAAAATGGATCAAAGACTAAAATATAACCCCTGAAACTACAAAATTCTTAGAAAAAAATATAGGCAGTAAGCTCCCTGACATAGATCTTGGGGATGATTTTTTTAATTTAACACCAAAAGCAAAAGAAACAAAAATAATCAAATGGTACTACCTCCAACTAAACATCTCTTGTACAGTGAAGGAAATCATCAACAAAATGAAAAGTTAACGTACTGAATGGGAGAAGACATTTGCAAATGATATATCCAATAAAGTGTTAACTATATGTATACATATATAAATATATATATATATATATATATATATATAAAGAAGTTATACAACTCAACACCAAACCACTAATAATCCAATTAAAAAATGGGCAGAGGGTCTAAATGGATGTTTTCCAAAGAAGGCATACAGATGGCCAACAGGTACATGAAAAGAGGTTCTACATCATTAATCAACAAGGAAATGCAAATCAAAACCACAACTTACATCTGTTAGAATGGCTATTATCAAAATTATTAGAAATAACAAGGGTTGGGGAGGATGTGGAGAAAAGGGAACCCTTGTGCTCTGTTGGTAAGAATGTAAATTGATATGGCCACTAACAGGAAACACTATGGATGTTCCTCAAAAAATTAAAAATAGAACTACCATATGGTCTAGCAATTCCACTTTTTGGTGTTTTTCTGAAAAAAATGAAAACACTAACTCAAAAACCCTTATATGCATGCCCACGTTTGTTGAAGCATTGTTTTCAATAGCTAAGATACAGAACACTGTAAGTGTCTACCTTGGATGAATGGATAAAGAAAGAATTACACACACGCACACACACACACACACGGATGTTACCCAACCATAAAAATAAAGTAAAGTCTTGCCTTTTGTGAAAACATGGCTGGACCTAGAAGGGTCCTAAGCTAAATGAGGTAAGTCAGACAGAGAAAGACAAATACTATGTGATTTCACAGATGTGCAATCTATAAAATCAAAACAAATGAGCAAACAAAACAAAACAGAAAGGGACTAAAAATTACAGAGAACAATCTGGTGGTTGCCAGAGAGGAGATAGTGAGGGAAAGGCAAAATAAGAGAAAGAGATTAGGAGCTATAAATTTACAGTTATACAATAAAAATTCACAGGGATATGAAGTATAGCACAAGGAATATAGTCAATAAAATTGTAATAACTTTGTATTGTGACAGATGGTAACTAGACTTATTGTGGTGATCATTTTGTAATGTATATAAATGTTGAGTCACTGTGTTGTACACCTGAAACTAATGATATTATATGTTAACTACATGGCAAAAATTTTTTAATTAAAATTTCTTCAGGGGTGCCTGGGGGCTCAGTCGGTAGAGCTTCCGATTCTTGATTTTGACTCAGGTCATGATCGTAGGGTTGTGGAAGTGAGCCCCCATCACTGTCCTTCACTGAGCGTGGAGCCTGCTTATGCTCTCTCCCTCTGCCCCTTCCTGTGCACATGCATATACTCACTCTCATAAAAAATAAATAAATAAATAAATAAATAAATAAACAAACAAACAAACAAATAGAAGTTCCTTCACACACTTGGATCTGTTTGACTTTTGAATTTGTTCCTCTAATGTATTTGCCCATTCCTGTGCTCATATCACACCATACCTTCATAGTAAAATTTAATAATATGTAGGGTATATTTCTGCTCACTGATCTTCATTATCAGAAATTTCATCTCAGACCTCATGCCTTTATTTTTTCATACAAATGTTAGACATATCACTGAATTCTACTCCTGAAACCAATATTGCAATGTATGTAAACTAAAATTTAAATTAAAAAATAAAACAGGGGTTCCTGGGTGGCTCAGTTGGTTGAGCATCCGACTTCGGCTCAGGTCATGATCTCACAGTTCATGGGTTCGAGCCTCACTTCGGGCTCTATGCTGGCAGCTCAGAGCCTGGAGCCTGCTTCTGATTCTGTGTGTCCCTCTCTCTCTCTGCCCCTCCCCTGCTCATTATCTGTCTCTGATTCTCAAAAATAAATAAAAAGTTAAAAAATAAAATAATAAAATAAAAATTTAAAAACCAATGGAATTTTGTTTAAAATTGAATTTAAGAAGAATTATTGTTTTATTCATTCATTCATTCATTCATTCATGTATTATTACCTTATTCATCAGGTTTTATATTTTGTTCTTTGATAAAATATTACAGTTTTTAAAAATACAGGTTATTTTGATTTTTCTTATCCTTGCATAAAATTTTGTTGCAGTAAATAAGATTTTTCCTCCTTATTTTTATCTTAAATGTCCCATTTAGTGCTAACTTTGGTATCAGGTCTCTTGGATTTTCTATGCAGAGAAGCATTTTATTTGCAATTAATAATTCTACTTACATTTTTATTAATAGGTCTTTAAAATGCTGAATATGAGAAATAACATAGAAATCTCTATCTAATTTTATATTTTAGGAAAGATATTTTTCATATTTTGCAATGTAAATAATTCGAAGAATAGTTTCTGGTAAAGGACACTTCAGGTTTCGAAATAACAGTGTATGAAGATCATAGTAGGTATAACAGGAAATAGTCAGTAAGAACACAGAAGTACTAAGAAGTGAATTAATATCTGAAAATCCATATATGTACACCTTTATCCTAATTTAGTACATTCCAGTGAACGGAAGAGTATATGAGCACACATTTTATTAGCTATCTGAGTAATGACATCTCCACATGCCATGATGCTTCCTGAAAACACTATTGTAACTTGTGTAAGAATGATAGTAAAAAGAGTAAATATTGTATTATTATTATTATGAAAATAGTTTTGACCTTCCAGACCCCCTGAAAGGGTCCCAAAGACCCCAGAGGTCCACAGACCACATTTTGAAAACCATTGTTGTAGATGACTCCCTTTTCAGGGATGCTGGTTTGAACTTGTCCTGAAGGTGGAACCCAGGTAAAAGAAGAAAGAAAACCCGAGTATAGGGAGCCTGGGCTTTCCTACAGTTGTAGGGACTTCTAACCAGGCTAAAGGATCTTTATTCTTTGAACAGAAAAAATCTCATAAACAGCCATGTGCTGTTGGACCTTCTCCTGTAGCTGTACGATTCCAAAACAGAAAGGACACTCAAGGGCAGCCCAAACGTCATTCTTGCCTTTCTGCAGCTTTCCCTCAGTTCCTGGGGATATGTTAACTGCACTGTCAACCTCACACATATGCACACCATTCTGGAGATGGGTCATAAACGTCTGAACTATGTTGGCTCAATAATGGGGACATTTTGTTTGGCTCCAGACTGTGCTGAACTTTGCCCATTCCAGAAATATCCTGTAAGACGTTCCCAAGACACTGAATGATGCAAACCACATTTATCCACTTACCATAGACAAAAATGTGACTAAAAAGCAGGAACTCAAATTCTTCCTGAAAAAATAAATGGTGTGAACAGTGTTCACAATACAAAACCTGCTTTTCTGCCTTACTTGAAAATAAGTTCCCATCTCTCAAAACAGAATCTTTCAGTGCTGAGAATGACTTTTCTTTAGAATTGATATCAAATATCATCTCTATTCCTTTGCCCTTAGAGGTTGGAGGATAAAGTCTAGCACATGGCATCATTGCTATGCTTCAGGAGTTTTGCAGATAGTAGCATTAGAAGAAATGGTAGTGAAAGTAGTACTAAAGCATCACCTTGTTTATTGCAGTCTTGGTAGGCAAGGATTAGCATTTATTTAGTACATCCTTTGTGTACAGTATTGTATCTGGCCCCACAACAAGATGACAGTGAGCCGATATTTGGCCCATTATCGTTAAGCACTATTCGCCTTTCTATTTCACGAAGAAGCTTTCTATCTATATTAGTTTGCTAGAATAGCCATAGCAAAATACCACAGATTTAGTTGCTTAAACAACAGAAATTTATTTGCACGCAGTTCTGGAGACTGAAATTCCAAGATCAAGGTGTCAGCAGGGTTGTATTTTTCTGAGGCTTCTTTCCTTAGCTAGCTGTCTTCTCCTTATGGATTCACATGTTCTTCCCTCTTTGAATGTTTATGTTCTAATCTCTTCTTATAAGGACACCAGTCTGATCAGATTAGGGCCCACCAATATGACCTGTTCTGATTTAATTACCTCTTTAAAGATGCTGTCTCCAAATACAGTCACTTTCTAAGATACTGAAAGTTAAGGCTTAAACATATGATTTGGGGGGAAAAACACTGTCACTCCTGTTATCCCTTTAGGCTTTCTTAAATTTTTCAATGTGAGCCAAGCAACAAACACATCTACCTTATTTACCTCTAAATCTATAGCACTTAGTAACAATTCCTGGCATGTAGAAATGGTTCAACATATATTTGCTGAAAATATGAAAGCTTTCCAAGTGTTCACTTGTACATCCACCAGCTTTATAAGAATGAAAAACACTAAAACTGAAACATTCTCTTTCGAATTGACTCAGTTCTATAATTTCACAATAACAAATAATAACAACCAAATAATAACAACAAATTTGTATTCTCCTACAAAGTACCCCAAAGCATTAGACCCCAAAGATTATTACATGATGGAATTATTAAGCCATAAACTATTTTCTTGGTGGTAACAAAATAATTCTATGAACTTAATGTCTTTGCACTTAAGGACAAGAGAACTAAAACTTTTAAAGTATCATTTTCAGAATGCAGTTTAGGACCGATTTATGATGCAGCTCGCCCAATAAAGTTTTAGTTTAAAATGTGCCATGCATGGACTACAGACTTCCATGTTGATAAGTAATTTGTGTGTGAGCTCACACTTTCATGATCCACAGCAGATTGTGCAGATTAAAGGAAAATGTTTTTTGGTCAAAATTTCCCCACATATGCTATCACATGATTCAATTTCATATGTAAATGAACTCCTTTAAAGCATAAGTGCTTAAAGCAGGAAATAAAGCAAATCTGGTGTGGGTTTTTTCTCTTTCCCTCTCTGTAAATAGAAAAAAAAAAGGATGCTTCTCAAGGCAAACAGCAAAGTAGGACATTTATATCTTCTATTCCATGAACTCATAACATCTGCATCTGCATCTGGAGTTATATGGCCTGTGTATCTAAACTGAAAATCATCCGCACATTGTATCTGGAAAATGATTCATCAAAAGGAAAAGTACTACAAAATATAGCCGGCTTCTTAAAGGTCATGGAAAAAAAGATCTTAAAAAAAAAAGTTCTTCCATACTCCACAAAATTGACCAGAGCTTAAAAAAGATTTTTTCTTCCATACTACACAAAATTTACCAGAAGCTTAAGATGTCCAGGATTTTTGTCTGCTGATTTTATTCTTCTTAAACACTTATGGAGCCCTAAAATACCTCCATTGAGAGTGGCAGAGAGAACAGGAATAGCAGCATTGTGCCAGCCTCAGTGGGCTGTCCTGAACAGCCTGTAATCTCTTGTGCCATATTCAGGGAAAAGCACAATTTTAGGAAATGCAAACAACCTGGAAACCCACTGACCTACAGATAACCTATCCAGCAACAATGAAAGTTGAAAAAAGACTTTACTTTTAAAAAAAGGAAAAGGGAAAAGAAATGTGTTTTTTAAAAAATGCTTCCCTATTTCAGGAGCTGAGTTGATGAAATCTCAGATATTTTGGATCCCCACTTTACTGGGTCTGCTCTGGTTTTGCAGCCTTGTTGTGACTGTGCATCAGTAAATAAGTAGCTATGAAGTCAGAGTTCACACTGTGGTTCTGAAGTGCAGGAAACACCCTCAGTGCAGCCAGCGCATTCCAGGCTTAGAGCAGCAGGGCTTCGGTACCTGGATGAGCAGTGCATTAAATGTCACCTCATATGCACAGAGGCTCATCCCCAAGATCCACTGCTAAAAGCTTAGCCCTTGAGTTAATGACACCAAGAAAACTACTATGAAGCTTGCAGGACTTTCCAAGCCAAAACATATTCTTAGAGAAAGAGGATAGCAGTACTTCATATGTACAGATCACAGAGACACAGATCCAGGCAAAAGAAAGGAAGGATAGCTTGTGGATTTCTCCTAGAATCTTCCCTCTGCTTTAGAGGAAGGTTGATGGCCAGATGACTGACCATTCATCTGAATTTTATTCCAAACAAAAAGTATTTGAAAATCTTGTTTTCACACTCAAATTGTGATAACTTAGAAAAGGAGGAAAGCTTTGATCTTTTGTTGGTTGGTTGGTTGGTTTTTTGTTGTTGTTGTTGTTGTTGTTGTTTTCTCTTTGTCTCTGAAACAGAGGAAATTCTTTTAAAAATAAGGAATTTAGCAAACTTTTATCAAGGTATTAAAAGCAAAATGAGGAAAACAACCCTGGGTCTTGGAATAACAACCTTGAAAAGCCAGCATTTTCTCTAAATCAAAATGGGAAAACATCAGAATTTTTTAATGTTTATTTTTGAGAAAGAGAGAGAGAGAGCAATGAAGGAGGGGCAGAGATAGAGGTAGAGACAGAGGATCCAAAGCCAGGCCGGCGCTGACAGCAGCAAGCCCCATGTGGGGCTCCAACTCACTAGAACCGTGAGATTATAACCTGAGCCAAAGTCGAACACTTGACCAACTGAGCCATCCAGGTGCCCTGGAAAACATAAGAATTTTTAAACAAAGTCTTTTTACATGAGAGAGACTGAAGCACAAAAATGAGGATGTCAAGAGAACAGAGAAGACACTAGATGATGATCATTGGTTGTGTCATCAGAAGTCAAATGCAGAACCAAAGATAGAGGAGCTGCCTCCAGGCTTTTCATTGTGTAGTGGAAACCCATTGCCAGTGACCCCTTACCTCTCCAGGTGGTCATCTCTGGAGAAACAAGTGTGGGAGATCTGACCCAACCTGGCAGCCAACCCAAGAACAGCCCAACACACTGGGGCCAGTGTTGAGTGGAGACTCCAAGGACTCAGGTGTCCATGGCTTCCACCCCCCACTTCTAGTCCTAAACTAGCCTGCCCCATCCACACTTCACAAAGATATTGTCTTAAAGGATGGACCCTTGGGCATACATTTTTTACCTTAAAATGAGGATTAAAGACCATTTTATAACCTTGGAATTGCAAAACAGAGACTTTAAATACTATTTTAAATGAGAAACACTATCAAGTTGGATAGGAGAAGAAAGGGGAATTTATGCTCACTCCACAATAAACCAGTGTGTATATTCTAAGTGGTTTACATGTAATCATAGGATGTTTTGTGATCAATACCCCATGGATATCAATAATACTCACTTTTATAAACTCCAATTCATCATTCCAACTCTCTTCATCCATTTGCCAGCAGTCATCTAGAGTTGGAAAGCCAAGCTTGATGATAGAAAATCTGATGACTTCAGCTCCCTGTGTGCTTTCACATATTGTTGGTTCTAAGAGGGTTTCTCCACTCACGGGTAAGTTATTAGTTTTCAGTCCCGGTTTCTTTGAAACTTTTATAACCTCACATCCTCCACTTATCTTTCAACTTATATTTTCTTCACTCATTCAGATAAAATTTCCAGAATGTTAGAAGTTCTAGGTTGGGGGAAAATAGCAAGTGAGAAGATAGAGGTCATCAGGCTTTGTCAGAAACCTAAGAAACTAGCTCTTGTTCTGTCACTCTCTTAGAGTAGGATTATGCAGCCTCTCCTAAAAACTGCTTTGCCCCACAGGCCAAATTGGAAGACATGCATATGCACCAGGTTTTGTGTGAAACATCCTAATAATCCTTGGAGCACAGGGAAGGAAATTACTTGCACCATGAAAAAGTGGCCTCACTGAAGACAGAGGGAAGGCCAGGGAACATTTTATAGTAAGGTTTATAACAGAATGTTTGAGTAGTGAAGGGCTATTTGTGCAGCCTCAGGGTGTACTGTTAATAAAAGTGCTGGCTAAGCTGCTGTTTTTTAAGTTCCATAGACCTATGATGTCAGAATTCATTATGCACACAGGGCTATTTACGGCCTCATAAACTTGTAGACAAGGAAATTGTTGGTGAAAAAATGGTTTCCAAAGCTAAAATGCAATCATTCATTCATCAGCTCCCTGAGGACTACCAAATATATCTCCAAGGACTTCTGCTTAAAGCAAAATCCTGTGTCCTGAGTAGTAAAAGCCTTCCTGCTCTGGTTCCATTTTGAATATTTATGCCACATCTGAGCCACAGTTGAGTCAGGATGTGTATCTCTAGGGGAAAGATGCCCATCCATGTCCCAGTGCCTGCAGCCAGCAGACACAGAACATGGCTAAAGTGAGAAATGGGGGAGGGAGGAGAGATGAAGGGAAGAGTGGAAGGGAACCAGAGACAGAATCCTCATATCTTAGGTCCTACTGGCATGGGGGATGCAGAAAGCCCCACATCAAAGCCAACTTTTTAAAACTTGGCTTAGACTGACAATACAAGATACAGCATCCAACACTGTGCCTGACACATACGTCACAAATGGCAGGATTTTGGGGCACCTGGGTGACTCAGTCAGTTGAGCATCCGGCTTCAGCTCAGGTCATGATCTCACAGTTCATGAGTTCGAGCCCCGCGTCAGGCTCTGTGCTTGGCTAGCTGTCAGCTTCTGTGTCTCCCTCTCTCTCTGACCCTCCCCTGCTCACGCTGTCTGTCCCTCTCTCTCAAAAACAAATAAAACATTAAAAAAATTAAAAAAATAAATAAAACAAATGGCAGGATTTTTCTCATTTTTTATGTTTGAATAATAGTCCATCGTATATTTATATCACAATTTCTTTATCCATTCATTTATGATGGACATTTATGTTGTTTCAATATCTTGGCTATTGCAAATAATGCTGCAATGAACAAGATGGTGCATACATCTTTTTGAATTTGTGTTTTCATTTT